>LZPO01075859.1:350762-367910 GCA_001675575.1 Neotoma lepida | reverse complement strand
AAAAAAAAAGAAAGAAAGAAAGAAAAGAAAAGCTCCCAGCATCAGAGCCAATGCCCGGTACTCAGGGTGCCAATAGCAAATGCTAGTTAAGTGACTAGTAGTGAGCATCGGCAGTGCTGAGTGCTCCTCTGCTGAGCGTGACTCCAGTGCCTTATGTGTATTAACCCCTTGCATAGTGCCTCACTATCTTATTCCCCATTTCCCACTCNGCCCTGAGCTTAGAGGGGATGAGTGACAAGTCCAAGGACTGAGTGTGGCAGCTTCCAGGGTCTCTTAGCTACTGTGTTCTGCTGTGTGGGATGAAAAGATGAGCCGACCCCTGTTGGGTTTTTGCCCCACAGCAGGTGCAGTAGCTGGAACAGGGCAAGCCTGCAATGAATATTGGTAACTGTTTGAGTGAATGAGTGCCAATGTNGTGGCCTTAGCTGTCTTCCCAGCACTCGTCTCTGATGCTGGCCTCATCTGCTGTCCCATTTGCCTGAACAGAAGATCCAGAGGCAGTCCCAAGATGCTTGCCCCACACCCCAACATTATCCGGGTTCTCCGAGCCTTCACTTCATCTGTGCCCCTGCTGCCGGGGGCCCTGGCTGACTATCCTGATGTACTGCCACCACGCCTCCACCCAGAAGGCCTGGGCCACAGTCGCACACTGTTCCTCGTTATGAAGAAGTAAGCGGTGGTGTATGGGGCCTGGGGGGTAGGGACCCTGAAGCAGCTTCTCTTTTCCCATGGGAGCTGGTCCCTGTCCTTCGAGCACAGAGCTTCTGGGAAAAACAAAGCATGCAGAGGTGAAGGCTGTGTGTAAGAGAGAGCTGTTGGAATGATACAAACATCCCATCTTCCAGAATATGCTACCCACCCAGTGCTCTTGGCACATTCATAGCTCCCCGCTCGATGGCACCCTGTTTCTGTGCCACCTAACTGCAGGGATGGATCTGAGGAGCTAGGGAATGGCACTGTCATGGCTTCNGTGTTTCAGGGTCAGAATGGGTGGGATCTGAAAGGATGCTCGGGAATAAAGAGAGCAGAAACTCCAGAAGAAGAAAGGCCCAGTCAGTCCTAGGAATGAATGAGGCTACGGGAATTGGGATGTCCAGACACTCTGTCCTCTCCTGCCAGCTACCCCTGCACCCTGCGCCAGTACCTTCAGGAGCACACTCCCAGTCCCCGCCTGGCTACCATGATGACCTTGCAGTTACTGGAGGGCGTGGACCACCTGGTTCAGCAGGGCATTGCCCATCGGGACCTCAAATCTGACAANATACTTGTGGAAATGGACTCAGGTAGGTGCTGGCCACACCCAGCGTGCTCCAGGGAGAACTCAGGGAAGGGGAATGGAGACCCTGAGGTCAGGGTATGTGTGTGTACGTGTGAGGTACACGTATGGGGGCCAGAGGTTGATGCCTCTTCTTCCATCACTCTCCCTCATATTTTTAGACAGGGTCTTTCACTGGACCTGGAACTCACTGTTTCAGCTAAAGTGGCTGGTCAGTGAGCCCCTGAGATCTCTCTCCATCCCCCCAGTGCTGAGGTTACAGNTTTTACATGGGTGCTGGGGATCCAAACATAGGTCCTCGTCACTCATCACTGTAACCAATGAGCTGTCCCCCCAGCTTGAATGCTCTATTCTGTGCTGTCTCTTATGCTCCACCACAAGAGATGATTCCCCTCCATCTGACGGGTGAGACAGGCAACAGCTCTCTTACAGTCCCCGGGATCCCCTCTGCGGCCCACTTGGAGAACAAAATCATTAGGCTTGCAGTTCTCGAACCAGTGAAAGGAAGGTAGATTCTAGCTCAGTGAAAGCTGCCACAAACGCGGCTTCCTCCATCACTGGCAGTACTCAGATAGAACCACCTGCCTGGGGATGTTCTAAAGGAGTCGCAGGTCTGAGGAGCTCAGTGGTTAAGTGCTCCACTCTCTTCCAGATGACCTGAGTTCGGNTCCCAGCACCCATGTGGAAGGTCACAACTGCTTGTAACTCCAGTTCCAGGAGATCTGATGACCTTTTCTGGCCTCCATGGGCACCTTCACACACTTGACAGACACATACACATAGACAAAAGCAAAAATAGGTCTTTTTAAAAATTAAACTTAAATTTAAAATGATTAAATGTGTAACTAAAAAGCTAAGTGAGCTGGCTTTTTCAAGGAACTCTGTATGAACTCCTTTATCTCCCAAGATCATTTATTAGACTTATTGGCATTACAGATTCAAACCTAAGACTCCTAGGATACATAGACCCTTGGAGATCATTGAGCCAAGGCTGAGGTCCCTTGGTCTCCGGGCATATCTAGTTAACTAGAACATTTTCCACACGGAGTTACCCTCCCCCTCCTTATCTAGTCCACTGCCTGGGCCTGGGCTTTGGTCCTTGTTTCTGGGTGGCATTTCCATGTACCTGTTGCCAGCCCAGTTGTGAGCTTACTCATAAAGACTCCCATCCAGGCCTTGCTGGCCTGGGCTCCTGGACACAGCCTATTAGCCCAGTTCATCCATGTCTTGGTGGCTTTTGGAGGGACCTGGGAGGGACTGTAGGGGCAGACACTGCTGCTCAGCTCTGCTGCTTCTGCAGACAGCTGCCCCTGGCTGGTAATCTCGGATTTTGGCTGCTGCCTGGCTGACGAGCGCATCGGCCTGCAGTTGCCTTTCACTAGCTGGTATGTGGACCTTGGTGGCAACGGTTCCCTGATGGCCCCTGAGGTGAGTCCTGTTNTGTGTGTGTTCTGCCATCAGTGGGTGTTTCCTAGGTTTTCCTGCCCGGCTGCTCTGCTTTAAGTAGGCTGACCTGAGGTCCCTAGACGTTTATCAGCATCAACCAGGCAGCTGTGGCAGATCCCTGACGCTTGATCCATGGTGCATTTAAATTTGGGGTTCAGATTTGATCCCAGCTTAGGTGACATGCATGGACACAAATAGGCCTGCTGGGGCCTGATCTCTGTCTGCTTCCTGCAGGTGTCCACAGCCCATCCTGGCCCCAGGGCAGTAATTGACTTCAGCAAGGCTGACACCTGGGCTGTGGGGGCCATCGCCTATGAAATCTTTGGGCTTGCTAATCCCTTCTATGGCCAAGGCAGAGCCCACCTTGAGAGCCGCAGCTACCAGGAAGCTCAGCTGCCTGAGATGCCTAAGTCAGTGCCTCCAGATGCAAGACAGCTAGTGAGGTCACTGCTCCANCGAGAGGCCAGCAAGGTGAGGCTGTTCCCTGGCTTTGGGCTGTGTGAATGAGGGCCCCTTGTTCATGTCTGAGTAAAGGCCAAGTTTAGGCAAGCCCTACAGCGTTCAACTCTATCATATACAGGCAAAGGCCGACTACAGAACAGATGTAAGAAGAAAGAGGAGCAGGAAGCTGGCCAGTGAGCCCTTAATCAGAGTCCTAGCAATGCATCTTTTGGGCTCCTTTCACTCCCCATTCATGGGGCTCAAACCCAGGGCCACATGAATGTTGGGCAAACACCATGCCACCATGCCCCCCAGTCCTCTTGGCTTTGGTTATATAAGAAGTTGCTTAGAAAGATGGGCTGGTGAGATGGCTCAGCAGGTAAAGGGGCTTGCACACCTGGCAACCTGAGTTCAATCCCTGGAACCCACAAGAATGTGAAGAGAGAGCTGACCCCACCAAGTTATGCTCTGCCCTCCACACGTGTGCCACACATGCACGCCCATACATGTCATACACATCCAACAATAATTAAAAAGAAACAACCTAGGACTGGCAGGATGGCTCGGTGGATAAGGGCACTTGCTGCCAAGTCTGATGCCCTGATTTTGATCCCCAGGACCCACACTGTAGAAGAGAACCAGCTCCTTCAGCCCCACCCCCAATATATAAGTAAATGTAATAAAAATACTTGAATTTTGTTTAAATGAGAGAGTGGCTTAGAAAGAAAAGGATGTTTTTGAGAAATGTGTAACAAAGATGCCACATGCGGCAGGAAACGCTGCTCTCAGAGAAGCCGGGGCCCTGAGGCCAATCTCCCTGAGCCATAATTGCAACAGGTCTAGCTCAGGTGGCGCCTTAGAAAACCNGAGACAGACCTGACCTCAGCCTGGTGCTCTGCAGCCTCCACACCCTCACTTCACACTCCTCACTGCTCACGCCCCTCACTGTTCACACCCCACTCACTGTTCAGTCCTCACAGTTCACACCCCTCACTGTTCATGCCCCTTACTATTCATACTCCTCATTGTTCACACCTCAGACAGNGTTAGCTCAGCAACCACACCAGGTGCGGCCTCTTGTACTAGTGCTAGAACCCAGACATGTGGGTCCCCTCCATGACAAAGGTGTCCCAGCAGAGCTGACATGGGCAAGGGCCTGTGCTGNGTTAGGGAGCAGCTGATGTAGAGGAAGGATGAAACCGGACAGGCCTGAAACAACACTCCCTCAGCAGCACAGTGCGGACCAAGTGCTTGTTGAAGGCATCCTGACCACACCTTCCATTGCTTTGCAGAGACCTTCTGCACGTGTGGCTGCAAACGTGCTGCACTTGAGCCTCTGGGGTGAGCATCTTCTAGCCCTGAAGAATCTGAAATTGGACAAGATGATTGGCTGGCTCCTCCAGCAATCAGCAGCCACTCTGCTGGCTGACAGGCTGATGGAGAAGAGCAGCGTGGCAACCAAGCTGCAGATGCTGTTTCTGGCTAACCTGGAATGTGAGGCACTCTGCCAGGCAGCCCTCCTGCTCCGCTCCTGGAGGGCAGCCCCGTGATGACTCTGTGCTGCGCTGTTACTAAAAGACTCGGGGGTTATCTGACTAAAAGACTCGGGGGTTATCTGTGTCATGATGTCATGATGGTGTGTGAAGGCTGAAGGAGGTGGCTTGGCTGGGTGGGTGGGTGTCAGGGGACAAGCTGAAGTGGAGGGGCTGGTCAGCCAAGGAGGAAGCCTTAGGTTCAGCAAATGGAAAGAGCGACCTGAACAGTTCAGGCTGTAGACATTCCCTAGCTGTGCGGGTTTGACTAAATCCTGTGGCCATCCCACTTAAGTTCTCCCATAGAATTCAGACATCAGTCCAAGTCAGGAGTTGGCAAGCTGTAGAAGGCCAGACAGGAAATGAAGTAGTTGCAATGACTCACCTGTCACTGAGGCAAAATGACAAACAAGTACTGCAGCAGGATCAACACTGAAATTTGGTTGTCAGTAAATTCTTTTCATTTTTCCAACAACTTAGAAATGCAAAAAACTGGCCAGGTGGTGGTGGCACACACCTTTATCCCAGCACTCTGGAGGTAGAGGCAGGAGGATCTCTGTGAGTTTGAGGCCAGCCTGGGCTACTGAGTGAGTTCCAGAACAGCCAGGACTACAGAGAAACCTTGTCTCAAAAAATAAAAAAGAAATGCCAAAACCCATGTTTAGTTGCNACAGTGACAGGCCAGCATGGCTCACAGACACGTTTCCAATCCCTAGGTTAGANGCATTCCCAGTGCCTAAGTCTGAAGAAATGCTCACTGATCACTAAAGACAAAGTGTCCATGCTAAAGACAACGTGAGGCTGCGTCCTGTGCACACACAAGTAGCTGACTAGAAAGCACTTCCTGCCCTTGTCTGTCCTCAGTACACAAATGAACGACTGTGATGGGCCTGGGAGGGAGCTAGACATGTACTCCATCACCGAGATCTAAGACAAGGCAGTGGGTGGCAGTTTATGCTATCTGTCCCTAGTGCCTGGAATGGGCTATTTGTCTGACAGAGGTGGCCATGGCATTGCTTGGAATGTGCTGCCTAGGCTGCAGGCAACTTACGTGCAGGACATGTTCGTGTTCAGAGATCAGCAGGGAAAACCATTCTTTAATGGCAGGGGTGTCTGCCAGGCTGGTCGGAGGAACGCCTGGAAATCTGTTCCTTAGCAATCCCCCAGTTGTGTCTGGATTTACCTAGCACAGCTGAACTGGTCAGTGCGGCAGGAGCTAACAGTATAGCACATTAGCTGGATGGTTGTGTCTGGCCAGCATTCCTCACAGGAGCTGTAAACTATTAAACACAAATCCACAATGCAGAGTATAATGTGCTGAGCAGTTTCTGGCTTGTAGAATGACTCTTATACCCTGACAGTGAGGAAGGGTTCACATACAGTTAATGTGTGCTTGATAAGAACATGGGTGGAGCCTGAAGCCAGTGAACAGAAACAAGAGCTCTTTTTTTTTAAATTTAATTTTATTTTATGCTTATTGGTGTTTGGCCTGAACCCATGATGCAACACTTGAATGCATGGTGGCCTGAGAGGCCAGAAGAGGGCATCAGATCTCTTAGGACTACAATTAGAGATGGCTGTGAGCTGCCCTGTAGGTGCTGGGAATTGAACCTGGGTCCTCTGTAAGAGCAACTGGTGCTGTTAACTACCAAGTCATCTTTCCAGTTCCTCAATAGCCTTCACCAGCAATTCTTAGTCCAGCATTGTAATTCTAGTTTCCACTTTGTGATTCCCACCTTCCCTCTGTGAAGAGAGTGAAAAGACACACTCTGGCATGTAATCCCTAGACAGCAGCCCTGCCATCATGAAGTGTGAGGGGTCAGATGATGGGTGAGGACAGTGGTTCTCTTTATTTTAGAAATGGGGGTGGCTGCACATACGAAAAATGCCACAGAGTGATTCAAAGTGGGAAAACTTACAGAAAAAAAAAATGTTCCCTGCCCCCGACCCCACAGTCACTCATTGAGGTAAGGCTGTGCCATTTTCCCATGGCCTTACTAACACAACAACAAAAACCCGACCCATCTGTTCCAGTGAAATCCTCTTGCCATCCCCCTGCTGTCTGGAGTCCCAGGTTCTGGCTTAGTCAGACTTCTCCTTCTCCTTCATGTGTAAGAAGACGATGCTGAAGATGAAGAGCCCNGCCATCATGGAGAAGGCACTGGCGTAGTAGGGATAGGCTGAGGGGATGAAGCGCTCGTACTGTGTGTGCTGGAGTGGTCTCACTGACACCTGTAATAGGACAGAGGTAGCAGGCCTTGGTGGCTGGGAGCCCCAAGGACACCTACTGGCCAGAAACGGACTGCCCTTTGCTTACCTGGGTGGAGGAGTACAGGTGTGTGTAGCCTAGCCGGTTGTAATCCACTTTAAACTGGAATACACCATACACATCAGGCAGCTTGAACTGGACACTGTACTTGCCACCTGGNGAAGCAGCAGCACTCAGACCAGGAGGGTTTCTAGGAGGGACGTGTGTCCTGAGGCAGGCAGTGGGCTGCTCTGTGTGGCTTTCTGTGACAGGCGTCACACTTACCTTTCCTCTTTAAGAAGGTCCTCACAAAGGGGTCAATGCGCACAAACTCCAGCTGAATGTCGTCACCATCAAAGGGGACCCATTTGCCATTGGAGAGCTGCTCAATCACGATGCTGTACTCCTGAGATGAGAGGCTGGGTCAGCTAGGAGTGCCAGCAGCTGGAGGGATTCCACTGCCGAGAGACGGCAGGCATTCGAGGAGTCCTGCAGCCTGTGGAAGCCCCTGATGCCTACAGTCACAGAGCATAGCTGACCACTCCTTAGCAGGGCCAACAGCTGGCAGCACCTCTGCCTTCCCTGGGCCTGAGGTACTTAGCAGAGTCCCCTCCATCCTGAATGTGCAGGTACTAACAAATGTCCAGGCATTGACAAGTGACCTACAAAGTCCAACCCAAAGTTCCACCTGCCATGTCACTTTTCTGGTAAGTCTGACTTCCCTGCCTCTTTAGTGGAGCTGAACTAAACTACATCCCGCCACAGGGGCTTCAGTTAGCAATGGTGGCCNGCTCTGCATCTCTGCAGACTCTTAGGGACAGAGTGAAGTACATATTCATCCTGGGTACCCCTGAGGCTTCTGAGTTAACTGATCCACCCTGGTCAAAACCTTAGGACCTGCCCACCCCAGGAGCTCTTACCACCAGGTCGGTGACAGTGTAGGCATTGGGTGGGGCCGTCTCGCCCACCCGATGATGGGACACAGGCCCCACTCGGAGGACGCCCTCCTCCTTGAACACCCAGCGGGAGAGGGCCACAGCTAGCTCATAGTTGCCTGTCTGAGAATACCTGGAGGAGGGAAAGGAGAGGCTGGGGCTGCAGCCCACTTTCTGCTGGGTGCGTGATGGTAGACAGTGCATGATGCACTGTCTACCAGGCCAGTGCATGTTAAGTAAGGTTCTGGAAGGAGGCTGCACACACCTGCTGGTCCACGGTTAAAGGGAAAACATTGAACAATGAAAAATGCAGGCAGTGTTGCTATGGGTCATCTGCACAATCAATCCCAAAGCATTTTGGTGCTGGAGACTGAACCCAGCCTTATGCATGTCGGCTGAGTGCTCTAGCAACAAACCACATGATCTTCTAGAAGGAGTGTAGGTGAAAGGGCTCCACACAAGCCACTACCACCCTGGTGAGCGTGGGGCCAATACCAGCAGCACTGCAACCGTAAAGCCCTACAGACATACTTCAAAAGGCTCTCGTGCACACAGACCTCCTGTTCCAAGCTCTGGCGTTACCTCTGGGCGCCGGGTGTGGCCTTCTGCACTGCTGAGTTGAAGAAGGCATCACTGAAGAAATCCAGGGAGCCACTGAAGGTGACCCGGGCATTGTTCCTGGCCTGGAGTCCTGCGATCAGGAGAGTGTTCTTCCCCACCGCATGGGGGTACTGGGGACAAGAGGCAGTCACATGGGCATCAGCAAAGTACTAGCAAAGCCAGCACAGCAAGTGGACAGCAGGCTGGACACCTACATGGCTATGTCCCCACACTCACCTGAGGGAGGACCTAGGATCCCACTGTTTGCACCCTTGTCCCCAGTCCCATCATCTCTTCATCAGTCTTAGCAAAGCCCACCTCTCCTGCTTTGTGCTGGTTTTCAAATAAAAAGTGCTTGCCACTGGGCCCAGGAGCTGTAGGCTGCAAAGGCTCTCACCTGGGTGATGGGCTTATCTGGGAAGAAGGAGTAAGAGGTTGAAGAGCCCGTGAGGATGTCCAAAACCAAGGGATTGTCAGGGTCTGCCACCATTCTGCAAGGGAGAGGACAGAGAAGCCTAGCACTGAGCAGGAGGCAGCTGCAGGACACAGGCTCCCCCAGAGAAAAGCTCTTCCACTTCTTCCCAGAGAGAGGTCAACTCTTCTCTTCCCTTTCTCATCTGTTCCTAATCCATTCACTCAGTCAAAGATGCAGTCTCATCAGCCAGGCTGGCCTGAAGCCCCAACCCTCCTGCTTCAGCCTCCTCGGGAAGGCATGCACCACATCATCTGGCCAGGAAAGAGCCTTTCTCAACAGCCAAGCACTTACAGTAAAACTCACTGGTATCACCTGGGGGAAGGAATACTCTCAACCCTAAATTTGGCTGGGTGGTGGTGGCGGCGGCGCACACCTTTAATCCCAGCACTTGTGAGGCAGAGGCAGGTGGATCTGAGTTCAAGGCCAGCCTGGTCTACAGCCTGGGTTCCAGGACAGCCAGGGCTACATGGAGAAACCCTGTCTCAAAAAACAAAACAAAAACAAAATTGGCTTGACGCCCCAAAACAGGAAGTGAGCCCTGATCCTCCACTCACCCAACTCCTCGGAAGAGAATGGGGTTCAGAGATGACTTCCCAACGATGGTCGGGGCCTTCAGCAGGTTCTCAGTATCAGCCACGATGAGCGTATGCTGCAAAGGGGACAGGGAAATAGGGTCAAGAAGAGAATCCCAGGGCCAGGGACTTCCTGACTTCCACCTGGTCTCTAAGCATAGCTGAGCTTTGCTGTGCGCTGCAGACAGCTGAAGGGACAAGCCTGATTACCTGGCCAAGGTCTGAGACATCGTAATTGTGATGGTCAATGACAGCTGTTTTCTCTTCATCAAATTCAATCCCACACTCACTGCCCANCTCCCGAAGAGGGTCGCCTGCATAGATGGAAGAGATTGCCTGGCTGAGCCCTATTGGCAGGCCTGACTGACGACGCACGTCATGGCTTCTCCATACCTCACCCTCTACTGGTCAGCCACAGTGCCCAACACCTTCATCAAGCAGGGCACCACCTCCAGGGCTCAGATGATTAGTGAAACTCAACAACAGCTTTCCCCCGTCCCTGCACAAACATACAACAACTTGGTTCTGCACAGACCCCCTTAGCAAACTTAGCAAAGCCACAGCCAATGCTGGCTTTAGCAGGCCTGAGCTTACCAGGCCTTGTCATCACCCCACCAAGAAACCCACAGAGATGAACATGGCTGAAAGGCTATCTCTGCTGAAAAACAGGCCATGATCTGTTTGCTGTTGAAGCTGAGGGACCAACACATGAGCTGAGGATGTAATTCTCTCCCTGCTGCTGTAAAACCTTCAAAGCCAGATTCTGGAACAAAATCCACCCACTGCCTCCCCTGACTTCCTTGCTCCCATCAGAGCAGAGCCACCCAACAGAACACAACAAAGCAAATCACAGAGAAGACCAACCAGGGTCCTCACCTTCTCTGGTCACAGGACAGTACAGGAGGGACCCAGGGCTCACCTAGCCAATGCCACCTTGGTAGCTCCTGCATATAAAGCTCTCTGAACTCTGGAGAACTGGTAGAAAGCCCTGGAACTTCCTAGGGCAAACTTACCAATGTCAGAACTGGCAGCCACCAAAACACTGCCGCCACCGTCAATGAAGGCACTGATGGTCTCCACGTTGATGTTGCCTCCAAAATCTGAAAGAAGGCCCCAGATACAGTGACCAGACAGTCCTGTCCCCATTCCCTGACAGCTGGATGGAGGTAGGAGACCCTCCAGAGCAGCCATAGTTTATCTGAGTGGGTTCCCATCGATTCAAAAGTGAGAAGGAGAGTAAATTCCACATCTGTTACATGGCACAAACCTGTGTTCTCAAAGGGAAGCTCAAAGCAATGCCTCTGTCCTTCAGGTGCAAACACCAAAGACATCCTAGTCACACTTGTTGAGATGAGAGCACATATTCCAAGCCACACCCATAGCCTTTGCCATCATCGGCACCATGCTTAGGGTCACCTAACAGTATTTTATCACTGTCACTCCACCTAAGCTGTTTGAGAAGGCACTGCAGAATCCACAGATGACACTGTCACTTGACTGTAAGGCGCACTGGCCTAACACTAACAGCTTCCTCGTTCACGTTACCCACAGTAGAACCATTCAGTGCTTTACACATCACCTTGTTGGGTCCCAGCATTTGAAGGATGAGAGCCTATCCTGTGCTGGTCAGTTTCACTTAGTAATTAACCACTGCTGCCATAAGCCTCCAAACTGGCACTGGGTGGGNCTTGATGAACTCTAGAGTTATCTCCAGAGTGAGTCTGGAGTCAACANAAGACAATCTGCTTACTTGCTCTGTATTTCTATGGACTGGGAAAACAAATAGGGTAGTGAGGGAAGGGAGCCAGTGTGCCAGGTTAGTGAGGAAGGTTAGTGAGGACAGCCTTCACCAGTGACACGTGAGAAGATGGAAGGGCGAGCCGGACAGCAACAGCATGCAGGAAGAGTAAACAACAGGTGTGAAGTCTGCACAGGCCTGGACCAGAGACCAGGAGTGAGGTGAGGTGACCAGTTATTGGAAGGTGGGGCTGGTGGGAGCCACTGGAGGATTTTGAGCAGGAGAATAATGTGACTGACTTCCTTGGTTCCAAGGTGGAGCTGGGTTCAGATGGCATGTGGGTCAGAAGGCACGGTGAAGCCAGGCTGTGAAAGCATTCCTAGACCAGGAGTAGAGGTGATGGGACCCTGAAGGGAACTAGCAGGAGCCGGGGTGGGAGGGGGGAACGACACACTTTGGACAGGGAAGAACCCACTCTTGTGTGAACTACAGAATACAAAGTAGCTGCCAGGGGAAAGCCAGGTATGTGTCATCAACTGAAAGAAGGATGGCAGGGACATCTTACCCCAGACAGGGGCAACTTGAGTCTTCTGACACAAAGATAAAATGGAAAGACTATGTACCATGCTCACCAAATCAGCAAGGCCAAAGAGAAAAAGCCAGGGCTGGAAAGATGGTTAAGAGCACTGGCTGCTCTTCCAGAGGACCCGGGTTCAATTCCCAGCAGCTCACAACTGTCTGCAATTCCAAACCAAGAGATCCACTACCTTCTCTGGCCTCCAAAGGCATCAGGCATACACATGGTGAGACATACATGTTGGCCAAACACCCAAACAAACAAACAAACAAACAAACAAAAAATAGCCAAAGGAACTAGAGAAACGTAGCCAAGTGAAGACACATGTGAGGAGGCTACAGCTATGTGAAAGTCACGCATCTCAGCAAGATAAAAATGAGATTCCCCCATCATCTGTTCTTGGTCCGGGAACACCAGACTCTCAGGCATGGGGGAGTTGTAGTCTTATGATCTACCACCTGCAGAATGGCTTTTTACAGATATCCATGTTAATAACGGGACAATTTTTGTACACAGTAAGTCAAACCAAAGGCTTCTCTATCGGGACTTTTGTTAGAGAAAACCCCCTTCTCCATAAGCAAAGTGTCTATCTTTTTGAAAGATAACAGCTCCAAGGCCCAGGCTGGAATTAACAATTTCCTCTGCTNTGCTTCGAAACTCATCCTGAGACTCAGAACATGCCCAGGAACCACAAGAAGACAACGGAGTCCTGCGACTCGAATCCAGCCAGTTCTGGGGGCGACGCGCCGCCCTTACCTTCCACGGAGGGGGAGAAGATGATGAGGTTGTCATAGAGGAACTCCCCGTACTTAATGAGGGACAAGCTGGGGTCATCTGCGGTCTTGAAGGTGAGCTCAAAGCCCCGGTCTGGAGAAGAAAAAAGGAAGCTGGAGTAGAGATGGTCAGCAGGGNAACCGTCGCTGAGCTGTCGGAGGATGCCGCCACCCCGGAGCTTCCCAAGCCCGGCCATGCCCTCGCCGCGAGGCTCACCCTTCAGGCTGCGGAAGAACATCGAGTGCGTGTCCCGCACGTTGAGGTTGTCCAGCAGCACGAGGGTGCGGGGGCCGCTGGCGCAGACGCAGCTGAACGCAGCCAGCAGCAGCCCACAGAGGGGCCAGGCACGGGCGGCGAGGCGGGAACCCATCTTCATCTTCCAGCAAGAGAGTCCAGCACCGGGACAGCGGAAGCGTCCCTCGCGGCCGCCCAATGGCCGCTTGAGGTGGTGGAGTACACCTGGAAGTAGTCCGGGTACTCTGTGGCCCCCGCAGCCCGTGCCGCGGCGGCGACGGACTGAGAAACAGGGAACACCGCCGGAAGTGCCCCGTCGGAGGCGGATTCTCTGCACCTTATTGGAGGAATGNGCTTGAGGCTCCGCCTCCTCCAGGGAAAAGAGCCAATCCAAGAGGGACAGCTCCGTAGCTGCGGCCAATCAACAAAGCCGGGCGCCCTTGGTTTCCCACCGCCGGTCTCAAACCCACCTAACGTTCGGCGTCTCTAGGGTTTACGTTTCTTTCCCAGGCTGCTGGTCCTGGTCCCCTTGGACACGATTGTCGCCACTGGACGAGATCGGGGCGAGAGTGTCACCTCCTCGTCCCTCACTGGTCTAGAGGGCGAGGAAGCAGGCCCTTACCTATAGGAAGCAATGGGATGGGGAAGTAGGCTCCTGGCCTGGCCCGAAACAGCAGGGGCGGCCAAGGAACAGACCTAGCGATTAAAAAGCTCCTCACCCCCGGGATTGGTGGCTCATGCGTTTAATCCNAGCTCTCAAGTGGGAGGCAAAGGCAGGCGGATCTTTGTGACTTTGAGGCCAGCCTGGCCTACATAGCGAGTCCAGGTCTGTCAGGGTTACACAGTGAGAGCTGAGGGTGTCAGCAAGACGGCTCACCTAGTAAAGGTGTTTGCCACTCAGACTGACCTTGAGTTCGATCCCTAGACCCCACGCGGTTGAAAGCGAGAACTGACTCCTGGAAATTGTCTTCTGATTTACACGCACACACCAACTCAAGACTCGGGACAAAAAATTTAAAGGGCTGGGACTGTAATTCAGTGGGTAAAATGCTTACCTAGCATGCATGAAGACCTGAATTTGATCACTAATATATAAAACCAGGCATGGTGGCCCACACCTGTAATCGCTACAGTCGAGGCGCAAGCAGCAGGGTAATTAGTTCAAGCCATCCTCAGCTGCATAGCAAGTTTAAGGCCAACCTGGGCTGTATGAGACCCTGTCTCAGTATAAATCGATCTTGATATAAAAATTTTAAAAAGAAAAAGATTCTTGCTGTTAACTTCTCTGCAGCCCAACCCCACCACCCACTGACACTGACTTTAGGATTGTGCCACCCACTGCTTAGGATACCCTTTCAGGTATGCACCTAAACATCTCCATAGCGTCATCCCCCTCTGCTCCCTGCTCTGAGTACTGCCGGCCTTTAACACACACACCCTGAGCTGCCCATCTCCTGCCTGCTGTTCTTTCAGCCCTGTCCACCAGAGGTGCCTGCNCTCCTCAGGATTCCATCAGAGATCTAGTATCTTCATCCTTGGGGTGGGGGTGGTGGTGGTGGAGCTTTGTTCCCATAGAAATCTGAGCTGCCTTCCCTTGACTGGTTCTACTGCATTGGCCTTTGGTAGCCTCGCCTTCTATCCTGGCTTCTTCAGTGAACTCCTTGGCCCAGNGGTAAGGCCTTGAGCATACCACAGTAACTGATGTAAAATTAGGCAGGAGGCAGAACGGGAGGACTAGCTCAGTACAGAGCTATTACACTCTCTCTAACCCTTCACAGAACACCATGAAGTGGGTGCTTCTCCAGTTGACAAAGTAGCTCAGGACCCATCATCTCCCTGGTTGTGGGCCAACCACAGGTCAGGCCTGAAATATAAGGGGGAGGGCTGTCATAGCCCCTGGGTGGGAACAAATGACAACTGGATTCATTTCTGGCTATGTCAGGACACCCAGTTCCAGTACAGGCCCCTGAAGATTGTTAAAACCCAAGCCTGGGAGGGAGAGCAGGTAACAGCACTTGCTGCACGAACTTGAGTGCGATCCCTAGAAGCCACAGTGGATGGAGGGCAGCCACTCCTGGAGGCTGCCCTCTCACCTCCACATGTAAGAATCATGACATATGCTCCCTCAACCAGACACACATAATAAAGGGTGGATGCTTGGTGGTTAGGGACGTAATGGGGGCTGCTCAATGGGTAGGGACGCTTGCTGCCAAGCCTGATGACCTAGATTCAAACCCTGGGACCCACATGGTGGAAGGAAGGAACTAACTTCCACAGGTTGTCCTCTGACCTCCATATGCACGCCATGTACCCCCTCACACACACTAAATAAATAAGTAAATAGACAAATAAATATTAAAAAGAGAAGAAAGAGGCCCAGGCTGGGGAGAAAGCTCATTTGGTAAAGTGCTTAAGGACGGATACCTGAGGCTGCTCTCTGATCTCCACAGGCACATACACTACAACCCAGGCCATTTCTGCCTCAGCAAGCATGGTTCTGTTTCTAAAGTTACTTGTGCTGCTGGCGACAGAAACCCTGGAGTTGCTGGCTTGCAGCATGAGACAGTAGACAAGTCTCTCTCCAGGACAGCGGGGTAGGGGGGGCAGGAAGCATCAGAGGGTTGGGGAGCGGGGAGCTTATTCTAAAAGACAGTTTATTAGTATAAAGCACCTTCTTTGGGCTGTGGTCCAACCAATAGTAGGCAGGCATAGTAGTTGGCTCCAAGGTCTCCATCTATGCCCCTGTGGAAGGAGCTAACCACACAGAGGCCCAACTCTTAGTCATCAAGATGTTGAGCTTCATCCATTGGCAGCTTCTGTGCCCAATGGTGAGGATGTTTGTGAAGGTCCAGTGGCACCTGAGCCCATGGAGGTAGACCCATACTGGCTAGTGTAGGCTCTGTGGCAGGAAAGTCAGTGGGAGCAGTGGCTGCTGTGAACAGCTGGAGTGGGCCTCTCTCTGAGGAGGATAGTCCAACTTCCACAGAGCTCAGGCCCTGGGCCAAAGTAAGTTCTCTAGGGAACAGGGAAAGGAATGTGTCTTCCCAGGGCTAAGATCCCCTTGGGCTTTGGGGACACTGTGGAGTAGGAGAGAGGAGGCCTGGTTGGGGCTTCATGGGGAGAACTTGGAAGTTTCTAGAAGCCCGAAGATAGGTAGCAGCAGGCAGCTGGATCACAGAGGCTCACCGCTGAAGCTGCTTTTGCTTTTCTTACGCTTGGCTTTGGAGAAGGGGATGTCAAGGGACTCTAGGCGGAAGGGCCTGGGCTGGGGCATTTCAGGGGTCTGGGTGGGCGGTATGGCAGAGTTGTTGCTGAGAGGGGAATTGAGTCCTGGCGGTGAGTTGTGATGTGCTGTGGAGAAAAGGCAGAGGGCACCAGTGAGCCAGGACAGCAGTCACACAGAAGGCAGAGGGTCTGGCAATATCCACTCGCAGGCCTGAGGCCCTGACTCTGCAGCTGGGATTCCTCTGAGGCACCTGCTAGGATCTCAGACCTAGTATCCCTTCTGCATCTGAAGGGTCTAGGGTAAGATATTGGAGTTTAAAAGCCTCTAACTGAGGCTCCAGCCTGGTACCTAAGGCACATAAACCTGGGCACAAAGCCCAGCCCAGCACTTCCTACCAGTGTTGGTTCTTAGGTCTCAGTTTCCTTATCTGTCACTTGGGCAGTGTCAGGCCCTCAGTAAATTCTCATGTCTTCCCCCTCCCACCCCACCCCATTCTGTCTCTGCTTTAGAAATTTTTAATTTTTTTTCACTTTATTGATTTATTATGTATACAGAAGAGGGCGCCAGATCTCATTACAGATGGTTGTGAGCCACCATGTGGGTGCTGGGAATTGAACTTAGGACCTCTGGAAGAGCAGTCAGTGCTCTTAACCTCTGAGCCATCTCTCCAGCCCCGGAAGTTTTAAATTTTTAATGTCAGTTTTTAAAAAATTATTATTTAATGTGCATGGGTGTTTTGCCTGCGTGAATGTGCACTGTGTGTGTGCAGTGCCCACAGAGGCCAGAAGAGGGCATCGGATCCCTGGAACAGGAGTTATAAGTGGTGGTCAGCCACCATGTAGGTGCTGGGAACTGAACCTGGATCCTCTAAATCACTTCACCACCTTAACCACCAAGCCAACTCTCCAGCCCCTTGAAGATTAATCTTATCAATTTGATTGTATTAAGAGATGTGTAGGGCTGGAGAGGTGGCTCAGAGGGCTGGAGAGGTGGCTCAGAGGTTAAGAGCACTGACTGCACTTCCAGAGGTCCTGAGTTCAATTCCCAGCAACCACATGGTGGCTCACAACCATC
>LZPO01075859.1:333162-343162 GCA_001675575.1 Neotoma lepida | reverse complement strand
CCCCCCCCCCCGTGGTCTTGAAGGACAGCCCCAGGCTCCCTGGCTCTCTTAGGCTCTGGATCACTATGGCAACTCAGCAACCCACCCTCCTACCTACACACACCGTGTCCCATCAAAGGAACAGGTGCCTGCCTAACATGACCTGGGGCCTCTATCCCAGCTTTCCTAGTGTGTGTCTGACAGAATATGTATGTGTTCTTCCCATACCACAGGACAGCAAGCTCTCCAAACAGGCCACTGAGTCACGGAGGACACATGTGGACACTGCTGAGCAGCAGAGATCAGCAGCCCTGTGTGTACAATGACCCCTGTGCTCCCAGCCCATCCTGCCTGCTCCATAGGACATCAGCTACCTGCTCGGGGGTCTGGGGGACATCTGCCTGGGACAGGTCTGTCATGGCCACAGTAGAGGAGAGTGTGGCTAGCTTGGCTTCCACTTCGGCAAAAGGGTCTTGCAGGTTTGTTAATATCTGCAGAGGCTCCAGTGGCGGCTCATCCTCTTGGACATAGTTTTCTGCCTCTAGTGAAGATGCAGCAGCTTCTGGACCAAGATATTCATCAGAGAAGTACCTGCTCTCAGCCAGCACCCCAGGCATGGAGAACTCCACGTTGGAGAGCTCATCCGGTCCAGGGAAGGCCTCTGACATGGAGGAGTCTTCGAGAGTAGATGACTCATTGGACCCAAAAGAAATCTCTGACCTGGAGGGCTCCACCTGGGGCAGTTCCTCAAATGTGATG
The DNA here is from genome assembly GCA_001675575.1 of Neotoma lepida. Taxonomy (NCBI): domain Eukaryota; kingdom Metazoa; phylum Chordata; class Mammalia; order Rodentia; family Cricetidae; genus Neotoma; species Neotoma lepida. The sequence continues at coordinate 342,424 of LZPO01075859.1, read as the reverse complement.
GGAGCTTGACTCTTGGTGACCTCTTCACCAGGCAGGGTGTTGGGCATGGAGAGGATGGTAGGCTTCACTGCCATCTCGTACTGCAAAGCTGGTGAGTACTCGGACCCATTGGCTAACTCAGCCCTGGACATGACCTCTGTCTTATAGAGGACTTCTGCCTTGAGAACCGCCTCTGCAATAAACAAGAGCATCCCACAGTCTCCCAAGGGGAAGGTGGCCCTACACCCACTGTGTCTCAAAGACTAGCTTGAGTCAGAACCCCTGGAGTCCAGCTACAGTTTCCATGTCATCCATCCCTGCCCTTCTGCATTCTCTCCAGAGCCTAACTCACCCCCTCTTCCAGGAAGCTATCCCTAAGCAGCACTGATAAGCCCCGGGGTGGCCCTGCTTGTGGACAGAGCACCACAGATAGTGTTGTGTGACAAGATAAGCTCTGGGCTCAGAGTGCCTGGATTCCAATCCTGACTCCACTTCCCCAGCTGTGTGGCTAAAGACAAGTTACCTCTCCTCTCTGAGCCTGTTTTCTCACCTATAGGCGGAGGGTACTGAGGTACCTGCCTGGCTGGATTGTACAGGGTAGAGAGGCCTGAGCCGGCCATGCAGAGGACCTTCACACATCTGTCACTAAGAGGGAAGTCTGGAGGTGGGCTCCCGAGCTGCCCCAGGGCAGCACACACCTGTTTCCTTCTCCTTACGTAGATTCTCCTCCAGCGTGGAGAGCTTCACGTCATATGAGTTACGCATGGCAGTGATGTCCTCTTGCAGCCTGACCCGAGACTCTTGCTCTGCCTCATAGTCAGCCTTCAGGCGGGCCAGACGCTCCTCATACTCCTGAGGATCGATGGGAGACACAGAAGTGGTTAGTGACCACCACTTCAGAACTGACCTTCAGTTCTAGATACTCAGATAACACAGGAGAGGATGAGGTGAGAATCCCTTTGTCATATGGGGGTGACAGTTCGAGGGTGACAGCCCCTCTGCACTGTTCTCCGCGAGGTTTTGATGGACTAATGCTTTCCATGCATGTTTTCAGCCTAATTTTTCCACACTGACTGTGTCATGAACGCCTTTCCTCATCTAGTCACATGTTTGTACCCAGTGCCACTCCCGCCATTGATAACGAAAAATGTTTCTATTCACTGGCTTCCCTCCCATCTCTGCTGTCACCGCTGGCTCCTGTCTCAACAGCATCCCGCTTGGCCCCCACATCCACTCTTGCTCCTACCTCAGCTATTCCCCACACTGCTGCTGCCCACCCCGTAACACCATATCCTCTGCTTATGGTGAGTGGCTTCCAGGTTCCTGGACAGTCCAAGCTCCTGGACTAAACCTGAGTCCCCATGTGATGGAACAGTGCTGGCCCTTAAACACCCTCTTTTTTTTCTTCTTTCTTCCTTTCTTATTAAGTCATTATTATTTTATTTTAAGTGTATGGGTGTTTTGCCAGTGGGTAGATCTGTGTACTATGTATGTGGGCCAGAAAAGGGTGTTGGATTTCCTGGAACTAGAATTACAGACGGTGTGAGCCACTNTGGGGGTGCTGGAAATTGAACCCAGCCCTCTGGAACAATAACCAGTGCCCTTAACCACTGAGCCATCTCTCCAGTTCCTTCTTTTAAAATTAAAAACAAGTTTTTGCTGCTGCTGCTGCTGCTGCTGCTGTTATTGTTTCCTGTGCTGAGCATGGAACCCAGGTCTTCACGCATGGTGGGTGTAATGGGTTGTCTGTCAACTTGATTGTTGCTATGGATCACTTTAATTGTCAACTTGACACAACCTACAGTCACCTGGGAAGAGAGTCTCAATGAGGGACTGTTGACACTGGGTTGGCCTGTGCTCATGTCTGGATTATGTTAAAGGACACAGAAAGACCCAACCACAGTGGGTGACACTACTCCTTAGGAAGGAAGACCAGAACGTAGAAGAGTAAAGAAACCAATCTGGGAAAAGCAAACGAGTGTGTTCACATCGCTCTGCTCTTGACACGGATGTGCTATGACCAGAGGTCGGAAGTTCCTGTCTTGACTTCTGCAAAATGATGGACTGTAACCTGAAAATGTAAGCTAAAATCAATCCTTTCTCCCATAAGTTGCTTTCTGTCAGGGTATTTCCTCACAACAACAGAAATGAAATTAGAATACCTGCCAACCTGAATGGACTGAGAAGCACCCAGATTAGTGAGGAGGCACACCTCTGAATGTGCCTGTGATGATGCTTCCAGAGAGGACTGATGAACAGGGAAATACCTGCCCCGGAGACGGAGCACGCCATCCCATAAGCTAGAGGCCCAGGTGGGATAAAGGGGGANGAAAGGAGGCTGCTAGCACAGTCTCTTTCTTTCTCTTTGCTTCCTGGTCACCATGGGGCAAGCACCTTTCTTCCTTACACCCTTCNACTGAGACCTTCTTCCTGGCCACAGTCCAAGAAGCATGGAGCCACTAGACCCTGGACCAAAACCTCCAAAGCCATGAGCCAAAGCAAAATTTTCATTTCTAAAGCTGTGTCAGCTCTTCTGTGACAGTGACGAAGACGCTGGCTGCACACGAAGCAAGGGTAGTACTCTGAATCTGGACCCTCAGCCTGTCCACCCTTGTTTCTGTTTGTCATTTTGACTTATTTTCTAGCACATTTGGGCTTCTGGTAACTTGCTCTGCCCAGAAATGCCCACTTCTCTCATGCTTCAGGGGCTCTGTCCTGCTGCCTGGCAAGTTCGTTCTCAGGGCTCACAGAGGCCTCCTTCCTAACTTGGGCACTCTGCCATCCATTTTGTTTTCTGCTTCCACTGGTCTCTGTCCAGAGAGTTACTGTGTGGCTTCAGCAGCAGCGTGCACACACCCCGGGGACTAGTCAATACAGCTTCAGATGCACTTGAATTTCCTAACACATGCAATGTCACTAAGGCTACTCTCTGACACCACCAGCTCAGTCACCTATGTGCTTTGTCACCACCCCCACCCCCACCTCCTTCCTTACTCCCATCCTGCACTGGATCAGTCTTCAGCCCGCTCAGCCTCCATTGCTTCCTCTCAGCACAGCCCTGGCCCTGTGAAAGCCAGACTTCAACCCAGCCACCTGCACCACAGCAAAACACACAACCTGCATGAGCACATAAATGAACACATGTGCACACATGCACAGGTATGTACACACATCTGCATGGGCACACCCTTGTGCACACACAAGCACATGTACCCACGCACAGCGATATTACCTTCTATTCTCATTATTAAATGGGGGGACCCTGGATCACAGGAGGCCTGTTTGTGTGGCTGAGGATGCTCCCAAGGCTTTACCCTCCCTGCCTGTCCTACAGGCTACAGGAGTTCCCTCCATGGCCTTTGCATACTAAATCCCATTTCCCTCTGTACTAGGCCATTGCTAGCAGTTACAACATGCCTTGGCCCTTCCAATATTTAAAGCAACCACCTTCCCCTGGGCTGTGTGCCCTCCAGCTATGGCCCCAGTCCCAAACAGATGCTCAGGTCACACTTGCTGAGGGAGGATGGAGCACAAGCCCTGACCCTTGCTTCTTGTGTCATGCTCATGGATGAGAAGGGACCTTGGTTTTTGCTCTTGTATGGTCTGTGCGAAACAGCAGGAAGGCTGCCATGGTGGATGTTCTACAGATGATGAAGCAGAGGCCCACAGAGCACAAACCACCTGCCAGCCACCGTGCCTATCAGAATAGGACTTTTACAATGAAAAATTGGATGACCCTGTGAATCCTCCAGTCCAAACCTCCCATTCTGACTGGAGGCCGAAGCCCAGAGACATGCCTTGGGCTCACAGCTGGGCTGCTTCCTGGCCAAGGCCCTCTTATATACACAGGAGCTTCATTCTAGGGTCTGACTATCCTAGGATGTGGTTCTCAGCACACAGTAGGCACTCAGAGAATGTAACTCAGAAGAGAAAGAGACACATAGGAGGATGAATGGGAAGGGGGAAGACATCCACACCTCTGCTTCCCATCACAGCTCAAGGCAGAAATTCCAGAGTCAGAAATGGAATCCTGGGACAGCAATGTCTGGTGGCACCCTCTGATGGCCTATACTGTCTACTAGGTTGTAGGCAGGAGAGGTAGGCAACACCCATAACTTCCATGAGGTACCTTACAGGGGACTGCCTCTCCAAAATGAGGTGTGTTCTCCTTGGAGACCACTAGGGGGAGGCGACATCTGACCTACCAGACCATAAGGAGCCTGCCTAGAAGGTTCCATTTCAGGTACTGTCCAGTTCTCTCTCCCCTGAGGATGTGTGACCCAGATCCACTCGTCATTATAGGATTCCACAGCCACTCCAAGTCACTTGGTATGGCTCCTGGTCACTGATACCTGCAGAGCATCAAGGCTCCTAACACAGGAAGGGTTGCCACCTTAGTGGGATGCTTACAGGCTTAGCCCTCCCTAGAGGGGCTCTTCTTACTGCTACCTCCACAACGGACAAGACCTGGGTCCTAGAGACAGACTCAATACCCAGACTTANCCTAGATGGCTCCAAAGGCCAGAGCTCCCAGGACTGAGGCCACCAAGCNAGGCCCCTGGTCCCACAGTCTGACAGGGTCTTGAGGGCTGGCCCCTAATTGAGGTCCTAGCTGAGAGACAAGGCCCCCAGGTGTAGACGTGGCCAGGCCAGAGCTCACAGGCTCTGCTTCTGCCTAATATCAGGGTTCCCCCTCAGGAAGNGCCAGTTCCCCACAGGGACCACCAAATGTCAAACCACCAGACAAGGTTGTCAAGGCAGCCTTTAAGCAGCAGGGGCCTCTGGGACCCACAGAGCCTAGAGTTGAGAGGGACCCTCTGTCACGTCTTCTAANGTATGTATCCCTGGAGATCTCCTGTCCTGCTGCTTCCCAAGGATGCTGGGAGATACATGGTGTGAGGANCTAGGTGTCATATGAGACCCATGCTACACTTACCCTAGGATAAACAGGTCATGCTGCTCTCAGGCCCAGGCTTGGTCACAGNGCCAAAGGCAAACAGACTCCTTTCTACTCTGATAGTCTGGCCTCTGCCAAGAACCCTCCCATTCCCAGGACATGCTCTCTACTCCCAACAGTCCCCAGCCACCTTTTCTAGCATGTGGTTGGTGGTTTGAAAGAAAACGGCCCCCAAAGGGAGTGGCACTGTTAGGAGGTGTGGCCTTGTTGGAGGACATGTGTCATGGGGAGGCAGGCTTTGAGGTCTCATATATGCTCAAGCCATGCCCAGTGAGATAGTTCACTTCCTATTGCCTGTGCAAGATATAGAACTCTCAGCTACCTCTCCAGCACCATGTCTGGAGTCACCATGTCCCACCATGATGATAATGGACTGAACCTCTGAACTGTAAGCCACCCAATTAAATGTTTCTCTTTATAAGATTTGCTGTGGGGCTGGAGAGGTGGCTCAGAGGTTAAGAGCACTGATTGTTCTTCCAGAGGTCCTGAGTTCAATTCCCAGCAGCCACATGGTGGCTNACAACCATCTGTAATGAGATCTTGTGCCCTCTTCTGTATACATAATAAATAAATCTTTTAAAAAAAAAGAGTTGCTGTGGTCATGGTGTCTCTTCACAGCAATAGAAACACTAAGACACAGCATTACCAAGGAGACCTTCTCTTNGGGATGTCCCTGGTCCTCAGTTTTCTCCCCACACAGGTTCTATTGTGACACCAAGAACAGTTTAGGTCAGGAACCCAAGTTCAAATCTTGGATCCAACTCTTTGATATTCCTNTCTTCCCTATAGCTTTGGAAAAGTTGTGACATCTCTTTGAGGCCCNGCTTTCTTAGAAACAAAAAGNGCACCNTGGTGCCAACCCCACAAGGAGTGAATCAGGGTGACACCCTACAGGCACTGGGTCTCCCTGGGACACCCTCTCCTTCACACTGCCTCTCCCTGGGACACCCTCTCCACACTGGCAGCTCGTTGGGGGTTGGGGTCTCACCTCCCGGATCAGCTGTTTCTCAGCTTCAGTGTCCTGCACAGCAGTGGGGGACAGCAGCTTCTCTTCAGGCTGGACAGGGCTCAGGGATGTCTGAGAGGACAGCAGGGCTGGAGATAAAGAGACAAGAGGGGTCNAGAGTGAGGCACCNAGGAACCAAGCATGAATATTCTTTATGTAAAATAAAATGCAATCGACCAGCCACCCGAGAGTTCAGGATGCTGGGGAAGAAGTGCTAGACACAACTCCACACCACTGTGCACTAGGGAGAAAGGCAAGTTAGTGAACAAATGTGTAATGAATACACAGGAAGGCAGAGAGGGTGCTGAGAATTACAGACAATTGTGAGCTGCCATGTGCTTGCTGGGAATCAAACCCTGGACCTCTGGAAAAGCAGTCAGTGCTCTTAACCACTAAGCCACCCCTCCAGCCCCAACAGTAAGGGTTTAGAGAGGAGGGTCACAGCAGAAGTCATGAGACAGAGGCTATTCAATGGGTGGGGCTCGCCTGCCTGGATTAGGGGCAAGAAGAGNGTGTAGGGGAGAGAGATGGGAGCCAGCAGAGGCAGGCAGANGCTCCACATCTTGCTAAAAGATCAGAGAGAAATATGCAGTAACAAAGGGAAGAGGGAGATGGAGAGGNCCACATTTGTTATTGAGCACTAGGCTAGGAGTCTCGCACACAGAGCAGCACATGGTCTATGATCCTGGCCATTTGGTGCTAAGTCCCCACATGTTGTCTCAGGTGATTCCTTTACCTCTNCCTCTCCTCCCCTTCTCCCCCGCCCCGCAGGTGATCTGACTCCATCTTCATCAAGATTNGGAGTCTCGCACACAGAGCAGCACATGGTCTATGATCCTGGCCATTTGGTGCTAAGTCCCCACATGTTGTCTCAGGTGATTCCTTTACCTCTCCCCCCTCTGCCCTACCTCCACGCCCCGCAGGTGATCTGACTCCATCTTCATCAAGATTAAGATATAGCTCCTGGGGCTAGGTCACTTGCCCAAGGACCAGGTAAGCTAGCTATTAACTGCTATTGGTCTCAGCACATTGCTTGGTACATTGCCAGTCACCACTGCCTGCCTGCTGAGCATGAGGGTTCTAACCCAGGAAGGGCCCNCATTAGCTGCTGGGTTGGGGACCCATTGTAGATCTGGTAGGATGTCTCCTGACATCCCTTTACCAGTCTTGGGGGTTTGCGGTCAGGACAGGGAAGGGGGGAGGAGGAGGGAAGGTGATGAGCATTCTGCTACATCCTGCCACTTTACCTGGCCACCACTGTCCCCCCTATTCTAAGGCAGCCAGCAGTAGTAGGTGGAGTTAGCTGAGTGCCCTGTGATGTCTGTGGATCTTCATACTTCACCCCTGATCCTAGCAGGGGTGATTCGCATGCCCAGGCCTCAGCTTGGCTACTATACCCTCTGTGGAGCCTTTTCTAACTAATCAAAGTCTTTCAGACAGGCTTGGATCCTCTCTGCCTAGCATGGCTCNCTGGCTGCCTTCAAGTTTGTTCCTCTTCCTCAGAGAGGCAAAGCCTGGGTCTGAGTCATGGATGTCCCCAGCGTCCAGCCCTGGTTTTTATATGAAGGACTGTTAGGGAGCTTTGGATGGATGGGTGGGTNGTGGGGAGGGTTAAGGAAGGAGAATGGATGGGTGGATATGTGAACAGTTGGGGGATGAAATCTGAATGGGTGAGTGGAGAAGGGGGATGGGGAAGAGGGTGGGTGTTGGGAGGATGGATGAGCAGGGGCTGTGTACGCAATGGAGTGGGTGGGAGGCAGGCAAGCACGTGGGAAGGTATGGGGGGAGGGGTGGCTTGTAGATGGGTGGAGCAGTGGACAGATAACTGTGTGTAGAACAGGTCAACTGAGGCAGGCGGGCAGGAGAACCAAGGGGCTGATGCTAGACTCTTCTATGCTCACTGTTCCTAAGAGACAGCAACAGAACACTCTGGTGTCTCCTCAAGCCCTGCAGGCCTGTGTTCCAGACCCGAGTTTCTATGCCTGCTGGATGACAGACTGCAAAGGGCAGCTGCAGTTACAGGAGCTCGGGTGGGGTGTGGGGAAGTGAGTCACCAAGATGCTAAGAACGTGATGCCCCTGACACTGAACCAGGGAGACAGTTGGGTAGACAGATGAGCAAGCCTGGGGTNGGGAGTGGGCTGTGAGCTTAGGGCTGACTGGACAGGCCGGCCAGTCAGGCCTCGTTCTGGGGCCACAGGCAGGTAGAGGCCATGACCACTGGGGTATGCTAAGTGGTGTCAAAGGACTTGCCTATGGGAGTCAGAGAAAGTTGGGACATTTTGATGGGAAATCTGCTTGGCTCNGCCTACTCCTGCAGCCCCAGGCTGTCCCACCTGATAGCTGGCCAGGGCCCATCTGTTGGGCCAGGATGGCCTTCAGCCTCTTGATCTCCTCCTGGTACTCTCGGAGCAGGGCATCCTTGGGGTCTTCGTTAATGCGTGGCTTGTTCTTGATATTCTTTGCCCGGTTGGCATAGCGCAGAGTGCTGAGGCTCTCATCGTAATTGTTGTCGGCAGGGGACAGGCATGCCACCATCAGAGTCTTGGTGTTGCCGCCCAGTGAGTCCTGCAGCAGTCTTGTCAGCTTTGAATCCCGGTAAGGGATATGCTTGCAACGTCCGTCCACCAGGGCCGAGATGACGTTGCCCAGTGCTGACAGTGACAGGTTGATCTTGGTGGCCTCCTTCAGCCTTTCCCCTGTGGCTCCAGTCTTGGATTGGCGCTCACTGCCCGCCAGGTCTACCAGGTTGAGTTTGCCCGCACGGAGGTGGTCCTTACCCCGCTCATCTGCAGACAGGCAGGCAAGGAGCAACAGCTGGTGAGCCCCACATCTTCCCAAGATGAGGGTGGCTGGCTACCAAGCCCTCAGGACCTACCATCCACTTGGGGATACATTTGAGTCTATCAGGAGTCTGTAGAGGAGGAGCTGTCATAGTACAGGTAAGAAGACTGAGGGTCAGGGATGGCATGAAACTTTCCCAAGGCCACACAGAAGCCAAGGGGGAAGAGGAAAGGGGGCAGGAGAGATGGCTCAGAGGTTAAGAGCACTGGCTGCTCTTCTAGAGGACCCAGGTTCAATTCTCAGCACCCACATGGCAGCTCACAACTCTCTTTAACTCCAGTTTCAGGATATTTGACACCCCCACACAGACATATGTGCAGGCAAAACACCAATGCTCATAAAAATAAATAAATTATTTAAAAATAAAAAGAAGCCAAGGAGAGGAGACAAGGTGGGCATTCGGGGCTGCCTGACTCCAAAGGTAAGGGTCTGTTCTCTGGGGACGGCAAGGTAAGTAAGGGTCTGTTCCCTGGGGAC
>LZPO01075859.1:318250-328328 GCA_001675575.1 Neotoma lepida | reverse complement strand
TTTAATCCCAGCATTTGGGGGGGCAGAGGCAGGCGGATCTCTCTGAGTTGAAGGCCAGCTTGGTCTACATAGTGAGTTCTAAGACAGCCAGAGCTATAGTGGGACCCTATTTTAAAAAGCACACTTATCCACTTTCCTGTTTATTCAACAGGACTCAGGCTAAAAACCCTGTTAGATGAGGGACATCAGCTGGCTTCTGTAGGCCTGAGTCACCACCTATGAAATGGGATAAACCCCCCTTTTTGTGAGACTACATGGAAATTAAGAAGGAGACAGGCCTGTGGTACCTTAGTGGGCTCAGTGGAAGCAGGTCATGAAGAGGACAGGAATGCTGCCTTGAACATGAGTAACCTCAGAAGGCAAAAACCACCCCCTCATCTCTGACACCCTCAGGGGTCTTTCCCACTACTCTTACCCTGGGGAGCTGCTGAGTGATGGCTGCCAGCTGTACATCCTATCCCCCTCAGTATCTGCTCATCTAGGCTCCAAGAAACCAGAGCCAGGTCTCCATGGCAACCAGCTGTGCTATGGCAGGGATGGAGAGGGGCACAGGCACATGGCTATGACTAGGGTCCAACTGGGAATGGATATTCATAAGCTCTCCCCCACACATGGCTCGAGAGGGACCTTGGGAAGCTCCTGCAGGCTCTACTCTACNNCATGATCTACTGGGTGGAGATCTGGAGCAGTATTTATACTAGTTTGGGGGTGGGAAGGGGAGCTGGCTTCCCCAAATCTCCTGCTGGCCTTCCCTGACTGAATAACTCCTAATTATAAAATGTACCAGGCCCTATGCTAACCACAGGCTAAGAGCTTGCTCTGTGGAGCCTCGGGTTCCAATCCATTCCCACTCTGTGTGTTCTTTGGGTTATACATAGGTACCTGAATCACAGAGGATGAGAACAGGGTTCTCCTACGCTTACATGAAAACCATCTGCATATCACCCACAGAGCAGCCTGTCAAAGGCCCAGTGCTCACAGGGTGTGCACCACTGAGCACAGCGATCACCTGCAGCCCCCAAGGCAGTGGGCTCCCTGAGCGAGGCCTTCCCAGGGTCCAGGGTAGCCAGGAAGGGATAGAGTTCTCATGGCACCCACACCAGTTGGTTGGAAGGTCTGTGAGCAGGCAGGGCTATGACCCTGAGGCTAGCCTTTTGGAGCTCCCAGCCCCCACCCAACTCCTCTGCCTGTTTCTCTGGCTAAGGNTGAGTCATGACTTACAGGCACCCAACACCCTCCTCTGGTGAGGGGGATGCTGCAGGTTGGTGGTAGAGGTTTCTGGAAGGGAGGGCAAAGAGCTGTTAGGTTTGTGCAAAACCTGCTGCAGGAGGATGGGCAGGGTCTTGAGTGGATGGATAGAAGCAGAGGAGAGGAGGGTCCAGCACAGTGTGTGACCTGGCATGCTGGGACACATGGGTTCCCCCCAGTAAGTCTTTGCTGAAAACAATCAATGGACCACTGTCCCTCCCTCTCCTAAAGCTGGAATCACTGGCTTCCTGGTGGACCCTGGGGGGTGGGGGTGGGGGCTTGGTCAGATCATAAGCATTATGGCTGGAGGGGAAATCCAGTGGCATCCCAGCACAGATGAGGGGCAGCATCTCATACTGGCCTCTCCTCCCTGGAGCAAGTCNTTCGGTTTGTAAGAGCCCCAGGGAGGAGCAAGACCAGTACCTCTGGCTAAGGCTAAGACCAAAGGGTCCCAGCCAGGACTCCANGCCCTCTCACTGGCTTCTAGTCCCCGCAGTATTTGCTTGCTCATTCACTCTCACACTCTCTCCTCTCTCTCTCTCTCCTCTCTCCCTAGCTCACTCTCCTCTTTCTCTCTTCCCTTCCCTCTCCCTCTTCTTCTTTAATCTCCCTCCCTACTTCTATGTTTTCCTTCATTCTTTCCCTTCTTCCTTCCCTTCTTTCTTTTCTTTTCTTTTCTTTTCTTTTTTTTTTCAGACAGTCTTCCTATGTGATCCAGGTTGGCCTGGAACTTGCAATCTCCCTGCCTCAGTCTCCCCACTTCTAGGATTATAGCCTGTGCCATTAAGCCAAGTCCCAAGTCTGGCAGGTTTCTTGATCTCTCTGGGTGCCCCAAACAGTCATGCTGGTCCAGCCTATCTGAACCCTCACATATCTAGCTTTGCTTCCACCGGTAGGAAGCAACACTCTTCCACCCTAAACCTGTTCTTTGAGGAGACTGAGGACAACTTACAAANTGTGCCTGAGGCTCTCCAACTAAGCCAAACCTCATCTTCACTGCCATGAATGGTTTATCTGTCCTAGACTCTGCCCCTCAGGGGCTCCACTCGGCAGCCCCCTGTCGTTGCTGGGTTTTTCTCTAATCCCCAACAGCTTGAAAAGCTTGCATANCGAACACCTACCAAGTGCTGGCACTATGCTGAGGGGCTTACCCTACTTACTGTCTTCAATTCTCAATACCCCTTTGCAAAGTGGACCAAGATAATGGGATCCTAGCCNTATAAACATCAGTAAAATAAAGTGTTTGAAGTTCAAACCCTTCAGTTAGGGAGACCTGGGTTCAAGTCCAGGCTTAGCCACTTGCTGCATTGTAGAACCTGGACAGGTTGAGGCTCTCTCAGCCTCCTTTCCACTCTGGTAAATTAGAGATGACAATAACCACCAGCAAGATTATTCCAAAAATGAGGTGGAATAATGTACCTGAAGAGCCAGTAAATAGTAAGTGCTTAGTAAGTACTCATAACTTCTTTTAGACAGTCCAATAATTTTTACCAGTGCAAGTGTTTTCTAAAATAGTAATCTATTGGGAAAACTCCACCTTGTTTCAACAGAGGTGGCCTTGCTCAAAGTGATATCCAGCCTGTGTGGTGGCAGCNGACACAGTAACAGCCCAGGCATTAGGTTCTCTAAGGACTCAAGTTCAAAAGGTCCTACTCTGACTGGACATGGTGATGTTTGTCCATGATCCCACGACTAGGGAAACTGAGGCAGCAGGATCCTGAGTCCCGGCACCATCTAATAATAGCTTCTCCCCTGGGACCTTCCTGACCACCCTACAAGGGGTCTGCACCCACCTCCAGCTTCTGCTTGGTGTCAGCACCCAGCAGGTCACGGACATCTTCATTGTAGATCTCCAGATAGGAAGCCCGGACCAGGAACTTGGTGTTTTCTGCACACTGCAGGAAGCAGAGCATGAAAAGATGGCCGGTGCCAAACCTACCTGCTGCTCAGGCCTCCACAGCTGAGATATCAAGGAGGAGGGAGACATCAGGCCACATGGGCCCTCACCCCCACCCTACCCTGCCTGCCCTGCTGGCAAACCTTCCTCTCCAGCTCCAAGACCCTCAGACCTCCAAGCTGGGTTATGGNTAGCCATCCAACGTGCTGCCTACAAACCTCATGGGAAGGGAGATGGAAACCTCCACACTCCTCAGGTGGAGAAACCACAGTCACAGTTTCAACAACTGCACCTGGACCAAGCCCTGGCTTTGGGCTGAGGAGTGGGAGCCTCTAGGGCCACCACAATTGGGAGCTGTCCAGTCTGAGGTCCATGAAATTAGTATACAAAGGGCTTCACATAAGTTTGGNCTTTAGTAATTGCTCAATAAATGGGGGAGCCGTGATTGTTATAACCACTTCCTGTCACCATGTTCAGAGTCATCATACAAGAATGTGAGGTGAATTTTAACATTCAAAGTCAGCAAGAGAAAAACACGGAAACAACACTCTTCTTGGTTTTGTTTTTCACCCATGATCTTTTCGGAACCCAGGACTTGCCTCTGTTGACCCAAGCAGAGACAAGCTCAGGTTCNGACTGTACCCCACAGTCCATGCCTCTGTCATAGGCACCCTGGGNGCCATCTGTGGCACTAGCCTTACCTCTCCCCATGNGAGGCCCATACCTGAACACTCTCAAATACGTGCTCGAAGGCTCTGGGAATGATGCCTCTCTGGCAGGGGGGATCCGGCAGGCCCTGCATGGTGAAGGACTTCCCACTGCCTGTCTGGCCATATGCAAAAATAGTACCGTTGTAGCCCTCAGTGACACCCTGTGTGAGAGGGAACCAAGACCAGGTGTTCAGATGACAGGTCTAGGTGGGCACCATGGTCCCCAGCCCATGGACTCCAGTGCCCTGCTGGAGTCCCCATTGAACAAGGCACCACTCTGTCCTCAAACAACGGTCTGATGAGGTTAAACATCATGCCAAGGTGGGGTTCTCTANAAGCCTGTGCTGGAGAGCCAACTTGGTTCAAATTGTATCTCCATGCTTGTTTTGCTTCTTTGTGCACTGCTGGAGACAGAACTCAAGGTCTCATATACGCTGGGCAAGGGTGCTACCACCAAGCCACACCTTCAGCCCATCTCCACTCTCTACCGCATGCACTTGGACTGGTCTTGGACTTGGCACATGGATTCTCAGTCTCCTCACTCATCATAAAGGATAAGAACGCAGCCCTTCCTAAAGCTGAATCATCTCATGTATTAGGCACAGCAAGTGCAGGCATGGACAGGTGCTTGCTAAATGTCTNCCNAGAATGTGGGGAGGCAGACACAGTGCCTCTCATCCAGGCNAGGGAGGTGTACACAGGACAGAAGTCCAGAGACTCGTGAAGGGAGGGAGTTGAAGAAAGGAAGCAGGAAGGTGTGGGAAGAAGCAGGCAAAGCCTTCTGTATAGCAGAGGCAGGGCAGAAGTGGAGCTGCTGCTGAGGAAGGAGACCTGGACAGGTGACAGGTGACTGACAGGAAGAGGAAGCTATGCATCTACAATCCGCCTGTCTCCTAGGCTTAGGAGACAGGCATTGTCTCTGTGTCTCTGTATTACCTAGTTGAGATCAGCAGTAGGTCTGAGAAGTTTATACTGTTTTCCATTGTGGCCTAGTAGTATATGAGCACACAAGAAATTGATAGCAGGAAACAGCTAATATATTAAAAGCTAAATAACATCAAATATTCCTTGATATTTGACTTCTCTAGAAGGATTCCTTGATCCTTCAAGGTATAGCTTNATCATATACAGCTGAATCTCTATTTCATAGTCTTGTGGCCTGCAGCAGATCCAGGCTAAGGGGACACAGGAGAGTGGTTGACAGTAGGTGCTTCTGGGAGTGGGGTATGGATGAGGAGGTCGAGAAAGAAGACAAACTGGGTACCACTTCTATGGCCATTCCCTCATGGATGCCTTTATTCACCCTGCAGGTACTAGCTGTCTTTTCTGTATCAGAAACTGAACCANGTTATGTAGAGGGAGAGGGAGAGAGAGGTGAACAAGGTAACCACAGTCCCTGCCCTCAGACCTCTTGGGATTACAGGTAGCAGAACTAACTATGGAGCATCTGTGATGGTTAATATTGTCAACTTGATGGGCTTTAGAGTTACCATGAAAACAAATCNCTCAATATGTCTGTGAGGGGGTATCTAGGTTAGGTTAACTGAGGTGGGAAGATCATGGTTAGGTTAACTGAGGTGGGAAGATCAAGGTTAGGTTAACTGAGGTGGGAAGATCAAGGTTAGGTTAACTGAGGTGGGAAGATCAAGGTTAGGTTAACTGATGTGGGAAGATCAAGGTTAGGTTAACTGATGTGGGAAGACCCACACTAAACATAGCGGTACCACCCATGTGCTGGAGTCCCAGGGTGAACAAAGGGAAAAAGCTCAGCAGCAGCAGCAGTTTCCCTCTGGTCCTGACTGGATGACTGTGACAGCTGCCTCACACTTCTGTCACCATGCCCTCACCACTATGATGGGCTGTGAACTCAAACAAAAACCTTTCTTCCTTAACTTGCTACTGTCAGATGTTTTGACATAGCAAGACAGGTATGCTGCTGGCACAAGATGGCTGGTACCCAATCAAAGCCCCCACCCCTTGCAGAGGACAAGAGCTTCCTTTTCTATAGTAGAAATGGGCAAGTCCACCCAATCTAGGGAAACTCTGACCACATTGGGGTCCTGCAATTCCTTAGAGGTGGTGGGCTGCACACAGGGGTGGGACCTTTAAAATGGGGACAAGTGACTTCAGAGAAAGGACCTAACCCTGTGCTGGGCTTCTCAAACCCACATGCAGCTATAGTGGGAAAGTCACATAACACCCCTGGAGAAAATGACGCAGTTGAAGTGTCACTGTAGCCTGAGTCCAGGGAAGGGACTCTATAAGAACATTCACAGCCACACAGCAGATGCTCCATTATCCTGGGTAGCCATTAGCCACACTGGGAAGGTGCTGGTGCAACTTGGGGGACTGAGTTTATCTTTTNACAGGGACTCACACATGCTAGGGAAGTGCTCGACCACTGAGCTATACATCTTATTTATGTGGGGAGGGGAGCTCTTGCAGCCCAGAATGATCTCAAAATCAGTAGTAGCTGAGGATGACCTTGCGCTACTGATAAGCCTGCTTCCACCTTCTCAGGAGCTAGAATTACAAGCAGAGGCCACTATGTAGGGTTTATACTGGGATTGAACCCAGGACTGTGTGCTGAGCAAGCACTGTACCAATGGGCCACATCCCCACCCTGCCCCTCTTTCCTCTCTCTGGTTTCAGACTGGCCTGGAATTTCTTGTGATCCTCCTGGCTCTGTCTTCCAAGTGCTGGGATTATAAGTTTGCACCACCACACTGGCCTTTCATTTCATTTTAATGATTGGACTTGAGATGTGCTTTAAATATAAATTACCAGACTTCACAGTCTTTTTTTGCAAGGGGGGGGCATTTAAGAAAGACTTTCTCTGTGCAACAGCCCTGGCTGTCCTGGAATTCACTTACTCACTTTGTATACCAGGCTGGCCTTGAACTCCCAGAGATCTGCCTGCCTCTGCCTCCTAAGTGCTGGGACTAAAAGGGTGCACCACCATGCCCAGCTACAGATTTCATAGTCTTACTATAATTAACATAAAATACCAACTAATAGTCATTAGATATAATATATGTAATTCTGTTTTACTGAAATATTATACATACACTGCATTAACTCTGTTATAATCAGTTTTATTTCACTCCTTTTAGTTTTTAGAAGGCCACCAATGGGGTAGCTAAAACTATGTATGTGGCTCAAGTCTGCAATGTAAAACAGCTTTATTTATCTATTTAAACTTAACTTAATTGAAAATTATTATAGCCAGGCATGGTGGTGTACACCTTTTAATCCGGAGGCAGTGGCAGATGGATCTCTGAGTTTGAGGCCAGCCTGGGCTACAGAGCGGGTTCTAGGACAGCCAGAGCTACATAAGGAAACCCTGTCTCACAAAACAACAAACAAAAAAAAATTATTATGGCTTGAATCTGAAGTGTCCTCCACAGGTCATGTCTTGAGTAACACTGTTTGAGGGTGCTGCAGAATCTTCAGGAGCTGAGCTGGCAGGAGCAGGTTACCCAGAACAGGCCTTTGAAGCTTATAATCCACTCCCTAGTTCTGGCTCATCCTCTGCCTACTGGTTGGCTGTGTGAGGGGTCTTTGCTGCACTCGCTGATCCTACCATGCCTCCTCATCCTGGTGCACTGAGAGCCCTGAAACAGTGAGGCACAACACACCTTTCCATCCCCACTTCCATCAGGTATTTGGGTCACAGTGATGCAGAAGTAACTAATATGTTNCGGTCTTCGGTGGTACCAGCCCCTTCCTGTGCCACTTGCCACCTATGTCTAGTGGGTACCTAACAGGTAAGTGTACATACAGATCATTTCCATTGTTCTAGTATGTTCCATAGGACAGCACTGCCCTGACTAAGTAGAAAATAACTTTAGGTATATTTCTAAGATGAAACAAAGATCTCAAAAAAAGTCTGACATGGTNCTGATACCCTGGGAGGTCCTAGGGGACAAGCACACATGAGGCAGGTGCCCAATGTCCACCAATTGGTCACTGTGTACTGCTGCCCTGTTCTGTCTTATTAAAGTATGAAACTTAGTGGGTTTTCATGAAATCAACTGTTAATTGTTGTAGAATATTATTTTAAGATGTGTTACATTTGTTTATGCTGTGGAACATTCGTTTAATGATGCAAAGATGTGATGCATTCTTTTATGCTGCATTTGTTTAGCTCTGTGAAGCTCTGTTACNGTGCCTGTCTAAAACACCTGATTGGTCTAATAAAGAGCTGAACAGCCAATAGCAAGGCAGGAGAAAGGATGGACAGGGCTGGCAGACGGAGAGAATAAATAGGAGGAGAAATCTGGGAGAAGATAGAGGAGCAAGAAAATGAGGAGGACCTCAGGGACCAGCCCCCAGCTACCCAGCAAGCCATGGAGTAAGAAGTAAAGAAAGGTATACAGAAATAGAGAAAGATAAAAGCCCAGAGGCATAAGGTAGACAGGATAATTTAAGTTAAGAAAAACTGGCCAGAAACAAGCCAAGTTAAGGCNGGGCATTCATAAGTAAGAATAAGCCTCCATGTGATTTATCTGGGAGCTGGGTGGTGGGCCCCCAAAGAATAAAAGAGTAAAAAAAAAAAGTTGATCAATGTGTGTGTGTGTGTGTGTGTGTGTGTGTGTGTGTGTGTGTGTGTACTGAGATCACCTAGAGCATCACACATACTGGGCAAGGGCTCCACACTTGAGCTGTACTCCCAGCCCAGGAATGAGCTTAACCCTGGTGTTATCCTCAACAATAATCCCCATGACACCACATTAGACATGCTACATATCTCCTTCTATTAAATTAAAATGGAAAAAACTGTCCTAAATTGCACCATGTCTTCTGTATGCTCCCTCCCAAGTATCTCCATGGGTAAACATTCTACCACTGCTTCTGCACAAGGACCCCGAGCCACCCTTCTCAGACTGGTCATGATAGAAGCTGTGGTTATGTAGCACCNGGTAGACTGGAAGTAATTCATCAAGAGGCAACTCTGGAGAAGTCTGTCAGGGGCAGGAGATGGGATGGCAGGGCTTCTGGTTAAAGGCGCGGGGGGAGCCATATCAGGCAGGATGGGATGGGAGTCAGCCAAGGTGGGTGTGGAGAAGAAAGCCCCAGGAGAGTTGAAAAGTTCAGTCAGGGACAGGAGATGAGGGACAGAGCCTGGACTGAAGGGATGGAGGATGGAAGAAAAAGGGCAGAAAGTGGATCTGAAGTANAGGGACAGCATGGGATAGGAGCTGAAGGAGGATCCTGGGTAGGAGGCCAAAGCTACCTGCCAGAAAGCCCTGGAAAGGGAACAGAGCAAACAGGCCCNTGGTCTACCCAGCCAGTGCGCACTCATTAGTGCACCTGCTTCTGGCTTAAGTAGCTAGGGCCCATTATCTCCATGTGCTTTCTCTGCTGTTCTCTAGTGGGAGATGGAGCATGGAATCTGGATACAGGGATCCACAACTGGCCCTAATTTGTTCCATGACTCCTCAGGCCTCAGTCATTTCTCGGACAAGAATGACTCCAGCTCTTCTTGTGAAGATCAAATGCTATACTCCAGACTTTCCCCGACGGCCTTCCACTTTCCCGCTTGGCTAGCATCCTACAGGTCCCATCTTAGACTTCCCTCTCTCTGTTCTCCCTCCCATCTCTTCCAAGGTTTGCTGACCTCCCCGTGCTGCCCCACCCTCTTACCACTGATTGCTAGTGGTTAGCTTAGTTGCTTCTCCCTTTGAGGGAGAAGTCCTATTGCGTTTACAGGCCCCCCCATGCTCAATCTGGGGGCTCACAGTGGAGATGCTCGTGTTTCCTTACACAGATGAGTGAATGGATTAATGAATGAATGGATGTCAAATCTGAGATCTAGGGAGTGTCCAGAGATAGTTCTGCACAGTGGGACTCAGAAGAGCTAGGAGAGAGATCCAACAGGCCTGTCACTGTGTCCTTAGTGTCCTTCTCTCGGGGTAGGACTTGCTTGGACACTGTGTAATCCACAAAGAAGGCAACTGAGGCCTCACCCTGACAGCCCTAGACAGCCCTAGAAAGAAGCAAGGCCAAGGAAGAACACAAGTTCAAATCTTCAAGATGCCAACCCTAGATAGAGGAACATACATGCTTTGCTGGGTCCCCGGGACAAAGGTAGGACTGAAAACTCCTGGGAGGCCTCAGAGTGGATGGAACACTCCAAAGACCAAGAAACAAAAGTGGAACAGATTGCTTTGGAAGCATAAACTTCAGCCACTGGAGACGTGCAAGCAAGAGCTGGTCTTTT
>LZPO01075859.1:303766-313829 GCA_001675575.1 Neotoma lepida | reverse complement strand
TTAGTGTGTGTGTGTGTGTGTGTGTGTGTGTGTGTGTGTGTGGGCGGGGGGAGGTATTGCAAACCAGAAGCACCAGGCCTGGTTTGTCTCCTCTCTGTTCTGTAGAGGCTGTCCTCTTCACTTGGGATCCAAAACCCCAAACCTGTGACTTCCACCAAAACCTGTGGCCTTCAAGGCACTGAACACACACATCCTCTCCTACTTGTGCCTATACTTCTGCATCCAAAAGAAGTCTGTTGTTTTGTTTTGTTTTGAGACAGAATTTCTCTGTGTAGCCCTACCTGTCCTGGAACTCTCTCTGTAGCCCAGGCTGGCCTCAAACTCAGAGATCCACCTGCCTCTGCCTCCCGAGTGCTGGGATTAAAGGCGTGTGCCACCACCGCCTGACTAAGAAGTCTGGATCTTTTGGGTAGATTCATATATTCTGCTGAATTGACTTAAGGGACACTTNGATTTGTCATTGCCAGCTGGGCCACTGCCTTCCTCTAGAATGTGTCCCTGGACCTCCCCCTGCTAAGGCCACACCCCCCCTCTGTGGGGTTTGGGTTAGTACTAGTTCTCCATTACAAGTGGGGCTGCCTTACTGATGAGGTNACTAGTGCCAGCCATGCCCAATGGTTGGCACTGTGTTAAAGCCAGCATGAGGTGGCTTCCTAAAGCAGCTACCAAACTGCGGTTTGCTCACTGCGGGGTCCACTCAGTGGAGTGATACCAGGAAATGAGCAGAGGGTGGTAACCCTGCAACTCCCTAAGCATCTGCTTCCCTATGGGAGTTCTCTGGGGTTCCCCATCCAACAGAGGCTTAGCTGCCTCCAGCAGNGGCTGTGCCCACATCCACGAACTGCTGGGAAAGCCTCTGCATTAGGAGGACAGTGGGAACTTGGCAATGGGCACCACCCAAAGTCACCTAGTCTCCAGACCCTCAGCTCTACCTGCTTGCTCATCCTGGTATCTCAGCTGGCCCCAGTTCCTGGGAGAAGCCCTGTTATCTCCAACTCCACCCTCAGAGCTCCCCTCCCACAGGCAGTGAAGTGATGGAAGACTGATCGAGGGGCAGATTGACCTGTTTGAAGCTGGTGACCAGTGAGTGGGGCGCATGAAGGGCAGAATGACTGCTGAAGCCCAGGGCCCAAGGCAAGGCTGGGCCCACAGGGACCTGAGGCCTTGTGTCCTAGCCCAGGCCTTGCAGTTCTGCCTCGGACTTGGCATGGCTGAGGGGCCGCAGAGTCCGTGGGAGCCTGCCCTCAGGACCACAGTCCTGCTCTTCATAGGTGGGGTTGAGACGGCCCATGCTGAGTGGGCAGAACAGGCTGCGCTCCATCCCGGCGTGGCTCTCCACCAGGGCCTCCAGGCTGGGGAACTCTGCTGGCAGGTGCTGGGGAGGAAGGGTCTTTAGCTCTGGTCCCCTGCTCCATGGTTCATGCCATGTATCAGCACCCCACCCCCACCCTGGTCTCCCATCATGTGGCGGGATAAATTCGGGAAGATGGAACGTGCAGTAACCATGGACCCATCACCATTTCCTCACTCTTCCCAGTCTGGGCAGGACTGAGGCAGTTGACTTGGAAGTACAGATGTCATGTAAAAGCCTTGCCAGCCCAGTCCTGGAAACAGACCAGGGACTCAGAGGCTTTGTGCATTTAGGTTAGCTCTTCTAGAGGTAACCTCTGAAGGACACCTCTAGAGGGGAGGACCTCAGTGGCTAGGAACCTCAACGATTCTCCCTGAACTCTGTGGTCAGCACCCAGCCAGCAAGAACAGAAGTAAAGGCTGGTGTGGTGGTGCACGCCTTTTGGGATGTGGTAAACTCCAGACACCTGACACACAGTCTTTCAGAAGAAAGACCAAGCATCTGCAGTGACGGGCCAGCACATAAGGAATGAGGCCGGATGACAGAGTGAGAAAAGGAAGGGCTCCGGGCATGAATAGTAGAGCCCTAAATTTTTTCCCTTGTAGCCACAAGGCTGAAGTACCAGAAATAAAATGGGGTTGTGCCAGGTCTCCTGTGTGATAGGGCATTGCTTTATCAAAGTAATGGGACCCGGAAATGAGAATTGGGAATATTTATTCCTATTTGGATAAGTCCTGCCAACCCACTGTCTCCACACAGCTCCTCTCACCAGCAGAGGCAGGTGGGATCTCTGAATTTGAGGCCAGCCTGGTCTACAGAGAGAGTTCCAGGACAGCCAGGGCTACACAGAGAAACTCTGTCTTAAAACAAAACAACAAAACCCCCAAAGAACATAAGCAGAGCTGGCAGGTCCCAGGAGACAGGAGTGGACTAGGAGAAGGGGTAGGGCCAGGGAGGACCTGGTGGGGAGACAGGAGTGGACTAGGAGAAGGGGTAGGGCCAGGGAGGACCCCGTCAGGGAGTAGGATGAAGTGAGATGGGCTCAGGAGCCCAGAGACCGGAAAAAGGGCAGAGTAAGAATTCAAGAGATGGAGCCAGCATGGGGTAGAGCTGGAAACCCCTCAGGGCAACCCCACAGTCTCACCTCTAGGCAGTACCGGCCCAGGTGGTTCCGGAAGACCTGGTGAGGCACCACGCCACACTGGGTCCGTACAGACAGGTTCCACTGGCCACTGGTGCCTGGCTCTGGCCATAGCAGGAAGGCCCCATGCACATCTCTCCGCAGCAGGGCAAGAGCACAGGACCTAGGGGGAGGAGCCAAGATTAAGGCCACCAGTCTGACCTCAGACTCCACACTGTTGTCCTCATCAGGGACATACTGGCCATTAATGGTGGTGGCAGAGGACTGAATATGTGCTCTCAGAAGTTNTGAACCAGATTTCAAAGGAACTCAAGGCCTTCTGGGGACCTGACTTGCTGACTTCAAGGCCCTGGTCAGGAGAGGTCTGAGAAACCTCAGGAAGGCTGGCAGTGACAGGCCGGACACTGAGGGTTTCACCTGTGTCTTGCTCTTCTCCCTAGCCCCATTTTACATTCTGGAAAACTGANGGTTAGGCAGAGGAAGTCCATGGCCTGAGGTCACTAGGCTGGGAGCATCCCACACTCACCAGTTCAAGTCCATTCACTCTGCCTATGCCCCCTGTGTACACATGACAAGGAGCCTACCTCACATTTTTATACCTAACTCAAGGGACAGAACTCCCTTACCTGGAGAGGCCAGCAAAGGCCCAGATGTTCTCTGTCAGGCTACCCTCATTCTCCACCAGGCACGAGGGACCACCAGGACTGCGGGGCCATGCCTCCCATGCAGCAGGAACTATGGAGACCACGAAGGTCAGAAGGAGCATGGTGGAACCTCCCAAGGCCAGACCTGCTCCTCTACCACACACCCCCTATCCCATGGTTTGTCTCCCCACCAAACCTTTTCCCCAACTGTCACACATCTGGTCCCCCAACAGAAATCCTACTCANCAGTTAAAGTCCATACACAACTGTTTGGTTGCCCTCAAGCCTAACGCACCCTCACATGCACAGGCAACCGTGGGAGGAGGGCAGGTACAAGGGGGCAAGGCCACAGCCTCAAACAATCATGCATGAACCCCCACCCCCTGCCAAGCCCACTAAGCCAGCCAGCCTCCTCCTCCTCCAACTCACAGGCCTCCCGGGCTGACAGCTGCAGCTGCGTCTCATAGGTGCAGCCTCGGTAGGCCCCAGAGCGGATCACCTTGCTGCGGATGGCCTTCTTGCGCACCAGTGTGGGAGAGCAGTAGGGGTTCCCCAGGCGAGTGTGTCGGGTGCCCCCACGGCCCTCGGGCTCTGGCAGCTCCTTCTAGGGCACCAAGAGGGGCCCATGGGCAGGCAAATTCAAACCCATCCGTTTGAGCCCAGGTGAACCATGCAAGAAGCCCACCTCTCCAACATTACCCCCAAGCCCCTGACCCTTTCCCCATCCACTTCCTGACTGGGGTGGTGCATACCCCACTACTGCCCAGTAGCCCTTCTGCAGGAATTCGCCGGAAGGAAACCAGGGCGTGGACATTCTGTGACAGCTGATCCTGGCTGAAGGGCTCTCGAACTAGGGCAGGGGGTGCCCCAGGGCTGCAGAGTGGCTTCGGGGACATGTCCTCCACAGGCCCCAGGCAGGGCTCAGGCTGCGCCCTCTCCTCTGGGTGTTGTGAGAGGTAAGCAAGCTGGAAGGAGCGGCAGAGCAGCAGGTACAGGATATGGACCTAGGACAGGAGGAGTGGGCTCAGCCACCAGTCCCCTCTTCAGGGCTTCAAATGGCTTCGGGTGCCCCTCCCAAAACTTCCTGGGAAGACTCCTACTTAGCCCTCAAAATCTCACCACATGCAGTCTCCACTACCAGCTTTCTCTTGTCTGTTCACTACCTAAGCCACTCTGTGCCAGGCATCATACTGGGAGCAGAGAGCACAACCCTGGACCCTCAGCACTCCTACACTAGACTCACCATCCTCCCAGTGCTCAGGCCTTCAACATCCCCAGGAGGAGTAGCTAAGAGCCTTGGCCCTAGCCCTGTTAATTGGGAGCTGTTGGGTGACCCAGGGTGGAGCATGGAGCCCATGTGCCTGTTTCTTCATCCTCCCTTCCTCATGATCCTCTGAGGAGTTAATGAAATGGGGCACTGAGAACTCTCAGCACTTGTCTGGGGCCTGAACGTGGAACCCATCACTCACATACTCCAGACCCAGGCTGTTGGAACCATCAGCTTCAGCCACCTGTCACCCAGGGTCCACATACAGAGGNGAGACCAAATGCTGGAACTCACTAAATGACAGGCTGCCACAGATCTGTCATTCACAGTGACCACACCAGCCTTGACCTCTAGAATACCTGCCTATGACTACCATGTCTGCTACACAGAACCACCTAGGAATAGCTCAAAACCTGGACCAAGCCTTTACTGTTAAAGGACTCAAGTGTCTGTCACCTGTCATCAGGGACAGCCCCGTGCTGGAGTGTGGCTCATGTCACAGGTGGACTGTGCTAAGAAGAGTGGTGGGAACTAGTCAGGACGAGGGAGGGTGCACACTTCACAGCAGAGGAAAGTCCCAGCTAGTCAAGGGAATGTCAAGGGTACGACTTACTACACACAGTCCTAGGAGGAAGAGCCAAAGGCCAGTGTGGTGAGGCAAGGNTTCACTGCTGCCAACCTGATGACAATACTGCCCCCTCAAGGCACACTACCCTCTGGGTCTCAGGTACCTCTCCAGGCTGGCTCCCCACAAAGAGGTGGCAGAAACGCTTGCTGGCTGGGCTGCGCGGGTTCCGGGCAACAAAAGCAAACTGACAGGCAGCTGGGCACCAGGTGGCATAGAGGATGCGCTTCAGGGCATGGGCCATCAGGAGCACCTGTGAGGCATAGTGGTGACAGCAGGCCTCACTCACTCATCTGTGTAGCAGTGGCCTGAGGGCCTCACATGTCTGGCATAGGCCGTTCACCTCCTGGGGCGAAGAGACCCTTCTTTCCCAGAGGCCTGCCAAGCCCCAGCTCTCAGCTCTTGTAGCTCTGGGCCTGTCAGACATGTAGGTCAGGATGGCCACCCCAAGTTATGGAACAGAGGGCCAGAAGAGTGACCCAGTGATCTCTAGCTGGAACCACACAAAGGCAGTGGCAGCAGGTCCTAGGGTTCTACACTGGTATCTGTGTAGGACACTCAGAGTTCAAATCCTAACTCTGCCACTTACTCTCCATGTCTCTTGTTGTCATGTCAGACAGTTAGCAATGCCTCAGGCAGGTGATGTAGACTCCAGGGCACTACCACACCCAGCACTGGGCCTTATATAAGAGGCCTGCAGCTGTGGGTTGCACAATCTGGCCTGGCAGTCAATAGGCAGCCATGTTGGTTGTACAGTGGGTAGCCAGGGAGGGACAAGCAAGCATGCAAGAGCTCCCTACCATTTCTAGCCCACGGCTGTCCACAGCCACCAGCCAATGCTGGACCAGGCACTTGGAAAATCTCATGGGGTGTTGTCCCTGATATTTAGGACAGCAGGTGGCCTCTAGAGAAGATTCTGGAGGGCTAGGCAAGCAATTGTTGTCTGAGCTTGTCCTAGGTGGGCATGGGGCAAACTGTATGAAGACCAGACCCCATCTGGTCCTCACTGCCTCAGCCCCTCCTACCCCTCCTACCTCGCCCTCCCCACTGTAGACCTTGAGACCCGGAAGACTGAATTTCAGGATGACAGCGCGGCGTCTGGAACAGTCCTGAGGGGAAGAGTTAGCAAAGGCAGATGTCACTTCCTAGTTCTGACCCAATGCAGTCCCACCACAGTGCCCCTCATCAAGGCTGCTCAGCCAGTTCCGACACCCCTGCTGGGGACAGGCCTGGGTGGCAGACCCCCAACAGTCATGCTATGACCTGTGGGGCATGGGTCCCAGGCATCTAGGAAGAGTCCTGAAGCCTGGAACTACCGGTCACCTCTCAGAAGACCTTTGGTCCCACCCTCCCTGGNCTTCATGTGCCCATCTGGATGATGTGTGTGCTGGGGGGGACTGGCCTCAGGGCTCCATCCAAGCCTGATATTCACAGTGCCCACAGTGACTTGGGTTGTGCTCCCCAAGTCCCTCACCTGCAGAGCCCACAGCTGCTGCTGCACAAGGTACACACCCTCCTGTGTGTCCAAGTCATCCACAGGAAAGGATCCCACGTACTGGTGGCGATGGGGAGAAGCAAGACAGGGAAGTAAGGGCCACAACTCCAATGCACACAGTACTCGACCCTGCAGGCAAGCTATGGGCAGTGACCAAGCACTGTCTTTGAAGGCCAGTGTTCTTTGTTAATGTTCTCAGCAGGTGACCCTGGTCAGGTCACAGGGGCCTCACCTTCTCACCTATACAGACATTTGTGTACACACATCCACTCCAAAGGAGAAGGAGTTAGTCCTTGGACCCCAGGTCCTCCCCAACCCCAGGGAGTAGCCACCCCACAACTATCTTCCAGAGCACACAAGATGGACACCCACCCACCTGGGCAAACTTGGTAATGCACCTGGGCCGGTAAGGTGCAGGCCCGCAGTCGGAGGCCCTGCGGGCCCCGGCCCCAGCCCTCTGCATGGTCCCCAGCATGCCCAGCTTCAAGGTCCACGGAGAGAAGGCTACGAAGGGCAGGGGAGAGGTTGGTTTTCAGGCAGGGAGGTTGAAGGCTCCCTGTCAGGGGCTGATGTGTTCATTCATTTGCTTGCTCGAACACTCATCATTCATTCATCCCATCAACCAANCAATCCTCACTGAGTACCTGCTATGTATGTACCCATCAATGTCCCGGGCACAGGACAGAGACAAAAGACAAACTCTGCCTGCTTCAGAGAACAGCACTCTTGGGGAGCATGGTGGGAAACTAAATAATAAAGCCTTAAACAGGTGAGATATGGTAAAATGGAAAAGTGCAATTGGGGGGCTGGGGACTCCTGATGGCTACAAGCTGTACTGGAGGGAGGTCTGGGGAGGGACTGATCAGAAGTGGGGTGGCTCATGGCATGGGCCACTGAGCTGCAGCTGGGGTTGCAGTGCTGGCTGGACCCTCTGTAGTGGGCAAAGCTGGTAGAAATTTGGAACCAGTTCTTATTTAGTGCCAGAGGGAAACTGGTGTCTGCCAGTAGTTCTGCCTTCTCAGGAGGCTGAAGCAGGAGGGCCGGAATCACTTGAAACCAGTTCAGGGTCAGTGTGGACAATACAAGACCTCCATCTCAAGAGAGAGAGAGAAAAGGGTGTCACAGGAAAAACAGAAGAGTCTGGAAGAGGCCACTGAAGAGTGGGGTGACAGCAGTCAGAAGGAGGCACCAAAAAGGTGTGCTGTGGCCTGAGGTAGATTGCCAAAGCAGCAGGCTGCATCCCACTCAAGATCAGCCCTAAGTATGAGACTTTACCCTGTGGACAATGGGGAGCNATCNCAGGCCCCGGGGCAGCAACAGTGCACAGGGGCAGTTGTGAGCTGGATGGCTAGCTTTGATAGCATCAGGAACCTGTTTTAAAGGCTGCTGGCTCATTTGTCCAGCCTGACTCCAGTCCCTTTCTGAGTCCCAAAGCCCTCTGCGAAAACCACAGTCCACCCAAATGATGCACTGGCACTAAGTGGGATGTGGAGAAGATGGACAACTACCCAGGAGACTGACAAACACTCCTGCTTGGCCCCTATTGTTTTCTCTGGGACCCTTGGCCAGATCCACAGCGGGGTGGGGGTGGGGTGGGGGGAGGAACAGACGTGGTGTGGAGCAGATACATAAAGGACCAGCTATTGCAAGGCAGGATGGACAAAAGCCTCTGCTAGGGTCCCNGCAGACTCAGCTCTCCCAGAGACAACATAAGACACCTCCCCTCTCTCCTGTTGTCATCAGCCTTCTTGCAATTACTGACCTGGGTCAGAGAGGCCCGAGTACAAGTTTTGTGTGGCTTTGGGCCAGCTGCTGTACCTCTCTGTGCCCTCAATTCCTCACCTGCAAACCTTGGGTAATGAGAGGTGCCTGGCACGATGCCAACCTGACATGGCACANGGAANGAGGCCCCCAAGCCTGCTGGCAGGAAGAGCTTGGGAAGACAGCAGAGCCTAGAGCTTTTAAGACTCTTTCTGTCCAGGCTGGAGTCCCTCACCACCTCCGAGAGTGAGGCTGGAAGGCTTTGACTCCCCCGGAGAGACCAGGAGTTAGTAGTGTGTGTCCTGGGTGTGCCACAGCATCAGGTGTGCTTGGAAAGGGAGAGACTAGGGTGCCTTAAAATTGACCCTCTTAGAACCCGGGAAAGGTCCTCCATCTCTGCCTGCCAGTGACCTTCAAGCCCAAGCTCAAGTCAGGGAGCAGAGGCCGGCAGGCATTTACAACTTTCAGCCTGGAAGAGCTGGGAAACAAGGCTGCAGCCCCCCTCAGAGCCCACCTGGACCTCCTAGAGCCTGCTGCCAACCTGCGTTCAGACGCTCCCTTTCTAATCCTGCTCATTTTCCCTTGTCCCAATAGCACATCTGATGTTTGTGGAAAGCAAACCACACTCTGCCATGGGCTGCCCGCCCCTTCCCTGCAGTGGGGCCGGGCTCCCAAAGAGGCAGTGGAGTGCTTCTACACTGTCTCATCACCAAGGAAGGCAGAGGAGAGCAAGGAGGCAAAGACCACAAGGCACACAGCAGGCAGTGAGATCCGCAAGGAAGAGGGGGAGGGGGAGGAACAAGGTGAGAAGCACAACACAAAAGAGATAGAGATGACAAGAGCCCTTTCACACACTGCCGGGTCACACAGCCCAGAAAGCACCAGGTAAAGGGGGAAAGAACCAAGGGTCAGTGCACCGCATACTCTCACACACAGAGACTGAGTCGTGTGTGTGTGTGTGTGTGTGGTTGACGGGGGTAGGGGTGAGGGGTGGGGCTGGGGGTTGGACAGCAGCCTCCCAGTACCTGGTCCTTCCCTATCCTCCTCCTATTTAGCCTCATAGAAATAGGAACTTTGTCCCTTCTCCTGCCTCCCTTCCAGTCTGATTCTGCCTTAGACCAAGGAGGACACCAGAGCTCACTGAAATCCTGGTAACAACTTCACACCCAGCTCATCTCTTTGAATCAAATCAAAGTTTGCCACAGGGGTCTTCTGGGCCAGAACCTTCCTACAAAAAGACACATTTGGGATGGCGCTGGGCTTCTGCTTTCCGCGTGGTTTTGCTTAGGAGCAGGGAATTGGCTAAGTTGACAGGTCCTTCTACACATTATAGTCGAACTATCCATCCCCTCAGAGTACTGGGAGACTTCCCTGACTACAGATCCCAGCTACTTGACCAAAGACACACAGCACAAGATAGGGAGCTGGCAAACCCAGGACTCTCTGCCTAGGCATGGCAGTGCACTTCTGCTTAGAGTCTATGGGTCCCCCAAGCAGGCGTCCATCCTTGGTACACACTGGGTCTGGGTCTGTGCAGGAATTGGTGCCGCAGGAGCAGCCACTAGTAGCCCTACAGCCTGTAACAACTCAGGTGCTGGGGACCAAACAGTTTAGAAAGGCAGAACTCTCTCTCCATNCCCAGCACACCCCTCATACACACACACACAGGTCCTGGACTCGCGCAACCAGGGACAGGACTGGGGTTCAGCAGGGTTGGCTAGTGTGACCTTGGCCTGCCGGCCTCCGGTTCCTCAGCTGTGGAGGGGACCGCGAATGGCA
>LZPO01075859.1:259685-278611 GCA_001675575.1 Neotoma lepida | reverse complement strand
TGAGGAGTTGGCAAGGTGAGGTTGGCTGTGGCTTGTTCTGTCTCTCTGATCATTCAGAATTTACCTCAATACCTGGCCTGGTGTTTTCAATTAATAAGACCGTTTAAGATTCGCTCTACAAAAGCCAATGACTACACTGAAGTCACAATGCTATGTAAGAAGGCTCACTCTTACAACATTTTGAAAGGATTAGTGAAGAAACAAAGCAGTAGGATTAGAAGTTTCTTATTTTAGGTATGAAAAGTGCTANGTATGCCAGGCAGTGGTGGTGCACACCTTTAGTCCCAGCACTCAGGAAGCAGAGGCAGGTAGATCTCTGTGAGTTCAAGGCCAGTTTGATCTACAGAGCAAGTTCCAGGACAGCCAGAGCTGATACACAGAGAAACCCTGGCTCGATAAACCAAAAAGAAAAGAAAGAAAATTACTATATATCAGATGCTCAGCTGTACAAACAAAAACTAGGAAATAATTTTTAATAAAAATTCTGCATGTTTTCTAACGATGCACATGTCTGTNATGTGTGTACGAGTGCCCACAGAGGGCACCGGGACCCTGGAACTAGAATTACAGAGAGTCATGAGCCAGTCAATGTGAGTGCTCTTAACCACTGAATCTCTCCAGCCTCTTAACATGAGTTTTTAAAAACCAAATGTGCTTTCAGGGAATGATGAGGCACACTTTTAACAACCCCACCCCACTCCGGAAGTGGGGCAGGCAGATCAATGAGTTTAAGACCAGCCTGATCTACAGGGCAAGTTCCAGAACAGGCAGGGCCACACAGAGAAGCCCTGTCTCTGAAGAAAAATAAAAGTGCTCAAAAATATAATTACAGTAGAAAAACATGTGCCTCCTGTGATGAATATCCTTTAGGAAGCAAAGCAGGATTTCTGATGTCTGCACAAAATAAGCTGTTTTCAAAATAAGGAAAGATGAAGAGGGTAAACCTGAGTTGATTGCTTGAAATAACAACTTGCCTTAATGGCCTCAGTTAGGATTGCATCCATCTTGGGCCGTGGGGAGGAAGCCATCGGTGTTTGTCTCTGGGCCCTGGCTAGCTGGCTGGCGGAAAGAGTAGCCCAGGAAGGTATCGTTTTTTTCACTTTCTTCTCCTTTTCTTTAGACTGCTCTTTCTCACTTAAAAACAAAGAGTTTTCATTATGCAAGATGAACTCTTCAGAGACAGTTAANATTCACACAGTTGCAGTCTGCACCCAAAGACTATATACACTTTAAGGGACAACAGCATCTGTACTGAACATACAACTTTCTTTCCTACCATTAGTCACTAAGTCACACAGCACAGCAAGTGTACACAAAGCACCCACAGGGTATTAGGTATTGGAATACACAAGAGGATACACCTAAGTTAAATGTAACACTAGACTAACTTACACAAGGACTTGCACACCTACACATCTCNGTACTGTAGGGGTCCTAGAACCAACGGCCCTCTAACAACAAAGGGCAATCATAAAGAAAAAAGAAAAGGCCACAGAGGGAGAGCCAGGGGTAGGGGCTGTAATCCCAGCACTCAGGAAGCACAGTGACCCTAGGTTCAAGGTTAAACTAGCCTAGGCTAGATAACAAGTTCCAAGACAGCCACAGCTACAAAATGAAACCTTGTCTNGGGGGGAAAAGTTTTAATTTATTTATACTGAGGTGATATGTAAAACAAGCAAAAATCTACAAATTATAACATTAAAAACTTCCTGGTACGAGAAATGAATCAAGAGGTTTCTCTTAAGTATGAGCTAGAAAGATGTTTCTCTTACGCACAGGCAAGAGCAGTCACATTAACTGTCACTAAAAGTGAAAATTCTAGCTGGAGAGACAGTTCAGTGAGAAGAGCACTGGCTGTTCTTCCAGAGGACTTGGATTTGATTCCAGTCCCATAAAATGACTCACAGTCACCTGTAATTCCATTTCTAAGGGATCCAACACTGTCTTCTAGTTTCCATAACACCAGGCATGCACACGCACAAACAGGCAGGCAAAACACCCATACACATAAAAAATATATATAATAGTAAAAATAAAAATAATAAAAATTAGTAATCACTAAAACAGATGCAATGGGATATGGGAAAAGATCTCAAAGTAATGATTTTAGCATGTGATGTCTCAGTCCCCTAAACGGTAAAACAACATCAACTACCTTCAAGAATAAAAAGTAAAATAAAGAATAAAAAAAAATTTGAGGCTAGAGATGATGTAAAATTCATTCTAAGTAGTAACAGTAATCCACTCACCTAACAGAAGTAATAGAATGCTACAAAATATGGCACAGCCAATAAAAAGCACAGACCTTACTCTTTAAGAATAGGGATAAAATTACTTCTTCTTAGCCAGGAGTTGGTGGNGNACGCCTTTACTCCCAGTACTTNCGAGGCAGAGGCAGGCAGATCTCTGTGAGGTCAAGGCCAGTCTGTTTTACATAGTGAGTTCCAGGACAGCCTGGAGTGTTACACAGAGAAAGCCTGTCTCGGAAAACAAAAACAAAACCAAACAAACAAGCAAATGGGGATAAAGGATTCCCTGAGTAGTACATGGAGGAAGTACAACTATTCCTATTCTAGTTATAAAGAACTCTGTGTTTCTGCACATGAGATGTGGGTGCTCACAAAGGCCAAGGTCAGTGGTGGCTGTCTTCCTCAANTGCTCTCCACCTTTCTCTTTTAGAAGGAAGCCAGGCATATGGTGGCAAAAACCTGTTAACTCAGCACTTGAGATATAGAGGCATGAGGTTCATCATCATAGTTTACACAGTGAGTTCTAAGTCAGCCAGGGCTACATAGNGAGATTTGCTCAAAATGTGTCTGTCCCCTCCTCACCCAAGAAAAAAACAAAACAACTTAAATAACTGCTACCATTGTACACAGATATAAATCAACTTCAAATCTTACTCACAGAGCTCAGTTGCCAGACACAGGGCTTATGTTGCTCTTAATATGACGTGACTGAGTACTCTAACAAGCACATACAAAGTGTCCACTGCTGGCATAGAGGTAGGAAAAAATAGTGAAGTGTCTTTCAAGTCAGGTTTTTGTATTACTTATCATTTCTTACTGAGAGTCTATCAAAGCTTAAAAAGTATCAAATGTTCCTTTAATGAATTCTAAGCACAAAGACATACTTTCTAAAGCAAACAGGAAACACCTACTCAGACTACCATGCTAACTAACCACTACAAACTCTAAAAGGCATAAAAGTGCATAGTAAAACCTGTTCAAACAGTAATTTTAAAAAGCAAACCCAAATTGTACATGCTTAGCACAAACGGCTTGTTCNGTACACTCACAACCTGACTGCAGTCTCCACAAAGCCTTCAAGTATAAAGAGCAAGAAAGCAGAGCCCTTACTCCTTTTTGGTTTCCTCAGGAGACTTGTTCTCTTCCTTCTCTTCAGTCTCAGGTTCCCCCTTGGGCTGCTCTGCCTCACTAGATGTAGCAGGTGGCGTTTCATTCTCTTGTTCTTCTACAGTAGAGATAGATTCCTCTGAACTCCCATCTGGTTCTAAAACACAAAACCCCCACCCCACCCAATAGTCAATAAAAGTCAAATACATGTGTTACTTAACAGACCTGCCAACTGTTCAGATTAACAGGTGCATTCTAAAGTGATCGCACACCTGTGGAGTATGAGAGCCACTGTTGCACTACCCCTGCCTGTAGAGTATGAGAGCCACTGTTGCACTACCCCGCCTGGCACCCTCTTCCATCTTGTTAAGTCATTTGAGTTGCCTGTTCAAGTGGTCACCCAGACCATTATGTGAGAAATACCCAACACAGCATGAACTAGGCAGAGGTGAGGATAGGAGTTTCAAGGTCACATCTGTCTACACAGCAAGTTCCTGGGATTGCTGTGTCAAGCCCAAACTCTTGTCTCAAAAAAGAAAAAAAAAATAATGTTTTAAAAGAGGTAGAGCCTAAAATTTGGACATAATTTCTGAAAATTCACGATGGAACCTGGATCAGCTACTTCTTATGAGTAGGCCAAGAATGTAAGGGTTTGGTTTTGGGGGCAGTGTCATGCTATATAGGCCTGACTGGTCTCAAACTCAAAACCACCTTTCAGTCTTCATAGCATCTACATCACTCTACCACACAGCCTGTGCACTGCCTCTATCAGAGATGCAGTGGTAATCAGCTCACCTGCCCACAGGACTTTTTAANCTCTGACTCTCACATTCCCTGTTACCTTAGGTATGGATGCCCAAACAGGGTGCAGCACTTAAAGATTTTGAGACAAAGTCCAGGTTCAAAAAAAAAAAAAAAGCCTGGACAGGGAGAGAACGATGTGCTTATTTCTGCAAACCCAAGATATGCAAGGGAGAAGAAAAAACATAAAGGGATAAAGAAAGTAAGCAAAAAGATCCAGAAGAGGAGGCTAGAAACAGCATGAAGGAACACCATTTCTCCAGGCTGATGGACCTAGTTTTCTGCCCTCTACTCTTTGTACTCCTACCTGACAGGCTCATCTCTTCTCTACTAACACAGATCATACCCATGTTTCCCTATGGCCTCCTGATGATTCCACTGCCCATCCTGAAAGCCAAAACCTTCCTGAATNCCAGAGTCATCTCTCCCAGGGCATTACTATGTCTAAAATGTCACACCAATTGCTCCTCATTTTTGTTTTTAATCTAAGAACATTATATTCTACTTTCCAAAAGCCTTCGAATAGGAAACACACTCTTTACCCACACGGTCCAGCATAACACACCAATATCTACTCCTTCTCTCTTCAAATGCTCTTTAACACTACATTATGAACATGAGAATAATTAAGTTCAAAAAGATTTATGGAAATTGGAGTGTTCTGTCTTTTTNAATTGTGGCTGCTTTACTTTACCTGGCTTTTCTTCCTCCCCTTCAGCAGGCCTGCTTTTGGGCGGAGTTTCCCGGGTAGAGTTCACAGCTCGGCGTATTGGCATGGTGCTGTCCTCTGCCTTCTAAGAAAACAGATGCCCATAATCACACAGGAGAGAGTTCTCTTCTGTCTCTCTCAAGGGACCTAACTGGGGTGTCAAAGATGTAGAATTCTTCAAGTCAACTCTAGGATCTGATGCAAATTACTGTTAACAAGTTAATTTTTTTAAAGTGAAACATGATTTTAAAAATATTCAAAATATTTTATTTTAGACAGAACTTCAAATGGAAACAGTTATAGGTAATCTGGAATCAATTTAGAAGGTTGAAAGTTTTATAAAGCATTTGAGGGGAAGGGGAAGATGAAAAGAACTTTGTATCTATGAAGAACCCAGCAGAGCCTGAAGTCAGGGATTGATCCAAGAGTGAGCTTCAAGAATGCATCAGCCCCTACCTCACCTAACTTGTCCGCGTGGATCAGCTGAGCTCCTACTATAAGTGGGAGTGCCTTAGGATGGACGAGTTCACCTTGAGACATATCAGTCGCCATTTAAAATAATTTCTAGGCCTGAATACTGGTGACACTCTGAAGCCTCTGCTGTTAATCACAAGGGTTTTTCCTAATGGCTTCAGTGTGAAGAGTCAACCTAAAGCACAGAAAAGACTTGGTGTGAAGATCAACAGAAATAAAACTAAACTAAAACGTCTAAATTCAATATTCCAAAGGGAATAAATATAACTAAAACTTTACGTTAGATGACTTAGTTATCACTAAAAAAGACAACATTATTAACATATTAACAATGTAAAGCAATGACTAAGGTGAATGCGTAAGCCACAGCAGCTTTGCAATTTCCACAGGAACAAAGGCAGCAAGGACAAGGATGGGCTAAGGAACCTGACTCCAACCCCTCTCGCCATCCATCTGCAACTTAGGAAGGAGACTAAGCACAGGTCTAACCAAGCAGCAGTTTACTAAAGATGATTTTTGTTATCATTCACATGGGGTCAAGAAAATTAATTGTAATCTTTAATTCTATCTCCATTAGANAGTAAAAATCTTCCCCTCATTAAAGGGAAAACTGAAGGGTAAAATTACCACTGAGAACCTAACACTGAAGAACCTCCAGAGCCAGGGAGGTGAGTTTAGATCACCACCTAGACAAACAGTATACATCCAAGATCCTGTCCTAGTGTAACATAAGCAAATGCATACAGAAAAAAAGAGCATCATCCAATATCCACAGGTAAAGTCAGGTATGGTGGCACAGGCCTGAAATCCTAGCACTCATCATGAGCTTAAGAATGAAATCTTTTCTTAACAAGTAAACAAACAAGCAAACAAACAAAATCATAAATAAACCTCATGCACTCACCCAAATTTACCTGATTGTAACACTCCTGTGCCCTTAAAAAGAAAAAGAAAACAAAAACAAAAAACCACTAGTGGGGGGGATGGTTCAGTGAGTCAAGTGTCATGAAAGCATGAGGACCTGAATTCAGATCTTGACCACGCATGTAAAGCTGCATGTTTGGTACCCATCTGTAACCCCAGTACCACTGAGAGTACAGACAGGCAGGTCCCTAAAGCTCAACAGCCAACCAGTGTAACTGAAGTGGTGAGGTCCTGGTTCAGTGAGAGACTCTGTCTCAAAATGTAAGATGGACAGCAACTGAGGAAGACTCCTGTCTGTGACCTCTGACCTCCACACATGCACACATGTGCACACCATACACACGACTCTCATCTAAGACCCTGATATTCTATAATAAAAATTCCTTGGTAGAGGAAAATGGCTACTTAAGTGTTTAAGAATCAGTGCTAACGAGCAATTAACAAAGATGGGAAATAATTNATTTCTACTTTAATCTCTAACTTTTTAGAAATCTAAGATCTTTTATCCTGTTATGTAATAGTCCCAGGCCACAATAAACTAGAGTAAATTTTTAAAACTTTAAACAGAGTGCTTTCAGTTAGAGAAAAATCTTCCTGCAAACACAGGTGGCAATTCCACTTCTCTATCAGTTGCAGAGAGAGCTGAAGAATGCAAGCTAGGACAGTGCACTCAACTAACNCCCAGCACTATGGGAGGCTGAGACAGGGTGACTGGGAGCACCCTGGGTCCTACCTCAATCTGCCCACTCCCCAAACATACAAATATCTTATTGACAACAGTGAATTAGAAGTATTTACAAATATTTAAAATTCTTAACAGCCCAAAGCATGCTGGATATGGTGATGCATACATTTAATCCCAGCATTAGGGGATAAGGGAGGCAGAGGCAGAGATCTCCAAGTTTGAGACCAGCCTGGTCTACACAGTGAGTTCCAGGACAGCGAGGACAGCCAGGGCTACACAGAGAAAACCTGTCTCAGACTCCATCCCCCAATCCACTTCAAAAAAATAAATGAAAAAGGCGAAGATGGCTCAGGCCATTACTTAGGTTGTTTGCATGGAGATTTCAATGTAAACAAGTAGTACTTATATAGCAATGTGTTTTCCCTGAAAATTATAATTAAAACCAAGGTAGTATTTTCCCAAGCAAATATGATACAGAAGTAAAGCACTATGATCACATGATCCTCTGTAAAGTGACAGTGCTGATGAATTCTTCCTAATGTACAACATCACTAGGTGGGTGAACATGCTCTACAGGAAAACATACAGACACCACAAAGCTCCCGAGAACAGTATTATCCATATGGTTGAGTTAAGAGAACCTACTATTGAAGGTTGTCTATGACCTCAGCACAGTATTGAGCACATGACCCCCACTCACCACCCCACATAAATGCATGTAATAAAAAAAAAGTCATAAAACACCTATAGTTATTTGGGGGAAATATTTAAAAACATCTGCCTCAGCTCTTTATTTCTTTACTAAGGGCCACAGAATGCTAACCCATAGTATTTTTTGTTCTGTAATAGGTTAGTAAGATATTAAATTCACTTTTTGTTTGTTTATGAGACAGGGTTTCTCTGTGTAGCCCTGGCTGTTCTGGAACTCACTCTGTAGATCAGGCTGGCCTCAAACTCAGAGAGATCCACCTGCCTCTGCCTCTTAAGTACTGGGATTAAAGGCATGTGCCACTATGCCCTGCTTAAATTCACTTTTCATTAACAGCTAACAGAGCCACATGGATGGTTAGCCAGGACTGCTTTAATTAACATTACCACTGTACCTTGTACACTTGTTACAGTACTCTGAATGATGAGACCTTTCAGACAGCTATATTAGCTCCCTGATAGGGATTTTTTTGGAGGGCAGGGGGTGTTCCTGTAGCCCAGGCTGGTTTCAAGCTTGCTGTGTAGCAGAGGATGCCTCTGAGTTCCTAATCCACCTTCCCAATGCTGGTCTTACAGCTGCATACTACTCTGGAAATGGAGCAGGTATTTTCTTCTACTGAGCCATGGATACAAACGGACTGCCTAAAACACAGCAGCATCAGAATGGGAGTTTAAAAAGGATTTGCCAAAGAATGAAACTTATGTTTTCCATATGGGTCCATATGGTGTGGAAACCAAAATGTATTTTCATCTGTGGCTTATAAAGGTCTCCTGTGGCCACGAGTTTTTGGGTTCTTTTTAGTTGAATGTTAGAACAGTAACAGAGATTTACTTTTGACAAGGGAAACGTCTAAATTGTTTTATTATTGGCAATAAAAGACTTGCAGAAATAGAAAGCCCAATTCCATGGTTGTAGTTTACTCCATTAGGAAGAGCAGTATGGCTGGGGCTGCAGCACGTGTCCCAAACTACTGCTATCCTTTAGAATGTGTTTTTAGAAAAGGCACCAGCATTTCATAAGTCACCATACACTCCATGTAATACACACACTTTCTAATGTCACTGATGAGAGCACTAAGAGCACCACAAAGAGNTTTCTCACTACACTCAGATAAACCATCGTAATGGCTGGCAACTCTCCCATCTCATTAATCAGCATGTAGTGATGTCTATCTTGGCTGGGCACAGGGGCTGATAACACAGGGCTCCACACGTTGGACTTAAGGCTTGCATCGACATAGGCTTCAGTAACTTCCTAGTCAACTTCCAGTCCTCCATCACCCAAATTAATGTGAGAACTAGGGCCCAAACCCCAATCTTCAAGCTGTTACACACGAACAGTGGTGTGAGGTTAACAGTTCACACCAACCCACCCCCCCAGCACTCGCAAAGAGGAGGCTGAAACAGGAGTCCCAAGGCAGCAGGGGCTACATACGGGGAGACCACCTCAAAAACAAAATCTGAAATAAGCTTTAACAAATTACTGTGAAACGGAAAGAGGTACGACCTTTTTTAAAGCTTTTAACAGTTTTATGCCTATGCTGATTAAGAAAAACGCTTTTCTAATCGCTTCTAGGCCTTTAGGCTAAGCTCAAGTGCAGAATGACTCGCTAGCCACGTTTCATGTCACTCTAAGATGCCTGCACATAAGGCCGCAGGTATAATAAAAGACTCTCTCTCCAAAGCAATGGACAGTCGGAGAAGGGCAGTAAGAAACCGCGGGGAGAAGAGACGAGCAATTCAGGCTGTGCCGGGAGGGTTTAGCTTCAGGGACGTTAAGACTGGCTAAGTCTGGATCAACTCGGGCCTGGGCACAAAACGNCTGACACTGACNGTCCTAGCTGCNTCGGCCTAGGGAGGGCCGCTGGGGCTGAAGGANTTGTAGGCACGCGGGAACACGGAAGCGCAAGGCCGTCATGGCAGCGGCGGAGGCGGCAGCAGCAAAGCAACAGCGCCCACAGAGGCTGAGCATCGCCGGGAGAAGCAACGAAGACAAAGGCGCGAGCGGCCGCGTGACAGAGCCGCGGCGGCGGCGGCAGCGCAGAGCGAGGGAGCGGGAGCCGAGACCGGCGCGGGGCTGCTGGGGGCGGCCGCGGTGGCTCGGCGCGGTGACCGCTCGGCACTCCGATCCGCGGGGATTCGTCAGCGCCCCGCGGGGCCTCAGCTCCNCACACTCACCACTGGGAGCTCCGTAATGGCGGCCGCGGCCCCGGCCACGGCGGGGGCGGAGAACCCGGAGGGGCGGGCCCGCCGCAGCCAGTCACTACCGCCGGCATCTTTCGAACCGGCTTGAAGACCGTTGAGAGCAGGCGGAGGGGAGGGCGCGCCGGAAGTCGGGCCGCGGGCCTCAGAGCATGCGCGAGCCCGCGGCCAATAGGGCGCCGCGACGCACGCCGGCGCACGCGCGCTGGGTCGCGGTGGGGGGGGCACGACCAGGGAAGCGCTGCCCCTCCTCCCCAAATCCAAACAAAACAAGGGCGGGAGCGCGCGCCGCAGGGCCCCGGAGGCCTGCTCGGCAGGGGCCGGGGCCGGGCGGCAGGCGCGACGCGAGAGGGCGCAGCGGCCGCGGCGGGCGGACAAAAGGCGCCGGCTCCCGGGCCCCGCGCCGCGCCCCGCCCCCTGCGCCCGGGCAGCAGNGGCGTCAGCGCCCAGGCCGGCGGCCTCCGCCACTCGTGCCCGGGGCCCGCGCCCACTTCTCGCGCGCCGGGCCCATCCCGCGTTACCTCTGAGCTCCGGCGACCCGGCGCCCGCGTCCCGCACGGCCTCTCAGCGTTGCCGCCGCCGACCGCCGACTCCCGACACCGCTGTCCTCCAGGCCGGGCACCGAGCTCTGCCGCCCCGCCCCCCTGCCCGCGGCCTCGCGCGCGCGCTCCCGCGCCGGCCCCGCCCCCCGCGCGCTCCCTCGGCGTGGGTCCCGGGCGGGCGCGCGGGGGCGCGAGAGGGCGCTCGGGGACGGCGGGCGGCGCGGGGCGGAGCGCCGCCGGGAGCTTCCTGGCTGTGTCCTGTGTGTTCTACGCTTCCTCTGTCGCCAACCCAGGGTCCTTCGTGTTTGGGACTCCAGCCTCCCTTAAACCCTGAAAGACGGCGCCAGACTAGACGCCAGCCACGATCCTGAGTCCCAACGGGACTGGCAGTGTAGTGACCAAGGACTGGAGAAAATCTCCCTCCTGAGCCGGTCTGCCCGAGCTGGGTTTCCCAGAAAAAGAAACCACGAAATTAAGAGAAAGGAGATGCCTTTTTGAATCGGCACTTTACGTTGGGATCTGCTTATTCGGGCAATTTACACACCACTGCTGCTGAAAACTAATTCTTGGGCTGGAGAAGTAGTTCAGTGGTCAGGAGTGCTTGTCTAGTATGAAGAAAGCCTTGGGGTTCCATTCGCCAGCACTTCACAAAGACTAGTGTGATGGCGCTGGCTTGTAATGCTAGCATTCAGTAGGTAGAGGCTAGAGGATCAAAATTTCAAGGTCATTTTGGGTACGCAACCAACTTGAGGCCAGCTTGGAANGCAGGAGAGCCCGTTGAAATACGGAAAGGGGAGTAAAGGAAAGATGTAATTCTTCAAAGCCAGTTTGGAAAGATCCAGCGCGTGTAAATTAGCGGGAGTCCTGTAGATATGGAGGTAGTAGTAGCTGATGCATGCGTTGCACCGAAGCCCACCCGAGGGGACCACTCAACTGCAGGTCAATCTTTATTTAGGAAACCAATCAAACACTTCCAGTCCTCTGACCCTGGCCATAGCGGCCAATACCCCAAAAGTTCTAAGTCGATTAAATCACCATTAAAAATTCCTCACTGGTGAGTGTAAGCACTGTTGACATTACCAATTACGTGGAACACTGGTGTGTCAAATTCAAGCCTTTCGAAAGGGGTTTATGGGGAGAGCTGGGTTCGATTTATGAAGAGTTGGAGGAGGGTGAAAAACATGATCAAATATATTGTATGAAAGAAATTTTTTAAATTGTTAAAAGGGGAATTCTGGTCATTTTGAGGGATTATTTTCTTAATAATTCTATTCCTTTTTAAACCCTCTTTAAAATGTTTTTACTCATGTATATGTGTGTATGCCTGTTTGTATGTATACCAAGTATGTGGAGGTGTCCGAAGATTGTCTATACATACCCTGGGAATTGAGTTACAGTCAGTTGTAAACTGCTGAGAACCAAACCGAAGTCCTCTACAAGAACAAGGGACCTAAACCATTGAGACACCTTCTGTCCCCTATCCCACTTGTGCTTTGAAAGAAAATGGCCCCCAAAGAGAATAGCGCTAATAGGAGGTGTGGCCTGGTTGGAAGAGTGTGTCACTGTGGGGGCAGGCTTTCACATCTCTTGCTCAAGCTTCCCTCAGTGTGTTAGTTGACTTCCTGTTGCCTGTAAGATGTAGGACTCCCGGCTGCTCCACCATTGTGTCTGCCTGCACACTGCCATGCTCCCCACCATGTTAATAATGGAATGAACCTCTGAAACTATAAGTGAGCNGCCTCAATTAAATGTTTTCCTTATAAGAGTTGCCATGGTCATGGTGTCTCTTCACAGCAATAGGAAACTTAGAACTAAGACACCACTTTTATATATTGATATACTTGAAAACTTCCTTTCTACATAGTGAGNTTGAAGACAGCTAGGGCTATGTAGAGAAACCCTGTCTGCAAGGAGTGGGAGGTAAACACACAAACACAAAAAGGAAAACTCTNGGAATGTCACTATATCCTACCTAACTGTCAACGATAGCTAAGGCCTATGTAACTTAGCATAGAGCAAGCTTTATTGCCTGTTATTAAGGCAATAATTTTAATTTTTTTCTCCCTCCCTAGTCACCAGATTTAGAGATGTATGGCATGCAAATCTGTTGGACTAAAACTTCACATATGTATAGGAAAGAACAGGTAGCTTTGGAGAGTCTGGCATAAAGATGGAGGAAGTTGAAGCAACCAATGACTGCCCAGAGCAGTGTTGCAGTAACGAGCCTGAGCATGGAATGGTATTTACCATCATTGTGTAGCTCATATTTGCCAGGAGAGCTTTGAAGAATAACTCGGCTGGTAGGAAGAGGTTTTTGTTTCCGATAGAGTTGCTCTTTTTCCTTCCAGGAGTCATGGCTAAGGGATGGCAGTTTCAGGCTTGATCCCTTCAGAGTGTGCAGTGGGGGTGGAGCTGGGGGTGGGGCAGTTACTCCATTTTCCTGGTTTCCAGGCAGAAGACCGGACAGTGACTCTCAATCTTGCTGGAGCTGGGATGTGATGGTAAGAGGATCGACAATTCATATCTACCTAAGCGGAAAAAAATGCATGCTGGGGAAAACATCCATAGTACTTGTCCCCAAGAATTTTTTGTTACTGTTTATGATATTATTGATGCCAAGATAAATAACATCCCAGGACAGTCTCTCCCTCCCCATTACACATTCCTCTGTTTACTGGTGACAGTAGTTCTCTTTGTAGCACAGTAATCAACTTTGAAACTTTTTCTCTAAACTTTTGAATTCCAGGTCCAGGGATATATATAGCTCAGTGGTAGAGTATTTACCTAGCATGATAAAGGTCCTAGGTTCAATCACTAGAAGGATGAAGGAATAGATACACATATATTCAGAATTCTGGAGGCCAGCTGAGCTATCTCAACTGGTAAAGAAGCTTGCCAGCAAACCTGACAACCTGAGTTGAAGCCCAAGAAACCCATATGGTAGGAGAGAAAAAACTCCCACAAGATGTCTTCTGAACTCCACACATGCACAATTTTATTTACCCCAATAAGTAAATAAAATGTAATGTTCTGAAATACATCTGCTCCCAATAGTTTTGGACAAAGGATTACAAACNTGTCAGAGTGTAGCTCTGNAGCAGAATGCTTGACCCAGCGCATGTGAGGCCCTGGGTGCACCGGGAAACAAAAGGTCTGTGAACCCATGGAGTTTTACACAGTGACTTTTACTTTCTGATGTAGCCCACAGAGGTC
The DNA here is from genome assembly GCA_001675575.1 of Neotoma lepida. Lineage (NCBI taxonomy): Eukaryota > Metazoa > Chordata > Mammalia > Rodentia > Cricetidae > Neotoma > Neotoma lepida. The sequence goes on along the minus strand of LZPO01075859.1, from coordinate 264,997 downwards.
ATCTGCCTTCAGCTGGGGAGCCTGTGACCTGGGGGTCAGCATGATTCAGTGCAGCAGGACCCAATATGTCCTAGAGTGCATCCCCAGGGTTTCTAGACAAACAGCCAAGACTTTCCTCTCATCATACGGATGGAGTTTCTTACTCACAGCCTTGAGTGTGCTAGGCAAGTCTCTGTCACTGAGACACACCCTCAGTTCTAAAGTAGGGTTTTCAGTGATGTCTAATGTGCAACATCTTACTTCTTGGAGCGCTTACAGTTCAGCCCTCAAGGCAAAAAAAAAAAAAATGGGGGATGATATCAGAGATGTCTTTCAGTCTGGAAATAGAAACTAGGGCCCAGGTTACAGGCCTTAGTCTGTCTAGTGAGGTCTTTTCCCTTCCCTGATGCCAGAGGCAAAACAACCGCATTTGAGCTCATGGAGACCCTACTTGCTGGGTCTGCTAGAATGGACTTAGTTTTGATTTCACTGTGTAATAGAAAGTAAAAATGAGCTGTGAAGTGTGAATTCTAATTGCTCTTAATAATAAAAACCCGGAGTCAGATGTCAGGGTGAAAGCTGAAAGATCAGAGAAGCAGAGCAGCAGCCACTAGAAAGACTTCTTACCGCTAGGAATCCTCACACTGAAAGGGCTGAGCTCCTGTCTCTACTCTGCCTTATCACTTCCTCTCTCCTCCGAACCATATCACTTCATATTTCCTCTTCCTGAGTGCTGGGATTAAAGGTGTGTGTCACCATTGCCTGGCCTCTATGGTTAACTACTGGCTGGCACTGTACTCTGATCTCCAGGCAAGCTTTATTTGTTAGAGCACAAACAAAATATCACCACATTTCCCCTTTCTTGTCCAAAATAAAAAAGGTTATAACTAATATAAAAAACTATATAATAAGTACAATAACTATATACAATATATACAGGCAATAAATACATCAACAATGTCTAGGCCATTAACAATTGACAAATTCAGAGGAAATACTCCATATCTATCCTATCTTGGTGAGTACAAAAAGTTGTACCTAATTCACTTTCTATTCTAACTTGCATTACCTAGACTATCTTTTAATGTCTCTCAACCTCATACACTTTATACCTCTTTAGTGAATTTCTTTTCTGAACCTGGTAACAAGGAAAACTATAAATATAACTATAAAGTCTTCAACTCCATCAGAGACCAGAGAAAGAAATATTATTTGTCAGGATTATTCTTAGAAAAAACATTTTTTCTAGAAATGCCCTATTTACAATCCCTTTTTAGGTGACCTTATTTACCACAATTGAAACACTTGACATTTTGATTTTTCTTCAGACCTCTGGAAATCACCTCTCCTATCCAAGCATCATCGTGGTCATAAGATTCAATATTGATTGTATCTCGGATCCATTCCTCTAAGTGTTCTGATCTTGCCTTTAACAGACTAATTACCCCTTTGCATTGTGAATTAGAATTTTCAAAAGCCAGAGATTCAANTATTATTTGTCTAGCTTCTGAATTTGGTATCATTCTATTTACTGCTGAAATCAATCTTAAAATTGTATTTATTTATATTTTATGTATGAGTGCTCTGCATGCCAGAAGAAGACATCAGATTCTATTATAGATGGCTGTGAGCCACCATGTGGTTGCTGGGAACTTGAACTCAGGACCTCTGAAAGAGCAGCCAGTGCTCTTAACCACTGAGCCACATCTCCAGCCCTCTGAAGTCAATCTTTGCAAAGAAATCAGTGGTTTCTTTTGGGCCCTGTATAACGTTAGTAAATGACTCAGTTTTCTTTCCTACTTCTTCAATTTTGTCCCAAACATTCAAAGCTACTGCTCGGCATGAAGCCAGGGTGTGGTCATCATACAGAGACTGCCTTTCTACATTAGCATAATCTCCCTCTCCAACAAGTTGGGTGATTTCTATATCTCTAGCCCTACTTCATTGTTCAAAGGTCTTAGCCTCATCTTTCCACCAGGTCCTCCACTGTAATTGAGGACTCCAAGACTGCTGTAACAAAGTCTCTCTAGTCTTAAGGGATAATTCTATTGCAAGTTGACCTTTAACATCGGCTTCACAAAAGTTGAATGTATGCCATATGAGATTATTGCTTCCTTGAATCTCCTCAAATATAACATTTGCACAGGAGTCCATTCAGCTCTTACACAGCCTTGAGGATAACTATCATTTGACAGTTCCTGTAAGGTTACTGGATAAATTAAGGTTGGCTGTTTGAAAACCTTAGGCTGTTCTTCTCTAACCTTATAATGCAATGCTGAGATTGGTTCTCCTTTAAATTCCTCTGTCTGGGACTGAATATCTTTATGATCTGTTTTAATAAGTTTTCCTAAAAATTTTATCTTTTCTTAAAGATTTATTTTGTTATTATTTATTATGTATACAGTGTTCTGTCTCATTTTTAAAAATTCATTTTTTTTTTGTTTTTTATTTTCAAGACAGGATTTCTCTGTGTAACAGCCCTGGCTGTCCTGGAACTCACTTTAGAGACCAGGTTGGCCTCCAACTCACAGAGGCCTGCCTGCCTCTGCCTCTAGAGTGCTGGTATTAAAGGCATGTGCCACTACCATCCAGCTCTGTCATTTCTAGCAACTCATGCTTCCCACTACTATTTAGTCATCCAGATATCAACTGACACTCCAAACATACACACACCGATACAGCCCCAACTAAGTCTTGTTTTTTCGAGACAGGGTCTATGTAGCCCTGGCTGTCTGAAACNCAATATGTTAGGTAGACCAGGCCTGCCTCTGCTGGCCAAGTGCTGGGATTAAAGGCCTGAGCCATCATGCCTGACCCTCCCACCCCCTTTTGAGACAGTGTTCCATTGCTTAGCCAAGGACAACCTTAACTCCTTATCTTCTGCCTCCACCTCCCAAGTGCTAGGGTTATAGACACATGCCACCTTGCCTCTCCCATGCCATGCCTGCCTCAGTAGGAAATCTCACTTTGATTCTAACCTGTACTCAAAGGATCTTCCTTCTAGAGTAGTTAGCACTATAGGTGTATGCCACTGGGTTATGTAGGCAACAGTGTGGTGTGCATGTGTACACACTTGCTCATGTGCACAGAGTACACATGCATTAGTGTGCTCTGGAACAATTTTTGTACACTGTAAATATGTTATTACTCTCATTGGTTAATAAAGAGCTGGCTGGCTGATGTCTAGGCAGGATTTTCAGGGCAGAGAGAACACTGGGGAGAAGGGCAGGTTCAGAGGAGACACTATGAGATGCAGAGGGAGCAGAATGGGAAGTACCCATGGGAAGTAAATGAGCCTTGGGGCAATACATAAACAGAAATGGGTTAAGTTATAAGAGCTAGTTAGAAATAAACCTAAGCTCTTGGCCAAGCATTTAAAATTAATAATAAATCTCTTTTGTCAGTTTTTGTGAGTTGGCAGACCAAAGAAAAGTCCAACTACAAATGGTGCCTAAATGTCTGGCACCTATATCCATGTAAGACCTGAGAAAGCTCCAAAAAGGTTCTAAACACACAAAAACAGATCCAAATGTGGCTTCCTAATCAGGATAAGAATTTGTAACCTGTATTTATGTTCAGGATATCTGTATATTATCTCTCCTGCAGTTGTACATCAAGTGTTCTAATTAAAAAAAATGTGGCTTCCTAATTAGGATAAGAATTTGTAACCTGTATTTATGTTCAGGATATCTGTATATTATCTCTCCCGCAGTTGTACATCAAGTGTGGCTTCCTAATCAGGATAAGAATTTGTAACCTGTATTTATGTTCAGGATATCTATATATTATCTCTCCCGCAGTTGTACATCAAGTGTGGGTTCCTAGTTAGGATAAGAATTTGTAACCTGTATTTATGTTCAGGATATCTGTATATTATCTCTCCCGCAGTTGTACATCAAGTGTGGCTTCCTAGTTAGGATAAGAATTTGTAACCTGTATCTATGTTCAGGCTATCTGTATATTCTCTCTCCTGCAGTTGTACATCGAGTGTGGCTTCCTAATCAGGATAAGAATTTGTAACCTGTATCTATGTTCAGGATATCTGTATATTATCTCTCCTGCAGTTGTACATCGAGTGTGGCTTCCTAATCAGGATAAGAATTTGTAACCTGTATTTATGTTCAGGCTATCTGTATATTATCTCTCCTGCAGTTGTATATCGAGTGTGGCTTCCTAATCAGGATAAGAATTTGTAACCTGTATTTATGTTCAGGATATCTGTATATTATCTCTCCCGCAGTTGTACATCGAGTGTGGCTTCCTAGTCTCCTTTCTCTCATGCTGACAGCAGTAAAGAGCTGGCTCTCCTACCACTGCCTGTGGGCTTGAGCTGCCAATGTGAGTGCTGCCAGAGTGAGCCCCACCAGCATACCATGAACTAAGCTTCATTGCGGGTTTAAGTTTTGCTCATGCAGACAGAAAAGATTACAGATATGTAGTAAAGATAGATTCAGACAGAAAAAAAACCCCTTGAAGTAGATTACAATGTGTTTAAAAATATACATAGGCTTGGGAGAGAAAACAGAAATGGTACAGGCAGTCATAAAAAATAGCTTAAAATGATAAAGTCTTTAAAGAAAGGAAAAAAGCTATACAAAGTCATAAAAAGTTTGAAAATGATAAAGTCTTTAAAGAAAGGAAAAAAAGTCACACAGATAGAAAATACATGAGGAATCTAGATTCTGTAGGTTATTGTGTTGACTTTAGATTTTCTGATTGCTAATGAAGGAATGTTAGCTACTAAGAGACACTGGATTGTGAAGGATGCTGGATTAAACCAACCTATATATTTTAAAAATGTCTTGACGTCAAAATGGAAGTCAAAAGATGTGTTGCTTTGGGGAGGAGTTTGTGCTTTTGTTTCCACAGAAAATGAAAGGCTGTGGATTTGTTCAAGGTTAAAGATGATCAAGTTTGATTGAGGAAGACCCCCCTGAAAATTCTAGCTACAGACATAAAGAAATAAACCTAGAAAAACTACAAGACATGTAATATATATTTTACCTACTCAACATAAAACAAAAAATCATCTTTGGTTAACTTGTGTACAACACACAGTTTATACTTAGCATTAATTCAGATATGTATGTTACCTTTAAAAGTTTATGTATTGTCAGAGCAAGAGGACCAGATACCAATAAAAATGGATGGCCCAGGTGATCCAACATCTCACAGCATCTCTACTGCAGTTTTCTCAGTTCTGCATCCAGAACAGCTTCAAGGTTGCAGGCTGAGATGATCCAGCCTCACAGACTATTCCAGCCAAGACTTAACCATTATTCTAATTTTTCTAAAGGTCCCCTAAAGACGCCAGTGCCACCAGACAACAGGAC
>LZPO01075859.1:235611-253233 GCA_001675575.1 Neotoma lepida | reverse complement strand
GGGATACTTAATGTCAACTTGGCAGCCACTTCATCAGACAGCATCTCATCTGAAAAGCTAGTGTCCTCTTCTGCAACAGCTCAGAGAAGATGGCTATCCCGTTACATGACCTCACATGACTTTGAGAGAAGGAAAAACAACTCGAGTTTTGCCTCTTTGATTAAACTCTGAGGGTAAGCTGCTTTAGTCCTTTCATCTCCCAGGAAGATTTAGAAGCACTTTCATTTTCAAGGAAGGAAAACTTTGTAAATGTCCTAACAAACAAAGCATCTGGGAACCACTCAAAGCCATCCCTGAAATAAGCCTGCTGCATCCACGTACACAAACCGCAGTAAATTCCTGAGGACATCAGTGGTTCACTGGGCAGCACCTAACACTGGGGTATGTGGGTAACTCAGAATGCTGAGATCATTGGCCAGCCTCAGGGCTATTTAATATGCATACAATATGCCTATATGGGGCTACTTAAATGCAAGTAAAATAAAATGGAAAATTCAGTTCTCAGTCACAACAGGCACATTTATGTACACCATGGCCACAATCATCTCAGGATGACTAGGTCGCCACACTGAGCAGTGTATATACATCCACCGTGACCAGTGGTCCATCAGATGTGGCCTATCGAGACGATCAACTCTCTACACCAGTTTTACTTCTTGTCTTTGCTTTTGAGATGTATTNTTACACTGCAGCCCTTGCTGGCCTTGAAGCTCTGCTCCTCTTGCCCTAGCCACCCCCATATACTGGGATGACGGGGGAAAGCTACCCACCTACCTCACCTNGACGTTTTTAAAAATTATATTTAAAATTTTATGTGTTTGGGTATTTTGCCTACATGTATGTATATCTGTGTACCATGTGCATGCCTGGTGGCTGTGGAGACCAGAAGAGGGAGCTGGATCTCTTGAAAGTAGGGTTACAGATGGTTATGAGTGGTTGTGTGGGTGCTTGGAACTAAGCCTGGGTCCACTGGAAGAGTAGCCAATGTTCTTCACACTTGGAACTCGCTCTTTCAGCCCNTGGTTTTTCAAGACAGGGTTTCTCTGTGTAGCCCTGGCTGTCCTGGAACTTGCTCTATAGACCAGGCTGGCCTTGAATTCATAGAGATCCACCTGCCTCTGCCTCCTGAGTGCTGGGATTACAGGCGTGTGACACCATGCCCTGCTAAACAAAACTTAACAGCATTTTCTCACACTGCTGATTCTATGAGTTGTTGCAAGTTGTCCTACTGCCCATGTTCAAACCCCGACTTGCAGGGCTTACAAGTTCCCCTGATTGGCAGGGCTCACGGTACCAAGCTGGAAACTTACTGGCGGGTTGATCAAGTTTGACTATTGATGCTTGTAGTGCATAAAGTGCTTGCAGTTCCTTCTCCGTGTCTGAGTCTAGGTACTTGAGTAAGATGGGTACCCTCTGCTTGATCACAGCGGTGTCCACTCTGAAGGTGGAACAGTCAGCTGGAGAGACACAGGAACCAGAATCAGCACAGAACTGTGCCTACTGCCCTGAGCACAGCACACACACATCCATGAAAGGTGAGGAAGGGGGTCCAAAGCAAACACCAAATCCCTACGTTCTTCTTTTGGTGGGACTGGGGATTGGACCAAGCGTCTCACACACTTGGCAAGCACTTTCCATTGAGCTTCATCTCCAGCCATCCCTGAACTTCTCATTTTGAGACAGGGTGTCACTAAGCTGCCTAGTAAGGCCTCCAACATTCTCTACAGCCCAGGCAGGCCTTGAGCTTTTAATCTTGCTGCCTCAGCTTCCTAAGCAGCTGAGGTTATAGGCCTCTGACACTAATATATTTTTAATGATACATTCTATAAAAAAATGATATAAAACCTGAAGGGGAAATGCATGTTGAGTGCAGATTTCCCAACTTTTTACCCATTTATTTGTTTGTAATTATAATGAAACAGTACCAAGGTTTTACGGCAACTTAAGAGAGCCGTATTAATCAGCTATCTCACCATTAAGTTGGAGAGCTGACAGATGATATGCTGATTAGCTTGATTTAAACATTCCACATTGTAGACATTTCTCAAAACATCACTTTTACCTTATGAATGTGTACAATTATAATTTGTCATATGAATNAAAAATATTACTAATTATTAATGTAGGAATTCAAATAAATACTTTAAAAATGCAAAAATAAAGCAAAATTGGGACCTGAAGCTATAGCTTGACAGTTAAGTGCTCATGTTTATACGGCATAGATATTTAACCAATAAGCCAAACTTGGTCACATGGACCTGTAATTTTCATACAAGGGAGGCATAAGCAGGACAGCTTGGTTAGCATGGGCTACATTAGTCCCCANCTCAAAAAAAACATAAAAAATATTCANCCCATTCATGAATGGAAGATATGGCCTTGATGATTAAAGAAAAAGTGGAAGGAAAAATCTATGTGGACCCAAAGAGCATTCAACAGTTTTGCTCAACTGCAGAGCATGAGGTAGGCAGGTGAGGTTAAGGTGAGGTTCTTACTGAGAGGTCAACTAGTCACCCCATGATTCAGACAGCAAGTAGCACACAAAATGATGCCACCATTTGCGCAGAAACTGTAAGTGCCAAGACAATATAAAATCAGATTATGAAATGCAAAGCTGACAATCTGTATCAGATGCTCAGAACTGCTATCAACAAACGTCACTCACCTATAATAGCTGCTTTGCAAACGGCCGTCATTAAAGCTCTAAGGAATGTAGGTGAACTCATTTGGCTCTCGTCCAGATTAGCCTGGAAATGAAAACAGAATGTATGTTAGTGCAAGGTGCTTGCACCTGTCTGTGAAAATGCTCCAGGCAACCACTCAGTTTTAAGGAACTCTCCCCTCTGTGCTCCGTCAATCATAATAGCACCATGTACTATGCTCATTTGAAAGTGCAACCATTCAACGACAGCACTCCTCAGTAATAACCCACAAGAGGAGACCTACCCATGTCTACACATTTAACAGCAACTGCACCACAGGTGAATGTACTTGTCCATGTCTTTGAATTCTAGCACTGGGGGCTGGGGGAGGGGACAGGAGGGAGGACAGAGGCAGATGCTCTGAGTTCTAGGCAGCTTGGTCTACAAAGTGAGCTNGAGGCCAGCCAGAGCTACACAGTAAGATGCAGCTGCACCATGACTGCAGTGTAGCCTGGACCATGTTCTCAGCACTGTGCGACTGCGTACTTGGACCAATACTTCTGTTCATCTTCATCTATAGCAAATGGGGCTGGTTTCCAGCACTGCCTGGAATAAAGCCTTCAGGTGTTGAGAAACTTGTTCCTCTTTTCTAAGGACGCCAACAAACAGTACACATTAACAGATGTTGAATGAAGTCAAAGGAACCCCAGTTTTAACTCCACTGCATGCATCTTGTTGCTTAGGTTTACACTAAGCTGATGTGTAGCAACAGAAAGAGACAAATGCAACTGGAGACAATCCCTAGGAAAGTGTTTCAAATATTTCAACAGTATCCCATGGTCTTTTCTGTAAGAGTCAGTCTCAACACAGTGCCTGGCAAGAAACACTGAAGATGTCATTGTCTACTTCTGTGTTTGAAAGCTTAGCCATCTAAGGCTGTTTAGAGACAGGCCAGTGTTGACAGACTTTATACCTGAGGCAGATCAAGGCAGCCTCTTCCTGACACCTGCCCTCAAATTCCACTCAGCAGGAGCTTCCAGGATCAGCAAGGGCAGGCAGGCAGATGGCCAGCTCTTGGAACACCAGCACTGTTGCTAGGAAGGACTTCCTTCCACTAGAGATTTCACGGCCATGTCAACCAGAGAAACAGAAGCACGTGGAGCCACTGTCCCATCTGGAGAGGGACTGTGGGGAGCAGCAGGTGCCAGGAGACATGCTGAGCAGATGTGCTGTGCCTGCTTTATACCTCTTTAAAGTACTTAGCTGGCCATGTGAAGCACTCTGTGCTGAGACTGTGCTCTGCAGGCCCATCTGGTCTATACAGAGAGACCTTCTTTCAACAAACAAAACTCAAAACAACCAACATTAAAAACAAAAACAAAAACAAGAAGGACAAAAAAACCAAATAACTTTATTTGGATTGAAGCTAAGCCTCAAAGAGTTACTTTTTCAAACTTGGAACAACTATTTTTGAAGAATAAATATAGGGGAAAAAAAGTGTTATTTTGAAAATAACATACTACCTTTTTGCTCAACAATATTTATTTATTCTTTTTTTTTTTTTTTTGGTTTCTCTGTATAGCCCTGGCTGTCCTAGAACTCAGTCTGTAAATTCAGAGATCCACCTGCCTCTGCCTCCCAAGTGTTGGGATTGAAGGCTAGTGCCACCACTGTCCAGCCATTCAACAGTATTTTTAAAAAACAGGTGAGCAGAGCAATTTTTTATTATTAAGAGATTTTCTATTCATTTTACATACCAACCACAGATTGAATATTACTTGAAATCCTGAACAATACTTGAACAATACTGAACAATACTTGAAATCCACAAAGGATGAGATTCCAAGCAATGGAACAAAAATCAACCAATTAGCTAAATGTGATCAGACAATACTTCTAAACCATTTGACTGTTCCTCAAGTGCTACAAGAACACAAACTGCTCCTTTCTTGTACATACAAGGCCAACTATTCTAATTCCAGCATCTCACAGCAGAAAAGACTTGGAGAAAACGGCAAAGACAACTCCAGCTTAAGCAAAAGTGTGGACAAAAGGACGAAGAAAGGAAGGTGGGTCTGTCCAAGNCTGTCCACAGCCAGACNCACAGGCACAGGTACCGAGAGATCAGCTCCTAATGTGGTTTTCTTGCCCTCTTTTCTTGTTTTTTAAAAGAAGTTTCGTTTATTACGTAGAATTTTCATTTNTTGAAATCTATCTTGTTTTCTCTTGTTTCCACGTCTTACTGATTTGGTTCCAGTGGGCAGGCTCGGGACTGTGGATGGAGTCAAAGGACTGCTTGCAGGAGCTCGTTGCTCCTCCAAGTCAGTTCTGGGGATTGAACTCAGGTCTTCAGGCTTGGCTGCAAGAGTCTTTACCTGCTTAGCCTTCTTGCTAGAACAGACCCTGGCATAAACATGAAGCTGGTTGGGCATGGTGGCCTCCTTTTAATCCCAGCAGAGGCAGGAGGGTCTCAGTGAGTTTGAGGCCAGCCTGATCTACAGAGTGAGTTCCAGGTCAGCCTGGGTTACAATACTAGAGAGAACTTCTCTCAAAAAGATCAAAACAGGGTGGTGGTGGCGCACACCTTTAATCCCAGCACTTGGGAGGCAGAGGCAGGCGGATCTCTGTGAGTTTGAGGCCAGCCTGGGCTATCGAGTGAGTTCCTGGAAAGGCGCCAAAGCTACACTGAGAAACCCTGTCTCTAACCCCCCCCCCCAAAAAAAAGATCAAAACAAACAAACACAAAAAAATCCCATGCAGCTGAGTGGGAGCTGCAAGATGATTTAGGAGAGTTAGGGGAGGGGAAAGAATATAAAATGTATGAAACTCTCAAAAACAGTACTAAACAGTACTAAACATTCTTGCTGAGATGCGTTTAACTTGAATTCTAAAGAAACTATTGCAAATGTTAGTGCATCAGAACCTAAGATTAGTCAACTATGTGCATTTTTTTGTAAAGAAATATTAATTTATAATAAAGTTGAACAATTTAAAGAACAACAGTAACAAAAAGGTAAAATCACCACAAACTTGTAATGAATTCTAAAATGAAAGTTCAAATCACCGACATACTGTCCTCCTATGAATCATGAAGGCCTGATGCTGAGCATATGAGGCATGGCCTGACTTTCAAAACAGAAAGCCTGTAACACCTGGTGTGTGTCACTACATACACCAAGAGACCAAGGCTGAGGCTATGCTGAGTTCAAGAATAAACAAAACTGTGTTGCTGGCACAGCTGCCTTCTAAGAATAAATTCTATAATGAAAGGATTAAGATTAGGAAAGAGGTGGTGACCGTGTGGGAGGCACAGAGCTTCTTGTGGCTCACAGAAAAGCACTGCGGGAACCAGGACTGTTAAGCATACAGGGTTGTTCCTTCAAAGGAAGGGATGCATAACCTATTGGCCGCCCAGAAGGCTGGCAGTGTAGTGGTTAATAGTCTGGTGACCTTTAGGGCTATCTGCGTAGTGCAGACTACACTGGATGCGCCCCCAAACCCTTACTGTGAGCTTGTCAATCTATAGAACCCATCTTTTTGGAAGATGTCACATATACTTTACAAAGAGTTTCAATGTAGTCATTTTCTTAAGCTTTCTTGTGCACATGAGACTGAGTTAATTAGCACTAGGAAAATTTTCACCAAATTGTGCTGTGCTTAAATATACCTAAAATAAACTACTAGAGGCCACATTTCCAAAGTTTGAACCAACACCGGCTACTTAGTCATGTTGTTGAACCAAACTACATTCTTGCCTCCCTCAGACTGTGACTCTGCTGGTTGTGGTGGTCACAGAGACCCCGCAGTTACACTAGAAAGCAATATTCAGAAAAATGTGGCCTTGTTAAAGTACCCTTTAATCTTAATTAGATTAGTGCACGGGATCTCAGACAGAGACATAATTCCCGAGTTCCAGAAAGGCATCTGAAGTTCTCTAATGATGGACCTTCCCTTGAGGGTGAGGTGTAAATGCTAACTACAAAGCCAAATGGAGGACAAGAAATAAGTAAATGACAGCAGTGTCCCCAGGGCTAGGAGAGCTGAAAGTCGAAGTTAGTTGGCAGTTTTGTCCTCAGAACAATTCACTCACACATTCCCCTCAGTTCCCCTCAAAACCTAAATGACATGACTTGCATATGAATGAAATTGGAGGATGATGCAGAGTGAAGACAGCAGCAGATGGCACGATTCAACNTGAATCTTGAGTTTAGTGTGGAGGAGTTTCCAGGGCATAGCCCCAAATCAAAGTGTAAGATAAGGCTGGTGTGGTCACGTTATATAGCACCTGGGAGGCAGGGCAGGAGGATCAGGAGATCAGGACTTGAAGTTGGTCTTTGAAGACATAGAGGTCTGGAGGCCAACCTGGGTAACATGTGACTCTGTCTCAAAACAACAAAAACAAGTATCTATACAATGTATCTTGTGCTGGCCTGCATGTGGTGACCAAGCTCAGACAGCAAAAGCAGCTTTCAAAATGAATGCCAGAGCCCAAGCTGTTTTAGGTAAGAGTAACCCATAAGGATCTGGACATAAAAGTTTTAGGAGGGTCTGGGGAGATGGCTCAATGGTTGAGAATGCTTACTGCTCCCATAAAGAACAGAGTTTGGCCAGGTGGTGGTACATATCTTTAATCCCAGCACTCGGGAGGCAGAAGCAGGTGGATCTCTGTGAGTTCAAGGCCAGTCTAGTCTACAGACTAGACTGTTCCAGGACAAGTTCCAGGACAGCCAGGACTACACAGAGAAACCTTGTCTCAAATCCCCCCCCCGCCCAAAAAAATTTGGACCCTAATACCCATGCTCGGCAGCTAACAACAGCCTGAAATTAATAAATAAATAGAGCAGTGATTAAGGGCTGGAGCAACGGCTCAGTAGTTAAGGAAACTGGCTGCTCTTGCAGAGGACCTGGGCTCAATTCCAGCACCTACATGGTGGTTCACAACCATGGGATATGACACACTCTTCTGGCATCCTTGGGCACCAGACATGCACATGTAGGCAAAATACCCATATACATAAAATAAACTATTAAAACCATATATAAGAAAAGGAATGATTAAAAAAGAGAGAAAGCAAGCTTTCAAGAAAAGATTAGCCTGTACAGACAATGGAGAAAATACAGGGGGGCAAAAAAACCAATCAAGCTGTCAGGGATACATTATTTCTCAATGCCTGGAGTGGTTAAAGACCACAGCTGATACAGTGGGATGAAGGGGATTCTCTAAGAAGTAGAAGGGAGATTCACAAGAGGTACACTCAGCTCTNCTTCTGTGACCTCATGAAAAGCTTGTAAGCACCTTCACAGACAAGTACTACCACACAAAGGAGTACAGCACCAGGTTAAAACACATGACAGACTGAACACTGAAGACAAAGTAATGTAAGTTAATGTATGTCACATTAACTACATGCTGCTTATCAATTCTATCTAAGCGAGTATGTAAGTGACAAAATATGGATATATTCTAATAGAATGAGGCCCAGAGAAATGGGTTTGTGCTCTGAATAGGTTTTTACTTGACTTGTTAAAGACTTGTTAAAGGCAAGGAAATCTCTATGAGTTCAAAGCCAGCCTGGTTTACTTAGCAAGTTCCAGGCTAGCGAGGGCTATAAATAATGTGACCCTGCCTCAAAAAAACCAATAAATAAATAAATAAATAAAATAAAAATGATAAAAAAGAACGAGCACTTATAAATGGTCTTTGAATTTCAAACGCACTGTACATTTCAGCACAGAAGCCACAGTGCACCAAGGGTAAAAGGTCTGAAGTAAAGGACTGCCCTATGAACTCCGAGGACCCNACTGGCCATTCTCCTGAGAGACAGCAGAGCATGGGCCGTGTCTGTACCTCTACCCAGTCAAAGATCCGCTCATCATCCGCCCTGTCCTCCATGATGAGTTTCTCCAGCCGCTGAGACAGCTCCTCAGCAGAGAGTTCTTTCTTTGAAAGTGCTTCAGAGGAGCAGGGACCTTCGGACTCTATAAAGTCCAATTTCTGGAACCAAATATGAACCATTGATATTGTGCATTGTGACAATTACATGAGATATAGGTACTACTCAATGTGGCGATTACTTGAGACCCCAGTATTGCTCAATGTGGGGATTACATGAGTCATTGGAATTGTTCAATTACATGGACAGGGAGGCCAGCCATAAGCTCGCTCTGTCCAAAAGAAAGTAAGCAGCAGATGCCACTCCAGATGGAGCTGTGAATGACTGTCACTTCAGCAGGATTTCCATGAGTTTCCAACCTTTCAAAAAAATTGTATTTAGGGGGCAGAGAGCTGGCTCAGTGGTTAAGAGTGCATAATGCTCTACAGAGGACCTGAGTTTGACTCCCAGCACTCACTAGGGTATAATTCACAACTGCCAGTAACTTCTAGCTCCAGAGAGACCCACCGCTTCTGGCCCAAGGGCATCTGCACTCAGAGACACATATATCTAACTAAATCTATTTTTTAAATTAAAATGTCTATTTAATATTTGTATGTAGACATGTACATGATATGTGTATGGGCATAAATGTGGAGGTCAGAAAATAACTTTAAAAAAAGTTATTTTATTTTTAATTATGTGTCCTTGTGGGCACTGTGTCCATGCAAGTGCAGGTGCTCTCAGAGTCCAGAAGAGGGCATCTGACCTCTTGGAGCTGGAGTTACAGGTGGCTGTCTGCAGCCTGACACGGAACTGAACTCTACAGCAACAGTACACATTCTTATCCGCTGAGCTATCGTTCCACACCAAACCCTGTGTGGGTCCTAAGAAATGAACTCAGGTCACCAGGCTTGTGTAACAAACCTTTACCTGTACCCATCNTGCCAGACCCATTTTCCAACTTTTATATTGTGCATTTTTATTCTCCATAACAAGGTGAACTAGCTCCCCTATGGTTTTCTTTGCCTTGCTCCCTCCAGATCACTGTGAACTGCAGTCTTGCAGGGAGCTAGGACACAGGAGCCCTTGAGGGCTAAGGCTGCAGTTTCTCCATAACCCATGTCTGGGGTTAGTTCNGAGGAGAACAGCGGCAGCTCCAGGTCCTAAGGACCCTGACCATGCTAGCACAAGGGCAAGAAACGATGCTATCAATTGTTATAGTAACAGGGAACCAACAAATCAGTAACCAAAAAAAATACTTTTTAGTCAGGCAACTAAGATACACTGGCTATGCCTGGCGTTATACNATCTTTACATAAAAACCATAAAGACAAACACAGAATACTAAAGATCATCCAAATCAAGATTTTACCAGTGCAAATCAAGTTTTTACCAGTGCTTTTTAAGAATTTGGATAAAAATCAACTCATTTGGATTCTGCTTTTTATCCCAATGTTTTATTTCTTTCACATAATCGCCTCTCCCCTTTATTTCTCTTCCTCTCCCTTTTGGCAGGCTTTGAGTGGAACGTGTCATATGAGCATTTTGTCACTGAGCCACACCATCCCTGGCCTAACATTGTTAAAGAGTACTTTTCTCTAAGGTTTTTCTGATTCAGTGTTGGTAACAGCCCACTCCTCACTCTGTATGTAATACACATACAGAGCATAAGATGGTAGCCATCGCCGGGTGGTGGTGGAGCACACCTTTAATCCCAGCACTTGGGAGGCATAGGCAGGCGGATCTCTGTGAGTTCGAGGCCAGCCTGGACTACCGAGTGAGTTCCAGGAAAGGCGCCAAAGCTACACAGAGAAACCCTTGAAAAACCAAACCAAAAAAAAGATGGTAGCCATCAGCTTTTGAAGGCCAATCAGGGGCTGAAGAGACGGCTCAGCACTGCACTGGCTGCTCTTCTAGAAAATTCAGGTTCAATTCCACCCACATGCAGCTCACAACCACCTGTAATTCCAGTTCCAGGAGATCTGACCCCCTCTTCTGGCCTCCCTGGGCACCAGGCATGCACCTGGAGTATACACATACATACAAGCAAAACACCAATACATGTCAAATAAAAGCCACCAGTGTTGTATAGTCTAAGATTTCCACAACACGATTCTAATACTCTGAGGGATTAAAGCATCTACAAAGAAAACCTCCTAGCATTCCACCAGAATTTACAAAACTTACTTTGAACCATAAAGCAATTAACAGTATTAAAATGTCAATAAAAGTAGAAAAATTTGAAAACAAAGCTTTACCACTGACAGAGGTAATGTTCACTGGAAGGTAACACTTGCATCACTGAGTCCTGTGTTGCTATAAAAGTTACCTCTCTTCCAGTACCTTGAGGGCTGGGCTTTCACTTATACCCAAGTTNACCACAGCATCTTTTGTTGTTGCTGGGTTTTGACATAGGGTCTCTGTGGTAGTCTGAATGTAACTCTAATAAGGAGTGGTACTATTAGGAGGTGTGGCTTTGTTGGAGTGGGCATGGCCTTGTTGGAGGAAGTGTGTCACTGTGGGGGTGGGCTTTGAGGTTTCCTATGCTTAGGATGCCACTTGGTGTCTCAGCCCACTTCCTGTTGTCTGCAAGATGATATAGGACTCTGAGGTACTTCTCCAGCACCGTGTCTGCCTGCATGCTGCCATGCTCCTGCCATGATGATAATGAACTGAACCTCTGAACTGGAAATGAGCCCCTCAATTAAATGTTTTCCTTACAAGATTTGCCATGGTGTCTCTTCACAGCAATACAAACCCTAAGACAGTCTCATAGCCCAAGTTGGCTTCCAATTCATTATGTAGCCAAGGATAACCTTTAACTCCTTATCCCCTACCCAGAACTTCCCAAGGGGTGGGTTATGATGCTTGACTGCATTGTCTTTTTAATCACAGGCAACAAAAGGAATGTAAGCTGAATGAATCGAGGCCCATTTTCACATCTCCAGCACTTCCACAGAGGGTCCTTTAAGGTATGACTCTTCAATACTCCCCACCCAGTGTTCCCTGATTACAGCCTGAAGCACTGTTTGATATATATCAATAACTTCATTTCCTTGTGTTCAAGAATGAATTTTCAACAGGGTCTCACTGTGTGGCCTGGCTTGGCCTTGAGCCTAGAGAACAGCCTGCTTCTGCTCAGTGCAGGATCAGGCGTGCAGCACCAGGGAAGCAGACACACCTCCTTGGTGTTCTACAATGGACAGGCTGTTTTGTGGAGTTTGGGAGTATGTAGTATTACTTAGTCTTTAACTATGCGGTAGAATTCACAGACTTGTGGGAACATTTTTAACTACAAATCCAATTTCTGTTCTAGATATTTGTTCACTTCAAAAGAGGCTAACAAACCAAAAGTATTAGCATGAAATTTACTCGTAAACATTTACTCACTTTTGGAATAGAATCATAATAGTGTCACTTCTCTCATTTGCAGCAGTGATCACTTTTGCCTTATCTTTAACTTTTTTTCCTAAAACTTTCCTTCTAGCCCTGTAGTGGCGCNCACTTTTTTTGTTTTGTTTTGTTTTGAGACAGGGTTTCTCTGTGTAGTCCTGGCTGTCCTGGAACTCACTTTGTAGACCAGGCTGGCTTTGAACTCACAGAGATCTGCCTGCCTCTGCCTCCTGAGTGCTGGGATTAAAGGCGTGTGCCCATTAGTGGAGCTCAAGGACAGCCTTAGCTACATAGTGAGTTTAAGACTAATTGCTCAGTCATCTCTCCAGCTCTGCAGATTCTTACTTCTATGAGCACGTCCCTAGTGTATCTAGACTCTAGATAGCCATAACTGAAGCCAGTGCACAACGACCCCATGGTGTCTTTAGCCCAAGATGACTGTTCCTTTCTTTTGTTCTGTTATACTGCTCAAGCTGGCCTCAAATTTCTGGTAAACAATTGATCCTCCTGCTTCAGGCTCCTAAACAGCTGTGATTCCAAGAGCATCTCATAGTGTACAACTCAGAAGCAGGCTCCTGAACAGCTGTGATTCCAAGAGCATCTCATAGTGTACAACTCAATGCNCTACAAAGCAATGGGCTTGGCATTTATTTATTTATTTTAGCTGACATTATTTTTACTATGGTGGTTTTGTTGGTGGTTTAAATTTTTTTCCCTTGGAGAAAAATCCAAGGTAGCCCTGGATAGCTTTCTCTCTGTAGACCAGGATGACTTCAAGTTCACATAGAGGCCCTGCCTGACTCCTAAGTGCTAACATTATGTGCACCAGCAGGTTCGCCATTACTGACTATGGTACAACTGGTCTTAGCTTCAGTTTTCCCCAAGTAACTTTGTTTGTCTGAGACTGATTACCTGTAGATCCTACCTCAGCCCCCAAGAGGTGGGATTCCAGGTCTAGCACATAATGCCCAACCTCAAGTGTTTCAGGATTTGAATTTGTAGGAGTCTTGTCTGCCTCAACTTAGCATCCCACAGTTGCTTGTTTAGCAAGAATCCATTGATGCTGCACTCTGGCTTGTAAATTTCTGTATTTGGCTATCAAATCAGAGGCAAGCTAGGCAAGGTTCTGGTTTTAAGGTCCCTCCAATTATTACCAATGGGGTTTTTAAACAGCCTGTCTAAAATTCTCTGCCTTCTAACTCACTTATCCCACCTCTCTGTTCAACCCTCTATAACAAACACGCTGAGCCTCCAGGGTGCTACAGGTTCTCCATCTGAGAGGTCAGTCCACCAAAATGAAACTTTGCTCTACATGCATCTGAATCGGCCCCAGTCAGGTCTGTTCCTGAGATGTGCTCGATGTGGTACCCTAAATGTTCTCCTGACTCTGTATGGTTACAGGAACCTTCAATCACAAACTTCAAATGCTTCCTTCACTAAGGGTCTCATTTTTGTCTTTGTTGCTGAAATGCTGGGGGTTAAACCCAAGGTTCTACTACTAAGCCAACATTCTAGCCCCTTAACAATACTACTTTGATTTATTTATTATCATTATCATTGTCATCATTTGCAGTGATGTGGATAGAACCCAGGGCCTCATGATGCTATACAAGGGCTCTAACAAGGCAGGCACAAACCCAGACTAACAGGAAACTTCCAGAAACAACCTCCAACCAACCACCATCAAAAGGAACTGTTACTTACCTGCTCCAAGAGAAAGTTATGTACATCTTCCCCTTCAGGTAAAAAGTCCTTCCAGCTGAGGTCAGCCTCCCTCCATAAGGCGCCTACTTTCTTATGGCTCTAAAACAGAGATAAACCATCCATCAGCTTCCTTTGCAAGAAGGAAAAAAGGTTTGCTGGATGTAAAAAGTGCAGACCTCTAGAGACTACAAAAATAAATAAATAAAATTCAGTATTGTTCCTTACTAATGGGATTATTATCTTTCAAACAGAGATGTCCGAATACATGTAAATGTAATGGTGATTCTGGCACGGTGGCCACATAGATAACCCCAGCACTTAGGGAGGCTGAACTCATCTGAGTTCAAGGCCAGCCTGGACTACATAGTGAGTTCCAGGATAGTCTAGGCTACAGAGTTGACCTTGTCTCCCAAACCTAAAAATAAATATATAA
Source organism: Neotoma lepida (assembly GCA_001675575.1). Lineage (NCBI taxonomy): Eukaryota > Metazoa > Chordata > Mammalia > Rodentia > Cricetidae > Neotoma > Neotoma lepida. The sequence goes on along the minus strand of LZPO01075859.1, from coordinate 239,185 downwards.
ATAAACAAAATAGTGAATGACTTAGTATAACTGCTTATGAGTCAACTATTCATTTACTAGTTGCTTAATTTAGGAAACTGCCAACAATCACTAAACACCCTAACATACCATGTTTACATGTTTACACTGTCCCCCCCTCCTAGACAACTCTGCATATATACCCTCTCCAGCCTGGACAGACTTTGAAGGCTTAGTTATCTTTGGATAGCAGACATCTAACTGAAAAATTTCACCATCCTGCACTATCATTTCACCATCTATTTCTAATGGGATATGAATAGCACCTCATTAGTCAGAAGTTATAAAATTAACCATTTTGTGACTCCTGTCTCAAAGTTTTTTTTTAAAGATTATTTTTATTTTGTGAATAATGAGTGTTTTGATGGATGTTGGCCAAAAGGGCACATACAACCCCCGGAGCTGGAGTTACACATAGTTTGAGTCACTATGTGGGTGCTAGGATCCAAACTGGGTCCTCTGCAAGAGCAGAAAGTTCTCTTAATCCCTGAGCCATCTCAGTAGCCCTACTCTAAAAGTTTTCTTACTGAAATCTATTAAAATTATTAACATAGTCATTTTGTTTCAAGAAAAGACAGTACTCCCAGACACAGACAATAAGTATCTTGAGAATGTTTACAACCTCAGCAGTCCATGCTGGCTGAGATTGGACAATTGTTCCCAAAAGATCTTGCTAACAGAAGAGCAAAGGCGTCTCTGGCAGAAATAAGCCAAGCAGTGCCGGTCTTCTCCCCAAGATGAAAAAAGGAATACAAGTACTTGCACAGAGACCGGAACTGTCCACATCACTGCCCTTCTGACCACGTCACTGGGCCTGACACTCAGCTAACACTCACCATTTGTTTGCATAGAAGGTGCAGTATTTCAGAAAGCAGGACCCCNGCTCTTCCCACAGGAAGTAAAGGCTTGCTAAATTCTCTGTGAAAGACAGCAGTGGCAAGTTAAGTACCAACATAGTTTCTGCTCTAGATCAGCAGACAAATGATGCGTGCCAAACAGAGAGTACGCAGGCTAGCTAATCAGACTTCCTGCTCACCTCGGGCTTTGTGGGTGAGCAGGGGAGGGCTGTGGAAACTCTGAATTTGTCTTTATCATTAAGTACTTCAGTGACTACTTACCACGACATCAAATGAAAGCATGACGCTCATTTAAGGCTCAGTCACAAGGACATTAAGACAGAATTTTCTTTTCTTTATGGTATTTTCTGAGTGAGGTAGAAAGAGACCATTTTCCCACACTCTACACCATCCTTCCCTAAACTAAGCTCTCTGGGGTCAGTATTATAAATTCCTCAAAAAAAAAAAAAAAAAAAAAAAAAGGGTCCTTCTGTCAATTAACTGAGACCATGCCCAATTACATCATCTTTCTTGTTTTCCCATGAGGGTCTCACAATTCCCAATGTGCACTCTGTGACTCTTTAAGAGGGGGGCCATGTGGTTTGCAGATGGTGTGAACTGCTGTAGGGACAGCAGTGTTCTGAAAGCGAGAAGCATTAGCTAGTAACACAAGGCAGCACTGATCCCAATACACACCCAGCTCAGGACAATTCACACCCAGCCATTATAACTATGAACCTCTTACATAGCAGAGCAGCTGGGCAAAGGCAGGCACAAACCCAGACTAACAGGAAACTTCCAGAAACAATCACCTCCCAAACTCTGAGCTGTGTCTGCAATGACTACCGCCCTCCAAGGACCATAGGGCTCTTGTATCCCCAACATTATCTCCAGTGCAGACAATGTAACAATTTCTCCTTGAAATTGAAGGCTAAAAGTCATAGGCTGTGTCCATGAGTGTCCAGAGGCGAATGGACAGCACTATGCCACAGAGTAGGGGAGTTTTGAGTCCATTTACCTTGATAGATGTTGAAAAGAACAAATACAACTTACACAATAAGTTCTCTCATGGAAATGCCCCCTTCTTTTAACATGGGGGTGACTAGTTCAGCCAGGTACAACCAAATATGGGGAATATCAATGGCCATGTCATCTGCCAATTCCAAGGTTTCGGAAAAACTGAAAAAAGAACAAGAAAGAAAAAAATTACTGAAAATGTAATTTAAAAGATAAAATTAAAACTAGAGACCCAAACCAGTAAAGTACAAGTTTATGGGGCTAAGCATGTCTACGTGAAGGCAAAGGTCGGCTGCAGTGGAATGCAGGTTCTGTACTAGCTCACGCTAGTGTGGGGAGAAGAGACCTGAACAGGTAAAGGTAACCTGACAGAGTGANGACAGGGAAAACATGACCAACTGCACAGAGGGAGGGCAGAGAACACCTCTGTATGGAAGTGACTTCTCAAACACTTAGACAGCCATGTAAAGTGTGGGTGGGAGCTACACAATATCATGGACTAAACACATGATAGCACAGAGCCAGAGACACAAGGGAGGAGAGGCAGACTTCCATATCTTAGAGGCCCATATGATGGGAAAGCTGGAAGAACATAAGAGGGAAGTACAAACACTACTAGTTATGGGAGTCTAAGGGTTTTTCTGGCTTCTGTGCTATGAAATGTAGGTATTTCTAATGTGAAGTAAAATAAAGGAGAATTAAATATAAAACTCATGAAGGCAGCTGGCCACCACACTCCTGCATCCCCAGCTGTTTGGGAGGCTAAGGTGAGAGGGCTAAGTTCAAGTTTAACATGAGCTGTAACAGAGCTTGACATGTCTCATAAACACAGAAAGACAAGAAAACAACTTGAGAGAAAAGGCTTCTCTAGAGTCAGCACAGTCATGTGTGGGCTGAAAGCTGCAGCCACAGACTTAGTGCAAACAGTTCAGGGCTTTGTTAACCATTTCCTTTCCTTTCTTTCTTTTGAGACTGGGTTTCTCAGTGTAACTGCCTTAGCTGTCCTGGAACTCGCTCTGTACACCAAACTGGCCTTAAACTCACAGAGATCTGCCTGCCTTTGCCTCCCAAGTGCTGGGATTAAAGACCTGCGCCACTGCCCCGCAACGGTTTTCACATACAACAGATTTTAAAAAATTTTAAAAGCAGNGGCAAGAGACATGCACAAATCTGTCAGCTCCATCAAAAGGAGGGAGGAACAAAGGGCAAGCCAGGAGCAGGTGACTGTTGTGTCCATGTCCTTATATGACACATATGCTTTTCCACTGCAACTCCACAGTCCAGAGGCCTCCACACGGCTTCATTTTCACGTAAAAGGAGCTCTTTCTACAGGACAGGGTGCCTTTCTTGATCTACCACTTCAAATCACTCGGTAGGTCAGCTAACTGTGGTTTTCAGAGGCATCCTAATGCCAACGTTTTGACCTCACCGCTTGCGACATCCACTTGCTCTGCAGAAGAGACTTGCTCATGCTCTCATTATGTGCACTCACTCTGATGCTAAGGTGTCACTGGGAGACACCATCTGGCGGAACTGGGTTCATCACCTGGTCCTGCCCACTCATGTTCTGTGGGCTCTCAGCATAGAGTAAGGTATGTAATGTGCCCAATAGACAACTAAAGCCATCCTTGTCATTCAACAACACATCATTTCCATCTCTTATCACAACTAAAAGACACACATATTCTTGATTCTTGACTTGT
>LZPO01075859.1:180487-194134 GCA_001675575.1 Neotoma lepida | reverse complement strand
TTTATTAAAAAGTAGATAAGTTATCAGGATCTAGGATTTAAACCACCCATTCCCAACCTTTACTGCTGCACAATGAATTACAAGATCAAATGCAATCAGATAGCTGGACCCTGTAACTGGGCAATGACCGCACTGTCCGCACATCACTCTTTTGTGAAGAAAAGGCTGGTGATNACCACCAGTGTTTAGTCATCTGGTACAAGACAAGACTGGCAAAACTGAGCTAAAACGCTGCTCCTGAAGTTTAAAAAAGAAGCTTTTAGACAAATGTGTTTTTGTTTAATAGTTGCAAAATTCTATGTGTAGTAAGAATGTAATACTATGATTTCAAAATGTCCACCAACAAGAGTGCAGTGGTACCACACGCATCAGGCCAGGCCTGGTGATACAGGCATGTAATCTCAGGTCTTCTGGAGGCTGAGGCACAAGGACTGCAAGTTAAGGTCAGCCCAGGATACAGGGTGAGCTCTGCTGTAGCCTGGACAACATCATGGGAGACTGTCTCAAAAGTGAAAAGAAAACGGGCTGCAACACAGCTCAGTGGCAGAACAGTTTCCTAGCACTAAAATTTCAATAAAAAATTAAAAAATTAGTTCTTCTTGGTGCAAAGTAGAGGCTAGTGGTTTGCAAATATTCCTGAGCACACAAATGTTCAGAAGGTCTGAGGAACGTGAGGAAGGAGCTAAGAGGTAGATATGAGCAAGGTGCACTATTGGATTATGTTTATGAAATGGTCTAAGAACAAATAACCATTTTTACACTGTGACAAGCCAGGAGGGTGGATGGTGCCTATAGTCCATCACGTANTAGGCTGAGGTAGGAGGACTGACAAGTTCAAGGGCAGACTGTGCTACCCAGTGAGATCTTGACTCAAATAAATTAATGGAGGAGTTAAGGACTTAAGAAAGAGAAACAGACGGNATAAGTTTCTCAGAGTTACACTTATTCTTATGACAGAAAACCAAAGCGACATTTTTCATTTATTATGCTTTATAATCATACTGCTTATTGCTCTGTAATCTCATAGCCTATAAAAAAGTTAAATGTAACGGTTTGAAACACTTTGGCCTGGTCTATCTCCAAATCTTGAATTTTTACATTCTAACTCTGCAACTTTACTTTGCATTGGTAGAGGAAGCAACTTTTCACCAATCCCAAACTTCCCATGCAAGAAGCCAACTCTCCACAGGCGGACAGCAAGGCCCTCCCCTAACACCTCACAGCAATCACAGGGTGCAGAACAACAGGTGGTTGGTTTGGTTACTGAGGTGCTGAGGACAGAGCCAGTCCTCCGTCAGGCCAGGTTAGGGTTTGNAAGCATCCATGGTGTCCAGATTTGAGTGAGACCCTGCAGAGTTCACCACCATAAAGCTGCAGCACCTCCTCGCTATGAGGTGTGTCCATTCTACCCGGCTGCTCTGTACAAGTACTCAGTCACTANGAGAGAGTTTGGTCAGGGGAAAACAGAACAAAACACCTGAATCTGAAGTGTAGGGAATGCCTACCTTCAGGGCACTTGTTACAACCACCATATCCCTTTAGACCAAATTAAGANAAAAGATTCATCTTATTGAATTCTCACACCCTGCTCTGCAGATCACCACTGGCTGCTATTCTGGGGCAGTAAAGGTCTGGAAAGGACTCCAGATTTACTAGTCACTAACTACCATCTTGGGCTAACCTATCTGTCCTGTAAATCTCTGCAGAGACATTTCCTTAAGACTACACAGGAGGAAACTGAGAAGGGACCCAGGAAGTCAGGGTCCAACATACCTGCTTTAAATGGGAATGTGATCCCATCACCCGAACTATCAGTAGAGCCTGAATTGGCATCTCCTCCTTCCCCCTCAGAAGTACTCTCAGCACCATTGCGTAGAGGCTCAGTTTCTTCTCCATTTTCTTCCCCAGCTTTCACTCTTTTCAGGGCAGAGAGGTCTCTTTCAAAGTGAAACCCTTGGCTCATTTTATCTTGCGCAGGTTCAAGTACTCTGTCAGCTGGAAGCTCTTCTTCAGCTTTAGGCTAGAGTGCAAGGTAACACAGAACTCACATTACAATATACATAAAGGCCTACACCTACCCCATTAAAACAAAGAATAAAAACAAAGACCCACAGGAAAAAATGCCACTCAGGTTGAGTGTCTGAGCTCAGCACACGGGACGAGAACCATCTCACCACCTACCACATGACACAGACAATTCAGACAGCTACTGAAATGCTTCGACCCGGGACTAACGGAAGCTAAATGTAGGCAAGGTGAGTGTGAAAGAACTGCTAATTCTTTTTTTTTCCTTTCTTTTCTTGAGACAGCGTTTCTCCGTGTGTAGTACTGGCTGTCCTTGGGACTCACAATCAAGACCAGGCTGGAACTCAAAAGATCCGCCTGCTTCTGCCTCCCAAGTGCTAAAGGTGTGTGCTACCACACCCAGCTAAGAACTGCTAATTCTTTTTTTTTTAAATTTTTTTTTATTAAAATATTTGATGTACAACTGCAGGAGAGATAATATACAGATATCTCTTTTTTTCATTTTTTTATTATTATTAAAACATTCGATGTACAACTGCAGGAGAGATAATATACAGATAGCTTGAACATAAATAGAGGTACAAATTCTTATCCTAATAGTGAAATGTTTCACTAAAGCATGCCCAGTGACTGGGCAAAACCCAAACTTATTTTATGCTACAGTCATCCTAGGGTCCTTCCTGCTAGGTAGCCTCCCTGATCTGTGGGTTGCAGAGTGATTGTCCTTTGGTTTATATCTAGTACCCACCTATTAGTGAGTACATAGCATGTTTGTCCTTCTGAATCTGGATTACCTCATTCAGGATGATGTTTTCTAGTTCCATCCATTTGCCTGCAAATATCATATGGTCATTGTTTTTCTCTGCTGAGTAGTACTCCATTGTGTATATGTACCACATTTTCTTAATCCATTCTTCAGTTTATGGGCATCTAGATTGTTTCCAGGTTCTGGTTATTACAAATAGTGCTGCTATGAACATAGTTGAGCATGCACCTTTGCGGTATGATTGAGTGTTCCTTGGGTATATACCCAAGAGTGGTATCACTGGGTCTTGAGGAAGATTGATTCCCAATTTTCTGAGAAACTGCCATACAGATTTCCACAGTGGTTGTACAAGTTTGCACTCCCACCAACAGTGGAGGAGTGTTCCCCTTGTTCCACATCCTCTCCAGCATAGTCTGCCATCAGTGTTTTTGATCATAGCCATTCTGACAGGTGTAAGGTGGTATCTCAGAGTCGTTTTGATTTGCATTTCTCTGATGACTAAGGATGTTGAGCATTTCCTTAAATGTCTTTCAGCCATTTGAGATTCTTTTTTTGAGAATTCTCTGTTTAGCTCTGTAGCCCATTTTTTAATTGGATTGTTCAATATTTTGATGTCTAGTTTCTTGAGTTCTTTATATATTTTGGAGATCAGCCCTTTGTCAGATGTGGGGTTGGTGAAGATCTTTTCCCATTCTGTAGGCTGTCGTTTTGTCTTATTGACTGTGTCCTTTGCCATACAAAAGCTTCTCAGTTTCAAGAGGTCCTATTTATTAATTGTTGTTCTCAGTGTCTGTGCTACTGGTGTTATATTTAGGAAGCGGTCTCCTGTGCCAATGAGTTCAAGAGTCCTTCCTACTTTTTCTTCTATTAAGTTCAGTGTTACTGGATTTATGTTGAGGTCTTTGATCCACTTGAACTTGAGTTTTGTTCATGGTGACAAATATGGATCTATTTGCAATCTTCTACATGTTGACATCCAGTTATGCCAGCACCATTTATTGAAGATGCTTTCTTTTTTCCGTTGTACAGTTTTGGCTTCTTTGTCAAAAATCAGGTGTTCATATTATGCGGACTGATGTCAGGGTCTTCAATTGGATTCCGTTGGTCCACATGTCGGTTTTTATGCCAGTACCAAGCTGTTTTTATTACTATAGCTCTATAGTAGAGCTTGAGGTCAGGGATGGTGATGCCTCCAGAGGTTGCTCTATTGCCCAGGATTCTTTTAGTTATCCTGGGATTTTTGTTTTTCCATATGAAGTTAAGTATTATTCTTTCCAAGTCTGTGAAGAATTGTGTTGGGATTTTGATGGGGATTGCACTGAATCTGTAGGTTGCTTTTGGTAAGATTGCCATTTTTACTATGTTAATCCTACCTATCCACGAGCATGGGAGGTCTTTCCATTTTCTGATATCTCTTCTTCAATTTCTTTCTTCAGAGACTTAAAGTTCTTTTTTTTTTTTTTTTTGATTTATTTATTTATTATGTATACAGAAGAGGGCACCAGATCTCATTACAGATGGTTGTGAGCCACCATGTGGTTGCTGGGAATTGAACTCAGGACCTCTGGAAGAACAGTCAGTGTTCTTAACCTCTGAGCCATCTCTCCAGCCTGAGACTTAAAGTTCTTATCATACAGGTCCTTCACTTGTTTAGTTAGTGTTACCCCAAGGTCTTTTATATTATTTGTGGCTATTATAAAGGGTGATGTTTCTCTGATTTCTTTCTCAGCTTTTTTAGCATTTGTATATAGGAGGGCTACTGATTTTTTTTGAGTTGATCTTGTATCCTGCCACATCACTGAAGGAGTTTATCAGCTGTAGGAGTTCCCTGGTAGAATTTTGGGGTCACTTATGTATACTATTATATCGTCTGCAAATAGTGAAAGTTTGACAAGAATTCTTCCTTTCCAATTTCTATCCCTTTGATCTCCTTTTGTCTTATTATTCTAGCTAGAACTTCAAGTACTATATTGAATAAATATGGGGAGAGTGGACAGCCTTGTCTTGTTCCTGATTTTAGTGGAACTGCTTTGAGTTTGTCTCCATTTAATTTGATGGTGGCTGTTGGCTTGCTGTAAATTGCCTTTATTATGTTTAGGTATGTTCCTTGTATTCCTGATCTCTCCAAGACCTTTATCATGAAGGGGTGTTGGATTTTTTCAAAGGCTTTTTCAGCATCTAATGAGATGATTATGCGGTTTTTTTCTTTCAGTTTGTTTATATGGTGTATTACATTGACAGACTTTCGCATGCTGAACTATCCTTGCATCCCTGAGATGAAGCCTTCTTGGTCATGGTGGATAATTTTTTTGATGTAGAACTGCTAATTCTTAATAGCTGATGGTTATGAAGGAGTCCTGGTCAGAAATCTAAGCTGTGGTGGTAGTTCTTCTTGCCACCACAGCTCATCACAAATCAATAACAATAGAGGGCAGAGGTTCCTGCACGCCTCTAGCTTTGAAACAGAGTTTTGAGGAATTAAAGAATTAATGTCCTGAGCCAGGTGGTGGTGGCATACACCTTTAATCCCAGTACTTGGGAGGCAGAGTTAGGTGGATCTCTGTGAGTTTGAGGCCAGCATGGTCTACAGAGCAAATTCTAGGACAGGACAGGCTCTAAAGCTACACAGAGAAACCCTGTCTCGAAAAAACCAAAAGAATTAAAGTCTTATAAAGATAATCATATTCTACTTTAAAAGGAGGCTGCAAGTNAGTTAGAAATCTATATACTTCACTTGTCAGAATCCAGGACCATGCATGAAGAACACACACAAAAATCATTTATAGAAAAAACTCAGAGCAGTGTCTCTCTGGGGACTTTATTCTATAGGCCAAGAGAAACTATTACTCTTTAGTTTATTTTTACCAAAGGTCTTGGTGTTGGGCAACATGTTGAAAGTCTTCATGACCAGCTGAACTTGAGCCAGAGTTCTGGTGACGGGGGCACCCTTAACATAAGCCTTCCCAACTAGCACTCACAAGGAAGGGATTCTGGTGGTACTCAGCAGACGGGCAAGGGCGCTGCTGCAACAGAGCAATGTCCTATACACAGGACGCTTTACCTTACCTGATTCATAGTAAATCAATTTTGCTAAACTCAAACATGTTTACTTTAGGTATTAAAAAATACTAGCAACATTTTCCTACATCAGATAACAAGGAAAGAGAGATTTAAAAGTTTTATCAATAGACATGATCGAAAAGAACTACACCTACATGGTAACACACACACACACACACACACACACACACACTATTCAAGGTCATCCTAGGCTACATAGCAAATTTTCTGAAATCAGTAGTAGGTATCATGCAGACTTGAGGGCTAGCCATGAGGGGCTAGCCATGAGACACTGTCTCAAAACAAAGAAGCAAGCAAGCAACCTAAACATTCAAATGCAGACATCAAATTCCAAGAAAATAGACTGGAAATGATTTTTTTAAAAAAGTAGGCCACTTTCAACTTTTGAAAAAAGAGGACGGGNTGAAGCTGCATTGCTAAGTGAAGGGCCTCAGTTTCATGCACCTGGCACTCTAGTATGCTTGGGTAAACTGACAATGACCTTGNAATACAACTTTCCATTTCAGTGCAGTCACCCAGGAGATTTACACTGCTAAACTTCCAGCAGGTGGGACCACGGTATCTATCACTACACCATATCATAATTCTTAAAATTCTTACTTAAATTTTACCTTGTAAAATGGGGAGGTGAAAGCCATTTTTTAAAACCAGTAGCAGGCAATCAATCATGCACAAACACAGACTTGACACTTGGAAATCCAATTTGTAACCACAAAAGAAGCACAAAACACTGATGGCATGAATAGTAAGCCACAATGTAAGGACGTAGAACCACTGAGGAGACACACAATGCCACAGGGCTGAACCTTTTCAATTGGAAAACTGAATGTGGATGTCTGTCTTCTAGCTATGTGAAGCCAATGAACATTGTCTTAACGGTTTACTCAAAAAATCTGATGGAGCAGGAGTGGAGGCACACAGCTTTAATCCCAGCACTCAGGAAGCAGAGGTGGGATGGATTTCTGGGCATCAATGGCCAGCCTGGTTTAAATGGAGAATTCCAGGTCAGGCAGGACTAGATTGAGGACTTTTATTTAAAAAAAAAAAAAAAAAAAAAAAAAGGGAGGGGGCAGTGGGGGATTAAACCAGATGAAAGAATACCGTTGTAACATTGTTACTAACATTCACAAAGCCGTTATTGACACTGTCTGCCTATCACAGGAAAGTCAGACTGATAACTGTGTATCTAATGACTGATGAAAGGGCCTGATATTTTTTTTAAAGACAGGCTCTCTGATGTGCCAGAGGCTGGCCTTTAACACTCTATGGAGAGAAGCTGACCTTGAACCCCTGACCTTCCCAAGTGCTGAAATTACAGATATGCATCAGCACTCACTTTTATTACAGCGTTGAGGACTGAACCCCAGACTTCCTGCAAACTAAGGAAATCCACTACTAAGCTATACTTCCAGTCTGAAAGGCCCTAATATTTAAAACCTATTTTAAGATACCTCGACTAGCAAACTTCATTGTTTTTATTACTATTATTGTGCGTGCGTGCGTGTGTGTGTGTGTGTGTGTGTGTGTGTGTGTGTGTGTACATGCACATGTGTGCTTCTGAGAGTGCAAGCGCCACAATTTGGGTCTGAAGGTCAAGAGACAGCTTGTGGGACTAGGTTCTCTCTCATCATGCTGGTCTCAGGGTTTAATGCAGGCTGTCAGCCTAGCATAACAAGTGCTTTCACACACTGAGCCATCTTGCTGCTCCTTAAGGAGCAATTTTAAAATTAGTATTTTTCTCTGTGTAGTCCTGGCTATCCTAGAACTCACACCATAGAGCAAGCAGGCCTTGAACTCAGAGATCCACCTATGTGTGCCCCAAGCCTGAAAAATTAGTGTTTTCATGTACATTTTTCAGGCTGTAAATGACTGAACAAAATATTTGTATGGATACTACACACTATACACCTGTGCCTTAATTATAGTATTTTTAAAGGCTGAGAGAATAATGTAAGAATGGGTGTGACTCATTAGTGAGAATTAAAGGAAAAGCATCTCGTATTTGATACANTGCTCTAATGGTCATTATTTTAGGAAAGACACAGGACTACGATTCCTGAATGAAGACTGTCTAAAAAGGAGAAAACATCTTCAAAATTATAAAAATATTTCATTTATGTGTGTGCGTGCACATTCATGTGAGCGCAGTGCCCACGGAGTCAGTAAGTCATCAGATCCCCTAGAACTTGAGTTACAGGTGGTTATGAGCCACTCACTATGGGTGCCAGGGACCAAACTTGGGTGTTCTCGAAGAGTAGCCCATTCTCTCAGCCACTCAGCCACACCTCTAAACTTCTACACTGTGTGGTTAGAAAGGAAGTGGCTGCTTCATAAGGAGTAAGGCAGTCCTCACACCCTCACAGTAGGACAAAACATGGTCACAACACACTCAGACTGGCCCACAGACTAGTTTTGGCTCACCAACTTTTTTCATAAATTGAACAAAGTAATGATAATTTTTATTCCTGCTATGGTCAAAATACCAAAAAAAAAGTATGTGTCTTTTAAATACAAATTCAAATTTCAATGCCCATCAGTAAGTTTACCGGGACACAGCCACACTTCATCCACTGACACAGTGTGTCCTGTGCCAGGCCTGAAGAGTTGTGGTGAGAATAACACAGTACTTACTATCACAACCTGAAATGAAAAGGTCTGGGGACATCTACACTAAAGAGTGAGTATGTGAAGGTCCATCCATCCAGGACTCAACAACTCTCACAAAAGGGTCCAGAGCACTAAGAACAAAAAGTAAACTAAACTAAATGAAATAACCCCAGCTGCGTCTCCAGAGGAATCCATGTGTGTTGCTCAAGGCTCACCCGGACTGTGTGCGACTCCCCAGCCTCTAGGAAGAATCTTATCCTCTGCAGGAACATCATTTTCTCGTCAAGCTTCAAGGCAGGCACCAACTACTTGGACCTCTCTTAATACTAAATCCTGTTCCTCAGAAGCACAATGATGTCACACTCATACACCTTTTCAGTGGTTGCTAGGGAACTTACTGTGACATCAAAAGAGCATCGTGTAAGGACAACAACAGGACAGTGAAAGCAACAAAGGATACCATTAGCTGTGTGAACAAGATGGAAGTTTTTTATTAGAAACAAGGGCCTCCTAAGAAACTTATTTACAAGCCGCCTCAGGCAGCGAGGTGATTCAACAGGTAATGCTTGCCTTGAAAGGCTGAGGACATGAGCTGATCCCCAGAATCCACACAAAGGTGGAAGGAAGAACTGATTCCACATGTACCATGACATAAANGCAGGCACAAAAACACAAATAAATACAAGTTGCCTTGATGGAGCGAGAATTTTTCTCCCCAGTTCAAGCACAAGTTGTAAATAAGCCCCCTTCCTTTACCAAGAAGAAAAATACAGCANCCCCTAAAATGTAATCATATTGTACCTTCAGTAACATTTAAAAATGGAAGTGTTTAAGGGACTGTCACGATAGCCAGTCAGTAAAGTCCATGACTAAGTGCTAGGCATAAGGAACTATTTGACTTTGGGTCCCCAGAACTCAGAAAGAAGCCAGGCATATCTCTGCAGCTCACTGACCAGCCCAACAAGCTGTTTTCCAGGTTTAGTGACAATGAACTAAAAAATTATAGTTGAAGTGACAGAGCAAGACACCCAACAGTGACTTTTGGTCTATACACACCCAATCTACATGCATGCACCTGCGTACACACATCCAAACAAATGTGGAAATATCATACACGCCAGGCAGTGGTGGTGCACGCCATTAATCCCAGCACTTGGGAGGCAGAGACAGGTGGATCTCTGTGAGTTAGAGGCCAGCCTGGTCTACAAAGTGAGTTCCAGGACAGGCTCCAAAAGCTACAAAAATTAACCCTGTCTCAAAAAAACCAAAAAGTATCACACACAAAACAGCAAATAAAACCAAAATTAAAACCACACACACACACACACACACACACACACACACACACACACACACACACACACAAATTTTTTTCAACTAGGGAGAGGTGACCAAACCTGACTATTTAGATGAGATATTCTCAAAGAGCAGCAACAATTATTAAAGGAACTCACACATTATTAAAAGTTTTAAAACAGCCGGGCGGTGGTGGCGCACGCCTTTAATCCCAGCACTTGGGAGGCAGAGGCAGGCGGATCTCTGTGAGTTCAAGGCCAGCCTGGGCTACCAAGTGAGTTCNAGGAAAGGCGCCAAAGCTACACAGAGAAACCCTGTCGCGAAAAACCAAAAAGTTTTAAAACAAATAAAAACCCACAGACATTAGTTTTTGAGCTTCATAGATGAAGAGCTGATTGGAAAATGTTATTTCAAGAAAGCCACATGTCACCAGGCGGGGGTGGCATATGCCTTTAATCCCAGCACTCGGGAAGCAGAGGCAGGTGGGTCTCTGTGAGTTTGAAGCCAGCCTGGTCTACAGAGCAAGTTTCAGGACAGCCAGGGCTGTACAGAGAAACCCTATCTCAAAAAACAAAACAAAACAACAACAACAACAACAAAACAAACAAAAAAACCCCCAAAAAACCAAAAACCCAAAACAAACAAAAAAAGAAAGTGACATGTCTTTATGAAATGACACCACTGGTCTTGGGACAAGCTTAGGAGGGGCTGTCACTCACCTCCGTCTCTGCCTCTAACACCTCATCTGGGGTTCGGGTCCGATCTTTCGCTTTCTTCCATGTCTTTGGTGCAGTGGTGGCTGTTTGCACTGAAATACAAGATCAGTTCTGTTACCTCTGCAGTCTGCTGGGGATTGACAGATCTAAAACAGCTTTGCATTCAAACCCAGCGTCAGAGAAATTCACCTGTGGCCAGGAGCCAGGTGATGGTCATAGGAACACTTGTTTGGCAGCAGCCTGGCTACTGCAATATAAGGTAAGTGTGTTAGACACAATTCAGCTCTCCTCCAGTAGTGGCCTGGATACTCCAATATAGCACGAGGAATCTGGCATGTGATTCAGAAGGGACAGAGCATCCCTAATNTAAAAATCCAGAATCTTAAGTTTTGTTTTGGGGGGTTATTTTTGAGACAAGATCTCATCATGAAGGGTTGGCTGGCCTGGAACTATGTAGACTATGTAAGTCTCAAACTCAGAGAGAACTGCCTGTCTCTGACTCTAGAATTTGAAGCAGCTGGATTTTCAGGTTAGAGATACTCCTCTAGCCATGTCTGCACACGCTTCTCTGAACTGGAAACCTGAGGTCTGCAAGGCTGTAGTTCCCAGTACATCAGATCAAGACAACACAGACTAGCATGAGAGCTAAGTCTAAACCCGAGTCTGTTCCTACTAGGCAACTGTGTGATCTTAAGCAACGGAAACTTCTTAATCCCCTACAGAGGTCAGCTATTAAGCATAAAAATGAGGTCAGTTAAGATAGGATTTTGTTCGGGATTCAGGCTCTGAAAGCCCTCTGTGTAAGGTTTTCTATGGAAGGTAGCTGTGACCAACACCCACCTTCATATAAGATCAATACCAGTGGCCAAGGCTTTCATGGTGCTGGGGGAAACTGACCAAATAGGTAACTTACCAGGTATTTCTATTGGATCAAAGTTCTAAATGGAAGATTGAGTTCACAAAGGCTTTTCTCGTTTTTGGTGGTGGTGGTGTAGAGGACTAAAGCCAGGAACACAGCCATAAAAGATTTAAAAATATCCATTAGGCTTATGGAGCTCTCAGAATTAGTCAATACACGGCTATGAAATACATCTACAATTTAGCCATCACAGGGTAGGCAGAAACTATTAGAAGGACCCTACAGAACGCAGTCCATGGGCCATTAAAGAGGACTAAAGANGCATAGAATTTTGAATTAAGGAAGGTCACTTAACAGAAACACAACCAGAGTATTCAAGCCCAGAAGAGAAGGGCTCCATGTCTCTATGATCAGACTATGTCAACACAAAAACTGTTTAGGGGAACAAAGAAAAGTAAGGGACCTTCAAAATGCTCAAAATGACCCCACCATTCCAGAAATGCTACAAACACTGTAGGCCTGTGACGACAAACCTCAAGACAATTTATCTTTAATCTTTTTTTCTTCAGGGAACACACGGCAAGAAAATATAAGGCTGGCTACTATTTTTCTTGTGCGGCCTATATGAGGTAAAACTTTTCCTCAGATTATAGAAGCTGTGGGGGTGTATATTCTGGAGTTCCATTTCTTATGGGTCTTTGGTTGGACACAGACACAGACTGCTTTAAGCAATCTTCCAAAACAGTTTTCATGTTCATTTAGCTTTCACCTTACTAAGAGACACAGAGTTTGAAAAATCTCAAAAATATCAAGTCTCATTTATTTTATATTGATTTGAACTCAGTCCTAAATTCCATTCATTGGAAGAGACAAGGACAGTTGAGGGAATTGGGGGGGGGCAATATAAACTCAGAAATGGTTTTCTATAAACTACAAAAACAATGCAACACATGAAAACTTGTCAAAAGTAAGTCAAGCACGCCCAACAATGAAACACTGAAAACATTTCTTCCAATGAGCTATGAAATACACTCAAGACTTTTTTCCTTCAGTCTATTATGCAGCAGAAATTGTGACTAATAACTACTAGCCACCTTCTTCAAGGGGCTAAAAAGTTACTTCAGGAATCTGAAGTAGTAACTTGTGCGGCAGTGGAGGGGGGAGGTGGATAAAGGAGCAACACACATCCCTGTAAGAGCTATACCCTCCTTCTAAAAAATTGACTGGTTTACACAGACCACTGCTCTTCATGATCCACGGGGGTGGAGGAAAATTTGGGTAAGTTGGGGGGAGGGGTGTTGAGAAGCGATCAGCTCTAAAGGGAAGAAGTTAATGGAGCTACAGACTCTGATTCCAGGACTTTGTGAACTAGGCTGAAGAAGGCACTACAGTTAACACCATCCACTGCAGTGCGGACACTCAAGAAACCTCAGCAGGCTGTGGCCAAGAGGCGCATTGTTACTATTTTCCATGCTATCAAGGGCACCCCGGCCCCGTGCATGCTATGTCGGTGAGCCACACCAGCAGCCTGAAAGAGGGATTTCTGATATTTCCAAGACAAGGATAGGGGTTTCCACTCATCTTCCGCCAACACTGTGTAGGCGATGGAAATCCCAAGGGGTTCCTAGTCATGTGAGCCTAGAGATGCCCTAGCTTCTCCATATAAGAACAACATTTCTACAGGCATACATAATCAAAATATAATATAGTAACACAAATAACCCACACATTATCATTTTATGCTTCTTCTCCAAATTGATACATGTGAAAGGAAAAGTATTTTCTTCTTTCCAGAGTTCTTTTCATGAAGTGACTCATTTACACACATGCAAAACTCAANGGGACACTAGAATTTACTCAATGGATTTTCAGAAGGCTCTGCCTTATCTGGAGGTTTGGAATATAAGTCAGAGGCGGAATTAAATCAGGCACATTCACACTTTTAACTCATACCTAGGCACAGAATTCAGACCCTACAATACTGTGCCACATTGAATGCGTAAAATAAGAAGTACAGCACACTCATCTTCTTGGTGCTTACAGAAGATATAAAGAATAAGTTGTGCAAGTGGGTGATGGTGTTTTTACTCATTCCTCATGTAGGCTCTATTACAGCCAAGCTGCACTCTTCCAGAAAACTGTCTTAGTCCAGCGTGGCAGCATATGCCTTTGATTCCAGCACTCTAAAGGCAGATCTCTGTGAATGTGAGGCCAACCTGGTCTATGGAGTGATTTCTAGGCCATCCAAGGCTATATAGTTGAGAACCCCCATCTCAAAAAACAAAAACAACAATAAC
>LZPO01075859.1:165714-180466 GCA_001675575.1 Neotoma lepida | reverse complement strand
GTTAACTACCTTTACAAACCCTAGGAGATACACACTGGGTGTGGAGACAAGGGCTGGGTAAAGGCAGAAGTCCATATATTTGCTGCTGTTTATTAAAGCCGTGTTAGGGCTTCCACTGCTGTGAAGAGACACCATGGCCACTACTTTCACAAAGGAGAACATTTAAGTGAGGTGGGGCTTACAGTTTCAGAGCTTTAGTCCACTGTCACCATGGCAGATAGCATGGCTGCAATGTAGGCAGCACAGTGCTGGAGAATGTACTGCTGCATGTTGATACTCAGGCAGCAGGAAGTGGTCTGTGACACTGGGAGTAGCTTGAGCATAGGAGACTGGAAAGCCTCTCCCAGAGCGACACACTTCCTCCAACAAAGCTGTACCTCCTAATAGTGCCGCTTCCTCTGAGGGCTGTCTTCTTTCAAACCACTGCACCGTGTGTTACTACTTCTGTCGTTACTAAACCTTAAGACAAAGTTTCATGTGGCTGGAATGGCCTTGACCTTACTGTATTAGCTGTCTAGCTGAGGATGGCTTTGATCCACCTGTCCTCCACCATGCCTGGCCCCATGTTCTTTATTAATGACTTTTCCCAAAGTCCAAGGCAGTTAAAATATTAAGTAAAACTGTAAAATGGTGGCTCTCTGGTAGATCCACCAAAGAGCAACTAAGAGCCTGGCTTATCCTGCATCCTGAGGAGCTGGGTGGTTGAAATCATGATCTTTTTCTCTTGGAATATTATCTCCCAGAGAAACTCCAAACACCTGAATTGTGGCTTCCAGCTTCCCGATTAGTTGGGCAGTTCACTGACATGACTAAATACCAAAGCAAAATGAACTGAAGGAAAGTTATTTTAGTTCATGTCCAGTTTTACCTAAAAATCTGTTAACTTTTATTTAAATGCGTTGAGTGTTTTTCCTGCATGTATGTAGGTGCACTATGCTGTGCCTAGTTTCTTCAGAGGCCTAAAGAGGGTACCAGATCCCATGGAACTGGTATTAAAAATGGTTGTGAGCCACCATGTGGGTGCTGCGAACCAACCCTAGGTCTTCTGCAAGAGCAGTCAGTGTTCTTAACCATGGAGCTGTCTCTCCACTCTTGATGGCTTTATGACTGACAGGGTGTGGTGGAGCAAGGCTGGCTGCCTCCTCCTTCCCCTTTGTTCCATCAGGGCTCCCAACTTACTGCTGGGTGCACACAGGCAAGTGTTCTCTGGGTTAGTTAATTCTCTCTTGTATATCTCCAAAGAAAAACCCAACTACGCACTTTCCCAATTTTCAAGTTACTTCTCAAGCTAACAAAGCAGATGGAACCAACATCACAAATCGACAACTTCATACAGACACACTTCAAACTACAACATTGCACTTGTAGCTCTCCCAACATAGGTGCTCCTCTCATAATGGAAATTATGTTCATGCATTGCCACAAATCTCCAAGCACAACAGCTACATACAGCCTTGCTCTCTGAGTCAAATTCAAAGTCTCTTCTGAGATTCAATGTAAAGTCTTAGCTGGGAACTCCTGTAGAGTAAAACCAAGTTACAACCTTCTAAGCTACAAAGACATGGAGGAAGCATTATTGGTCGGGGGAAGGGTAATATAAACAAAGCAAGACAAAAACCTAACTGGGTCAACGCTGGGTCCTGTTGGCTCCACGTCCAGCACCTGAAGCAGCCACTGGTATGATGTGGCCTGCAAAGGGGACAGGAAGCCCCTTCTATGGTGTTCTCTTTACAGTGCATATAACCGCTCTTGGGCTGACTATGCTTGTCTACAGGTGTTCCATGTTCCTAGGATCCCTGCTCCTCTGGTGTCTCCACTGCACCTTCCGCTTCAAGCTCACAGCCTGGTGCACTGCTCTCTGTAAGGCTGCCTGCAGAGACCCTGCCCCTGCCTCACTGCTTAGCTTTGGGCCTTCCTCTGAACTCTGGGTGGAGCTCTTGTAGTGACTGTAACCCCTCAGGAAATTTACGAGATTGGTGACTTTATAACTCTTCAATTCTGAATGCTTACAAGACCAATATTCCTTGGAAGATGTCAAAGTGTACCAAGGCTTGAGCAGTAGCTGGACGCTTGTTATGCAGCACAAAACATTTGTCCGTGTTCTGCTGCCCTGGGATCTAGGTGGCTAAGTGTGGGAAAACACCTCCAGAGGCAGTAGCTAGAGCCCTGAGGTGCTTTCTCTCTCTCTCTCTCTCTCTCTCTCTCTCTGTCTCTCTCTGTCTCTCTCTCTCTCTGTCTTAGTATTCAAACAAGTTCAAACCTTACAGTCTCAAACTGCTTCTGGTGGGTCAGCAAATCATTACATGCCCCAAGGCACCTTTCCTATTGTCTCAGTGCAAAATACTTGGCTTCTTGGTCTCCTTTCTCCGTCCCCACTTGGAGACAGCCTCTCACTATGTAGCCCTGGCTGGCTTAGAACTCTCTGTGTAGACCATGCTGCCCTTGACCTCAAAGAGAATCTGTCTGCCTCTGCATCCCGAGTGCAGGCCAGGCCTGGCTCTGGTTTCTATGTCTTGNCTTTAGNTTTAGAAGTCCCTGCTTCCCCAACCCCATGAATGCTGTTTGGGGTATTTTGCTAATTCTCACTTTAGACTTGTCTAGGAAAAGTTGGCTCTAACCATGCCACAGTCAAGGATGCTAAGCTGTCTGGAAACTTAGATCAGACTCTCAGGGCAAGTGCAAAATAGATTAAAAACATTTCATGCAAAATGTAACACACATTCCCCCAAATTCTCATCCTTATCACAAAATCTAGGAGCCCACCCTTCGCTGTGTGTGTGCACAGAGTGTCAGTGTCCAGCACTGTATGATAACACTACAACTGTCCTCCAAGCCCTGCTCACAGCATTCTGGGGCTTTTCTAGCTTTTCTAAAGTTGTCCAAATTCTATTTCCAAATGCGTAAGAACCAAGCAGGAGGAAATCACAGCAACAACTTCACTTGACAGCACAACTTTTCTATTTGTCAGACTATCTGTGACAAAAAGTCTGAGCAAAACAACCTGAGGGAGTGAAGGCAGAAAGTGGAGTGGAACCGTTTCTTATGGTGGCCAGGAAGCAGACAGGAGCACAGCTACAACAGCTGGCTAACCCATTCATTCATCCCTTTCCATGGCACCTGGGCCCTTGGCATAGTCAGGACAGGTCTTCCCTTCTTAGCTAACTTTCTCTGGGGATGTGTTCACCCCAGCAACGGGCTTCACTGATCTCCAAGGTGCTTTGCACAGTCAAGAGCACAGCAAAGAGTAAACAGCACAGTTCAGAAGCCTGACTCACACGTCAGAATGCACTTCAGACGTGATTCTTTACAAGATGGGGAAGGGGAGAGAGGGCGATGATAAAGCACAGACAACGCTGAAAGCCATCTTATCCTGAATTATCACAGGCATTTTGGTTAATTTTATTTCTATCATTTAGAAATAACAGCTACAGGGCTGTGGTAGGGCACACCTTTAATCCTAGCACTTGGGAGGCAGAAGCAGGTAGATCTCTGTGAATTTGAGGCCAGTCTGGCCTACAAAATGAGTTGCAGAACAGCTAGGGTTGTTAACACAGAAAAATCTTTGTAGTTGGAAGTTTGTCTGTGTCCCGCCCGGTCCTGCAGCACTTCAGACCCAAGCTCAAGCTTCTTGCTAGCTAGCTCTTATAACTTAANTCATTTCTATTAATCTATACCAGTCTACTGGCATCTTGCTGCTCCTTGGGCGGTGGCTGACGTCTTCCCCTTCTTCTCTCTGTATCTCTACTTGGATTTCCCACCTGGCTGTAAGCTTTCTTGCCATTGGCAAAAACAGCTTTATTTACTAACCAATGGGAACAGCATATATTCACAGTGTACAGAAAGACATCCCACAGCACTTCCCTTTTCTGTCTAATCAAAAAGGAAGGTTTTAACATAGTAAAATTATATATAATAAAGGAGTTAACAAGCAAGAATTAGTTACAATATCTAGTCTATATTTGGCAAAATTAGAAAATATTCTATCAGCTGGGCGGTGGTGGCGCACACCTTTAATCCCAGCACTCGGGAGGCAGAAGCAGGCGGATCTCTGTGAGTTCGAGGCCAGCCTGGGCTACCGAGTGAGTTCCAGGAAAGGCGCCAAAGCTACACAAGGAAACCCTGTCTCGAAAAACCAAAAAAAAAAAGATTGAATAAAAAAAAGAAAATATTCTATCATCTATCCTATTTTTGTGAGTCTAAAGGTTTTTTTTTTTTTTTTTTTTTTGAGACAGGGTTGCTCTGTGTAGTTTTGGTGCCTGTCCTGGATCTCGCTCTGTAGACCAGGCTGGCCTTGAACTCACAGAGATCTGCCTGCCTCTGCCTCCCGAGTCCTGGGATTAAAGGCGTGCACCACCACCGCGCGGCATTGAGTCTAAAGTTTTATATCTAATTTATCTTTTATTACAACCAAGGAAAATTATAACTAGTCTTCAATTACATCAAAGACCCCAGAAGGATATAATATTACCTAAGTAAACAGGAAGTGTTGTTTGAATGTTAAATGTTCTTATAATAAAAAACCCAGAGCCAGATATTGGGGAGAAAGCTGAAAGATCAGAGAAGCAGAGCAAGCTGCAGCCAACCTCACCTTGCCAACTCCTCAGCCAATCCTGTTTCCTCAGACTGAAAGCCTCTGGGTCCTCACCTAAAAGGGTCTCAGTTGAACTGCTTTAGTTCTTGTTTCCTCACACCTTACATACCTTTCTCCACCCTGCCATCACTTCCTGGGATTAAAGGCGTGTTAGCTTCCCAATACTGGGATTAAAGGTGTGTGCCACCACTGNCTGGATCTGTTTCCAGTGTGGCCTTGAACTCACAGAGATCCAAATGGATCTCTGCCTCCTGAGTGATAAGATTAAAGGTGTGTGCCACCACTGTCTGGCCTCTATGTCCAATCNAGTGGCTGGCTCTGTCCTCTGATCCTCAGGTAGGCTTTATTAGGGTACACAATATATCACCACAAGGAAGTGCANTGTAAGCAACTTCNGAAGTTCTAGAAATGACAGAGACGTCTAGACATCCCACAGCAAATCCTGTCTCATAAAACAAAAACAACAACAAAAAAGGTAGATAGNAATACCAGTTACATACATATTTCATGTTTAGTTTACAGTCTGGTTATATTAATAAGAATCTAAATCTTTAATATATTGGCCTTTTGTGGAAGGTCCCAATAGACCAACTGCCGAAATTCACTGNAGGTGAAAAGGGCCAGGAAAAAAAAACCTTGCCCCTGACTAGACCCAAGACCTTGGCTTGAAATCCCATCAATCCCTGAGCTTGCCCCAGAGTTAGGCTGCAGAATGTCACCAGTCCCTAGCCACCCTAGAAAGCTCCACCTACACAAGAAACCCTACATAAGCTCTGTAACCTGTTCAGTTTACCGCTGCTTCTCACCTTAGAGGTAGCCACCCTCCTAAATTTTTCCTTCCCAATAAATCTCCTTGAGGCGCTTCATTGTGNCTATGCCACTTTCGCCAGATTAGAGCCCAGCTGTAACAACTTTTGCTTAGAGCTAGAGCAGAGCAGAGCAGAGCAGAGCTGTAACACTTTGCTGGTGGAAACTTTGCTCTAGAAGAGCCTAGCAAACTTCCCCCTAGGGGAGCTAAGCTGTAACACTGTAACACTTTGCAGGAGCAGAGCTTTTGCTAGGAAACCCTCCCCTGCTGGAGCAGAGTTGTGTTACACTTGCATTGGAGAAACCTTTCCCTGGAGCAGGGCTGTAAGCTGCTACACTTAGAGTAANTTTGTGGTGTTCCTTGGCTCACACTGCCAGAATACCTTGTCACCAGAGATGCAATGCTTACATTCACTCCACTAAATGTTGTTTAACCTTAGTTCATATTAGTATTCTGGGGGGGAAAAAAGAGTAATTTTTCAAAGTAAGTGAGTCCTAGGGACATGACTGAGGTTTAAGATATATTAAGTAATAAAAAAACATNAAAGAGCTAAAGGTACATAACCAAGAAAATGGAGTCATTTAATTAAAAGCATTTAAGGAGCAGGATGTGGCTCTGGTGAAGGGACTTGCCACCCAGCAAGATAACCTGAGTTCAATTCATAGGACTCATAAGGTGGAAGGGGAAAAAGAATCAATTCCCACAAGGTGTCCTCTGACAGCCATACAAAGTGTTGCACATGTGTGCATAATGATAGAAACACAAAANAAATAAAATGTTAAAAATACAGTAAAAAGTAGGAACAGAATAAAATGTTTGACGAGCCTATAAAAAGTCCTTATCAATGTGTTTTAACAGGTTTGAAATTTCACATTTAGGACAGAGCACAGCAGAGATGAGCCACTGTGGCAGATCCTAGAATCCGGAGCATTCCCTGTGTTAGTATCATCGATTTACAGGTGATCATNTCCTTACTGCTTTCCACAGAACCTATGCTATATCTACAGCCCTGGGATGCATATTTTATCAGCATTATAACTCAGAGCCAAGAAGTCATCTCAACAGCTTTCTCTCCCTGTCACAATGGGACTTCTAACCCAGGTACCAGGCTCTAGTAACTGCCTGCTTGTCATAAAGACCTGAGTTGTGCTTTTCATTTTAATAGAAGCAACTAACAGATGGTCACTGAAATTACCAGAATTTAGGATGAACTAGGCTGGTACCTGACAAGAGGCTGAAGTAAGAAGAAATACAGTTTAGGGGATGGTACACGGTGGCTGAGATAGCAGAACTTCATGTTTAAGGCCAGCATGGACACAGGAATTGAAAGCCATGGTGGGCTACACAGAAAAAGCTTGCTGAAAGAGGACAAATGCTACTACTGCTACTACCATGACAGTAGTTACAGCCACAAACAGCACAAAACACAATTATGTCAGAGTTACATCTTCCAACTAATTATTTATTTACTCATTTAGCTGATTCAAGCACAGCTCATAGAGGTCAGAGGACAAGGAGCTTGCCCTTGCCTTTCAAGCAGGGAGATTTGAGTGGAAGCCAGGTCAAAGGGTGAGGGCTGCTGGTTCTTGGGTTCTAAGGTGTCTCTCATGAGCTGCCTGTGGTGCTCAATCCAGGACTAAAGTTTGTTAATAATAAAACTGTTTCTGTTGCTTTTCTATATTTCTGTGAAGTCTTTAGACTGTGAAGAGACTTCACTCTCTTGTCAGTCAAGAGCCTTAATTACAGAAGGGTTCTTCCTTTTTGTTTTTTGTTTTTTTGNTTTTTTTCGAGACAGGGTTTCTCTGTGTAGCTTTTGCGCCTTTCCTGGAACTCACTCGGTAGCCCAGGCTGGCCTCGAACTCACAGAGATCTGCCTGCCTCTGCCTCCTGAGTGCTGGGATTAAAGGCACGCGCCACCACCGCCCGGCGGAAGGGTTCTTCCTTTTCTTCCCTTTCCATTCTCTGGGGACAGTGTGCATTATACCCCAGCTTGAGACTAGTGTGTCCAGAGTACAGGGCTCAGGACTCAAGTGATACAACACTAAGGAAGCATTTCACCTGCTGAGGAGAGGCAAGCGCACTGTCACAGGCGTACACATCAACAGACTAGAATGTTCCAGCGATGGAATTCTCAGAGGGTTCCCAGCCTAGATACTTGGCTTTCAGGCCTTCTCATCCATCCTTTTCTCTTGTATTTGTTTTCCTCTGCCCTTCAGTCAGCACTAAATCCGAGTCCTCACCTTCCCAAGCCCTGGGCCNCTACCAGGTTTCTTTAGGCAGTGTAATCTAGCTTGTCCTCCCAATTGACATTTCAGTTTGTTTGTTTTAGAAGTTCCTGTGAAAATCTAGGAAAAAAAAATGTCGATTTATCTTGGAAACAAGGATAAGCTGAGTGAGAGAAGAGAAACTCTACAGTGGAGACTGCAGGGTGTGGTGGCATATGTCTCAGATTCCAGTACTCAGGAGGCAGAGGCTCTCTGTATGTTTCAGGCTAGCCTGGTCTACATAGTGAATTCCAGGACAGCCAGGGCTACAAAGTGAGACCTTGTCTAAAACAAAACAAAACAAAAACACCCTACCACACACAGCGACTGCAGAAAACAGCTGCCAAGAATCTCAGCAATGAGGCAGATGTATGATCGATGATGGGAGAGAGAAGCACTCAGGACTCTGTGCCCCGCGCCTGGCCTCTGAGGCTGCTGTGAGGTTGGTAATTGCTCCTTGGTCTGTCAGCTTTTCAAGGCTGAGCATCGGAAACAAAAATAGTAAATATAATACAATCAAAGATTCAGTCTTATGTTCTACCAAAAACAGATGTCTAGACACAACTAAGAGTTTTCACTTCTTACTCTAACACTGTTAATCAGCAAGGCTAACCATCAATGAGTGACATGTGGGTGAGTTCTATTGATGCTTTCAATAACCACTTAGTTTTTTCCCATTTTTAAAATTTTGCTTTTTATTTTATCTTAATTTTCCCCTTCCTTTGAATTTATTTTTAAGTTTCTGAAGCTGTGGATGCTGAAGCCAACACAATGAAGATATTTTTCTTTCACGATATATTCAATTACTGGTCTAAATTTCCATCTAGCTGGACAGTGGATGGGGTGCACGCCTTTAATCCCAACACTTGGGCAGGCGGATCTCAGATTTTGAGGCCTGGTCTATTGAGTGAATTCCAGAACAGCAAAGGCTACACAGAGAAATCCTTTCTTGAAAAATC
This sequence comes from Neotoma lepida, assembly GCA_001675575.1. Lineage (NCBI taxonomy): Eukaryota > Metazoa > Chordata > Mammalia > Rodentia > Cricetidae > Neotoma > Neotoma lepida. The sequence goes on along the minus strand of LZPO01075859.1, from coordinate 171,844 downwards.
AATCCAAACCAAACAAACAAAAGAAAAAAATTCCATCTAAGTATCAGCACGACCGTATGCTGTGTAGGATCCCATCTCTCAAATACTCATCTTAGCCTTACAATCCTGTGCATGGCAAAGTGCCCTTGTAGATGGGGTAAAATTAAGCATCATCAGATGGACAGGAATCCATCAGACACCAAGTAATCAAAAAGGCCTTTTTAAGTAAAGAAGGCAGGAAGATTGAGGGAGATGTGAGTAGGGGAAATGCCCAGCAAGGAACAGTGGTTGAGAAAGCAAAGGACAGGCTCCCCAATGAGAGCCCCAGAGATGCAGGCCTCTGGGGACTTCCAGTGGACCCCTGACCTACAAAACTGTAAGATAATTAATACCCACTGTTTATCACTAAATTTACAACAGTTACTGTAAAACAGCATCAGAAACAGTCCACAAACCTTACTGTGCTAGCTTCTCATTCTGCTACAGATGAAAATGTTTTTGTATTTCCCTTTGGCTTTTCCTCTGACCTTCCGGAAAGTAAGGCACCTGGTGCCTAAGTGGTGGCAAGACTTGCCCAAGGGGTTTTCTCAATGATTTCCAAATTGAATTGTACCATTGCAAGAGAAAATACCTGCTCTGATTTGAAGTTTGAGGAATAGAAGATATTGATTGTGCATGTAGGTCAGAGGACAGCTTGTGGCAGCTGGTTCTCTCTCCACCATATGGGTCCCTGAAGGGAAGCAGGCCATCAGGCTTGGTAACACACATCTTTACCCACTGAGCCATCTTACTGGCCCAACTAGAACAATTAAGACTTTTTAAATGAACCACAACCAAGTCTATCTTGGTAAATTTATCATGTACACTTGAATGTATACTACATGTTTAAGGGTTTCACAAGAGGATTTTTCAAATATGTCAGTTCAGTGAAGTTGACGAGTAACCTGTTCATTTTTCTACACTGTTGCTGCCTTCTGCTTGGCTGGTCTTACCAAGTCTGTGCTCTCCACTCCTGTCAACTCCTGGTCTCCACTGTCTGGATATATTAGTGACAGTAACAATGACAAAGACAAGGTCTACTAGTTCTACCAAAATGTAAGATATAGGAAACTCGACCTCTTTTTCTCTTCATCTTGAGTTATGTCTTTTCAACTGACTTAATAGTAAATTCTACCAAATATTTGAGGAAAAAACAGTATGTAGTTCTAATTCATTCCATGAGGTCATAGCCTAAATATATAAATATGGCAATCAATTAACCAGATACTAGAAAACAACACTGGAATGAATTCATATGCAAAAATGAAAACCAAATAAAAGCAAACCCACAAAGTTTAGCGGGTGGAAATTCAACAATATTTATATACACCAGGCTGGAGAGATGGCCCAGCAGCTAGATGCTCTTGCCATACAAACCTTCTGATCTCAATTTACTGCCCAGACTCCATGGTGGAATGAGAGAACCACCTCCTAAGAGGTGTACTTAGACTGCCACAGATGCACCATGGCACACGTGGGCCCATACTCTGACATACAAACATACATGCAAACACAGTAACAAATAAAATGAAAATTTATATTCATATCATGATCAAGTTTTATCTCAGGAAAGCAAATTTGGTTCAATACTTACTTATTAATACAAATAAAAAGTAAACTGTAAACAGATGGCTCTCTCCTGCTTGCCAGTTCCCAAATAATAACTTAAAGGCTTAAGATTACTTACAAATGCTTGGCCAATGGACCAGGCTTAGTACTAGTTAGCGCTTACATTTAAATTAACCCATATTTCTTATCTATTCTTTGCCACGTGGTTTGTGGCTTGTTACCTCATTTTCTACATGTCTTGTTTCCTCAGTGGCTGGCTTAACCCTGCGCCTCCGGTTGGCTTTCCGGCCCAGCCTTATTCTGCCTGGCTATTGGCCAAAACAACTTTATTATCAACCAATGAAAGAAACACATATTCACAGCGTACAGAAGGACACCCCACAGGATTCCCCCCTTTCTGTCTAATCAAAAAGGAAGGTTTTAACTTTAATGTAGTAAAATATATACAACAAAAAAAGCAATCTCCAAGAACATCTGAATGGACNCAGGAAAAGCAGTGAACCAATTCCACTTATATGCCAAAAATAATCTCTCAAAAGCAAGAAAAACTCTCCAGCTAACTGGGTAAGTAATGCTGAGTGACTGCGAGCTTTCTCCCTGCACAGGAANAGAACATGGATATCTATTTTCACACTCTCTATTTAACACCAGACTAGTGTTAACAAATAAATGAAAAATACCAAATCTAGTTATAAATGTTTGAAGAAAACATAAAACTGGGAAGAGGGGGATGATAAAATGGCTCAGGACCTAAGTTTGATCCTGAGAACTCACTAAACAACAGATTGAAGCCAGGNACAGAAGCACACCGTTTTAATCCCAGCAACCAAGAGGCAGAGGCAGCCTGGTCTACACAGAGAGTTCCAGGACAGTCAGAGCTACAGAGTCTGTCTCAATCCCCCACTTCATTAAAAAAAAAAAAGACTCCACAAAGTTGTCATCTGACCTCTACTAGTGTGTAATGGTGCATGTGCACACACACATGACTGATATATATGTGCAAATATACACACAATAAGAATAAAAACTAGTAAGTGAGCTTTATCAAGGTTTGCATGATGAGGTCAATATACACGAGTCCATGGTACTTGGCACTTCNTACACAAACGATGAACAAGAGCTGACATGAAAGAACATGAAGGGGCTGTCTCAAGACTCAGCAGTTAACAACATGTGCTGACCACCCATGAAGACCCAACTTTCAGGTCCTAACACTCATGTAACAAGCTGAGTATCTGCTGTGGAATATTCCTTTACACTGTGCGAAAATATTTCACTGTGACTGGTTTAATAAAAAGCTAAGCGGCCAATAGCTAGGCAGGATTTTTGGGGCAGAGAGAATGCTGGGAAGAAAGGCAGAGGCAGGAGGAGTTGTCAGCCAGACAGAGAGGAAGCAGGAAAACATGGACAAAGTAAAGGTAAAAAAAAACTACAAGGAAAAAAGTAAATTAATAGGAATGGGTTAATTTAAGTTATAAGAGCTAGTTAGGAACAAGCCTAAGCTATTGGCCAAGCTTTCATAATTAAAGCTTCTAAGTGGTTATTTGGGAGCTGGCAGGTGGGACAGAAAAGGTCTGCCTACAGATGGTGCCCAACACCTGGCTTCCTAGTCTGGTGTCTCCCATGCTAGCCACAGTACAGAGACACATCTTGCAGCAGCTGCTTGCAGACTTGAGCTAATGTGCCATGAGCTAAGCTTCATGGTGAGTTTTAAGGTTTTGCTTATGTAGACAGAAAGGCTTATAGATATGCAGTAAAGCAAGTTCAGACAAAAAAAAAAACTTTAAACAGGTTACAGTGTGTTTAATAACGTGCATAGGCTTGTGGAAAAAAAATGGATATAGACAGTCATAGAAAAAAATAGTTTAAAAACAATCAAGTCTTTAAAGAGAGAGTCAAGTAATAAAAAAATAAGCCATGTAAGGATGGAAAATACACAAGGAGTCTGGATCCTGTATGGTGTCTTGTAAACTTTGAATTTTTTAAATGCTAATGTATAAAAAACAATAGCTGAAAGACATTATAGAAACTGCTAAATTAAACCAACCTATATATTTTTTTTAAAATGTCTTAATGTCAAAATGGAAGTCAGACAATGTGTTGCACTGCTTTTTGTTACCACAGGATTCCTTCCAGATTAATTCCTTTCAAATTAATAGAGATCAGATCTGACCGGGGGAGACCTCCTGAGTATCTTGGCTACAGACATGGGGGAAGAAGCCAAAAAAGACGACAGGACAGGTAACATGTAAAGCTGATCTTTGACATGGCAACAGTTCTGGGACAGAACTGTGGGACAGAAAAGGTCTGCCTACAAGTATCAGGTAAATGCATCTAAATTCAAGCTCCAAGGGTCCAGGCACTTACCTGCACATACCTATACGTATATATGCATACGCATACGCAGGGTCATACACACATATCTCTAAAAAGTATGTATACGGCAAAAGGTAGAAGACTTACACATTATACTTTAAAACACTGCTGAGACAGAGACTTACATAAGTGGCAAGATACACTATACTGAAGAAGAAAAGTCCCAATGTTACCTAGATATCAGTTATGCTTCAATTGAAAGCAAATCGACAAGAGCTTAGCTTACTGCTATTTTACCAGGCAGGTTCCTGCTATGTAGCCTAGAGTGACCTGAACTCTTTGTCGTACAGCAGGGGAATTTTGTTATGTTAAAAAAAAATTACAGTAAAAACCAATTGTAAAAAAGAAATAAATTAAGGACTCTTCTGAGCCAAAAAACAAAACAAAAACAAATCAACCAACCCACCCCATAATGAACAAGAAGAATGGAATCTTCTGATGTACTGAACAGTATCTGATGTGAAGACTTAGTTAGCACAGACCTTTGCTAATCATGCCAGCGCAGCGCTTATATAAGTAAAGGTACGTGCAGTAAGGCACAGAGGCACATGTACATAATCACTATAATTTTGGAACTCATGAGGCTGAGACGGGGGATTCTGGTGAGCTGAAGGCCAAATAGGACTACATAGTGAGTCCCAGTCAGAATACAGAGCTAGGTCAATGAGGAGAAGAAGTTAGAAAATCCTGAAATATATACACTATGTGGTAAATCTACTCAGAAATNTGATTGCTAATATATATAACATTATGGATAAGTTTCAGAATTAGAGGTGTTATAGAGCTGAAACTGCAGATTAGTTCATAGTGGAAGAAAGTAGTGTCTGTGGTTGGGATGAGGGTAAAACAGGAAGCGGGGATTTACCAACAGTAAAGAAAAACCTTTTTTTTTAAAGACAGGGTTTCTCTGTGTAGCCCAGGCTGTCTTCAAACTCACGGAGATCCGCGTCCTTCGCCTCCTGAGTGCTGAGATCAAATGCATGTGCCATTAACATTTGGCTTAAAGAAACATTTTTATTTATTTATGTTTGTGTATGTGTGTGTGCACGTGCCGTGTGAACGTGCACACGTGTCTGCAGAGTAAAGAATAGGTGGTTGGACTCTGTGGAGCTGGAGCTGTAGGCATCTGTGGGATGCAAACTTGGATCCAAACTTGGGTCTTCTAGAAGAGCAGCAAGCACTCTCACCAGCAAGCATTTCTCCAGCCACAAGAAAAATTTTTGAAAATTTGATAATAAATATGGTTATGATCTTGATGGTAGACTGCTTAGATAATAGGAGTAAATAGTTGTGCAAATTAGTGAAATATGTGAAATAGCTGTATGTTACCATATATCATAATTACATCTCAATCATAGTGTTTGGGGGTTTGAGTAGTTAATAAAATATTGCACCTATGCAATCTAACAGCATGCTCACAAACACTGGATGCTTTATGAAATACTGGCATGTACACAGCATTTCCCTTTATGAAAAGAAAAAGAGTCTGTGGGTTCCAAGACACCCTGGTCCTATTTCTTCTGATTGCTATTACTTTAAAATTTTTGTTTTAAATGACAAAAATGTCAGCTACAACAAATAACTTTAACAGTAACACCTATCTCAACTAAGCCCTTCACCACATGAACTGTGTCTANAGTGTAGCAGTTTTTGGGTGTAATTACCTTCCTGGCCATAAACTCCTCTGAGTAATAAAAACAGACAAGTACATTTACACACTGCAATAGTGACTGTGCAAGCTTCCTTCTCATTTCATTTAAGAAAACTGCCCCTGGGGCCNGAGATATGGCTTGGTGGTTAACAGCACTTGCCTTGCAAACCTACAAAATGGAGCCCGGATCAAAGCAACCACATATCAGGCCAGGCATCCCCAAAATACCTGCAACTCCAGCTCTGAGGGATCTGATACCCTCTTCTGGCCTCTGCACACTCACAGTTAAATAAAATACAACTATATAGATTAACTTATTATCAGTTGTGCAACACTCCAGATGCTGTATACACTCTTCTTTTTTTAAGATCCTTGAAATTTTAGTGTTTTTCTTGCTACAAAGCCACACACAAAAGTACATGTACACATGCACACATATACCTCCAATGTTACTTTTACTCCTGAAATGTACCAAGATTAAACACACCTTTCTCCTTATATGTTTATTTTAATAGA
>LZPO01075859.1:145590-165365 GCA_001675575.1 Neotoma lepida | reverse complement strand
CGCCTTTCCTGGAACTCACTTAGTAGCCCAGGCTGGCCTCGAACTCACAGAGATCCGCCTGCCTCTGCCTCCCAAGTGCTGGGATTAAAGGCGTGCGCCACCACCGCCCGGCTATTTTCCTATTTTTATAACTACTTATTTTTTCTGTAAAGTTACTAGTTTTTATTTTATTTATTTATGAAATTTATTTCCTTTATGGAATATATAAACTATATCTCATGGATTATGTAATTCATTTATTTCCCTTAAGGAATATGTTATTTTACTATTTATATCCCCTATGAAATCTTGCCTTAGTTTGCTTTTCTTTTCCACTGGCAACTGTTCTGTACAGGTAACTAATCTTTATTTCTTGCCTCCTGATGTCCGTTTTGCCAGGACAAAATACACAATTCTACTGACTATGACTTTATATTATATAGAGTTTTCTTCAATGTGCTACCTTTGAAAAATATGCTTCCGTCCTACACACAGCAGACACACCTTGCGGGGGGAAGATACAACATCTGAAAGTCAGGGGTGGCCATGGCATGTGTAATTAACTACAGCTCTTAGAAAGCTGAGGAGAACAAGCCCGAAACCAACTCAGGCTACACAGAGATCCTGCTCCTAAACAAGAGAAGCCCAGCACCCAGGGGAACTGCTGGGTAGTCGAGCTGCTATTCTGTTCTAGTTACGATTTTGAGGTCACAAAGAAAGAATACCGGAAACAAGACAAACCTTCCTCGGAGAAGCCCACCAGAAGGCTCATTTCTGTTGCTATCCTGTTTGACAGTAGAACGGGAATGCCATGGTGTACTGGGACGGATTTTAGCTAGCCTTCTGGAGATAACTGCCATGACACAAAACTGAAAAGGGGATATCTGACTGATGCAATTTTGACCAATTGTGTAACATCTTAATAAAATAGTAAAATACTTTAAAAAGCCCTATAAAATTTCAAGTAGACATTTGAATAAAAAAAATTATTTAATAGCTGATGGTGCACACTGTTAATTCCAGCACTGGGGAGGTAGAGGCAGGTGGATCTCTATGAGTTCAAGGCCACCTGGACCACCAGGGATACACAGAGAAACACTGTCATGAGCAACAAAACAAAAACACCACCAACCAACTAAACAAAAAATACTAGCCATTTACATGGTGAGTTCTAGGCCACTCAGAGCTACATATAAGAACCTGGCTCAGAAAAGGAAAAAAAAAAAAATCCGCTAATTTTTGTTAATGAATGAATAGACAGCTTACTCCTTTGGAGGGCGGGAGGGGAGATTTAGGTCCACAGAAAAAAATAAAAAGAAACCAACTACATCAGGGTGGGGGGAGTGGGTGTGTCCCACAGAAATCAACAAGAATGTGGGTTACCCTAGGCTTGTCCACAGAGAAATGTGGTACCCATTTCCAAGAACAGAAGGGTTTTTTTTTTGGAGACAGGGTTTCTCGGTGTAGCTTTGGAGCCTGTTCTGGAACTCGCTCTGTAGCCCAGGCTGGCCTTGAACTCACAGAGATCCACCTGCCTCTGCCTCCTGAGTGCTGGGATCAAAGGTGTGCTCCACCACTGCCCAGCAAGAACAGAAAGTTAATAACTTTAAATTATTTAATTTTATTTGTCTCTGTGTGTACGACTGTATGTGTGCAGAGGGCAGAGGACAATTTTGTGGTTCTTTCTTAGCACATTTATGTGGGTTCTGGGGATCAAACTTAGATCTCCAGGCTTGTGATGCAAGCCGTTTTACCCACTGAGACATCTCTTAAACATCCTGTAGTGAGAACTGCATTAGAATCCTGAGCAAAATGAGCCTTTCCCAGTATACATGTTTAGTTCTTACTGCACAAACCATTGGACTCTCCTCATTTTCTCCATTTCATCTGTTCTGACCAAAACAAGATCCTCTCAGGCTTGCTCTTGCTTCCATTTAACCTCAAAGCCCCGACCTGTACNTAAAGACTTGATGACAGAACAGGTGTGTTTTGTGTCAGGGTCCCTTGCTCCCTTTCTGCAGGTGCTGCTTTGGAATCCATGAATCGTCATGGAGAGCTCCCATCCGTGCACTGTCNCACCAGCTGCGTTAACATCCATTTCAAATAGCTTGCCTTCCTGCTCTTCCCGGAAACAGGCCTTCTGGATCATCCAATGTGTGTGGTTGTTTTATGTAACAGACGTGGTGATGGAGATGTGTACAATTTGTATTTGAAAGAACTTGAAAATGTGAAGAATGCATTAGGCGATTTAAAATGAGTCCATACGAAGTCCCAAATGTAATGATTTATAAAGAGAAAACAAATTTATAAAGAACAATCTAATTTTTCTCTGGTCAAGAATTTGGTTTGTGTAGAACAATTTATTTATAAAGCAAATATGAAGGCCAAAAAGGCTAATGTAATTTTGACAGAACAAGCAGTTAGAGGGCTCACATCATGAGACTGTAGAGAATAAAGGAACAGAAGAATGGAGGCCACTGGTACATGGTTGGAGAACAGGAGTGCAATGGATTGGTCTCTTGAGAGCTGAACTGCTGCACCAGCTCACATGGCCTCTTTATAGAAGCTGATCTCAGTCCGTCAGTGAGCCCAAAGCACAGCTGTTGGGCTCCAAGTCATGATGAGGTCACAGGACTGCCATCGTGGGCAGATTAGTCACCCATCATCAAACTGGACTCCAGCATGAGCAGCTGGTTCTGGAGTCGTGTGTATCTAGCTGATGACTGCTGCATCTCAGTGTCTCTTGTCACATCATTATAGGGCCTGGCAGCCTGGGACTAGAGCAACATGAAGAACTCACATAGGCTCCTGAGCCTCTCCTGCTTCAGNCCATCCTGTCCATGTGTCTGGCAACTTCCTATGGCTGTTTCCCCAGTCCCTTTTGCCTATATGGCTGAGATTGGCATTAACTCTTCATTTCACAGAGTGTCTTCTCAATCCATGGTGCTTGCATCTGTTTAGGTGACAGAACTGACAGTACCAAAGTGTAATGATTTTTATCAAAAAGCCAATGTCCTTATTAACCTCTAGCCTCAGAATTAGCCACAACATTTGTGGTGCACACTCCCAAAGTTTCTTGGCCTACATTCCTACCAGGCACCGAGTTCTGCTTCCCATCTCAGGACTGTTTTAAGTAACAATTTAAGTCAACAGACTCCAGTGGTCTTAAACAATTATTAAAGGGATTAATTCTGAAATGAATTCACTTACATGAAAGCAAAATCACTAAGGTGCTTGACTTAGGACTCTTCTTGAAGACCTTTCACATCAGCTGAAAATTTAGCTTCTATTTTTGAGTCAATATTAGGTCCATTTTCTGTTCTTCTGTTCACCACACTTCATTGTGTTTTTGCTGTTCTATACAGACTCGCACACAAGTTAAGTGTGTTATATGAGTTTAAGCATTTTTTGAAAAGGGTTTTTTTTTATCTTATTGATCACATCTAATACAATACCATAGCCAATAACAAATGCTTACTTAAGATCCAGTAAAGAATAAATGACCAACAATTAAAAGCACATCTAAGGGCAGGAGCTGGTTGAGTCTTTGTGTTATACAGCTAGAATTTGTTCAGCCCTATTTTAAGAGTGAGGAAACTACTACACAGAGAGCAGCCCAGGAAGTAAAAGATGGAGTGGGAATGAAAGCGCTGGTTTTAACTACAAAACCCTTGTCCTTCCCAGACATTTCACAAATTTGTTTTGTTCCTGTGCATTCTCTGAACTCCAGCTGCATTTCCATCCTGCTTTTTTCATCTTTGTTACTTGTAGAAGGTGGGATATGGAACTCAGCAAAGGAGANTAGTGTAAGGAATAGGTTTTGTCTGTTAGCCTATGGCATGGATGTCAAGTCATTAAGCAAANGAACTGGTAATGTGACTCAAAGTAGGTTTGTTCCAGAACACTCAGCAAAGAGCAGCCCATTGGGCAATTCTGTCAGCAGTGAGAACACAGATCACAGCAGCGAGACCATTAGCATGTTTTAAAGTGTGCATATTATTACAGCTCTTCACACACCTTCATAGGCTTGTTTGCATTTAGTAAGTCCTTTTGTGATCCTTTCGTCATCAAAACGGACTGCAGTTTAAAGGAAATCCAGTACAGATGTAGATATCTGGATCACGACAGCACCAACTCAGAACTCAGAGAAAAGACTGCAGGACAAAGAGTTAGCTTTACCTCCACAACGCTCTTCAGCTCTCAACGAGATGCTTACCATGAACATGCAAAGCGAGAAGAGAAAAACGTCCCAACTGCTCATCTGAGTCCATACCTGGGGCCTACAACGTGCAAGCTGCTAAGACCTTAAGTCAAGGAAAGTCTCACAAGCCCGACACACTGCAGCAGAGGCCACCACTCCCACAGCTCTTCACCTTGTCCATGTCAGGATTTACACACCTGTCTCTACAGAAAACCACTCAGGAGGAAAGGGATTTCAGTCTCTTTTGGAGTTCAAAGGTCAGAAGATTAATGTTAAGTGCAAATGCAAATCACCTGAGCAGATAAAATTAGGTTATTACTCAACCTAATCCTAGATATTCTACAAAGTGACATGCGTAAGAATTTAATAATGATCATAGTTGGCCACTAGCATTCTTGGTGTTTTGTGACAGTATAAAATTTAAGTATTTTCTCCTCCTCTGTCCAAATTACGGGTAAGAAGAGGCAACCAAAATGGGATTCTAACTTAAAAATAAATACAGGAGCTGGAGGCATAAATCAGTAGGAGAGCACATGACTGCAAGCACAGGACTCCATGTCCAATCCCATCACCTAATAAACAAGAACACAGGTGCNGACAGCTGTCAGAACCCTGCACTCTATTGCCAGAACTGCAGAGAACTTACTGCAATCGGAGCTGCTCAAATGATTCTTGAAACCAATACTATTAAATTATGAATCTAAGAAAATCATTTTCTGTAATCCACTTATATGAAAATTTGACCTGAGGGGCAAGTGAGAGGGCGCAGCAGGTAAAACAGCTTGCTGTGGAGCCCTGCTGACTTGAGTTTGATCCCCTCAAACCACAGTAGAAGGAGATAATCAACTCCTGAAAAGCTGCCCTGACCTCTCTCTCCTATTCACTCTCATCTCTTCTCCTGNNCGCTCCTCACACAATAAAATTAAATATTTAAATAAAAATTAAATATAAATAAAATATGAACAAATAAATATAAAATATAAATAAAATTATATATCAATTAAATTTGTATCTATATAAAACTAAGAGAATATATACCTGTCAAAACAATTGTACAAAATAGTTGGGTGAGAGGAGGCAACTTGATAATTAACATGTGTGAGGCTCTGGCTTCAACCTCCAGTATTCCATGTCCATTCCCCCGCCAAAAAAACTTCAGTCATACACAAGACAAATTTCTGAGGAANACTTACATTCTTCCCATTCATAATGGTTAAGAGTAAGTGATGTAACAATGAGTAAAAACTGTCAGAGTAATCTATAGTTTCTTCCCTTATATATCCACACACTGTTCTAATATTGTTCAAGTTCACTGTTGAAGCTAATGAAAACATGGGAGTTCTGGAATAGCCTGCTGTCCTGTCACAGCAGGGATAATGGCTTTTAGGCAGTACTGTGTGTCTCCAGAAACCCTGAGCACCATCACACAAGTAATGACCCTACTCTAACTCATTGCCTCAGTATGTTAAGTACTAGGTGCTATGTGCATCACACAAGGGCTGAAAATAAACGGGAAACTGGGTAAAGAGGACTGGCACAGTTCTTGCTTTTTAAAATCCAGTCTGACTTAGTGTGAAACATTTTAACTCCTGGCAACATCTGTCTATCCAACCTTTTTTTGTTTGGCTGTTTGTTTTGAGACAAAGGTCTCACTATGTAGCTCTAGCTGTCCTGGAACTCACTATGTAGACTAGGCTGGTTTCAAACTCAGATCCACCAGCCTCTGCCTGCAAAAGAATTCAAAATAACCAAAACTTAAATGCTTTATTAGCGTAATCTAGTTGTGTATGAGCATTTCATGGAATTTCATACATGCACATTAGGTACTGTCACTCCATTCCCGCCCTTTCACTCTCCATCCACCTCTTATCCTTTCTTAGACCTTTGTTACTCCCACTAATCCCCTCGTAATTTAAAAATTTGATGACAGAAGTCTAGAAGTTCTGTACAGGATATGTGATTTGAGTGTGTCACACACGCATTTAATTTTGTAAGAAGCAGGCTAGGGCAAAGAATGTCAAGTCTGACTTTGCCACTTTCTAACCATGAGACACTTCACCAAGTCTCATTTTCTCTGTGGTAGTAGGTTGTTGTAGGTTGATGAAGTCAATACCACAGTGTCTGATAAACAGCAAGCATTTATTCAATGATAGCTATTGTAACTAAAAGTATTTTTTTTCCTACAACAAACTAGATTTGTTATAGGTCATCAGATATCCTAAAAAATAAAATATTGGCACGGTGGCAAATGCTTATAATACCAGCACNAGAGAGACTAAGGCAGGAGGATCATGAAATTGAGGTCAATGTGGGCTACATGAGGAGTTCAAGGCTCCCTTAAGAATGGGCAGTGAGACTCTGTCTCAAAAATAGTCTACCTACCAACAACAAAGCCTTAACACGTACCCATTAGCTTGAAGAAATAAACATTTAATTAAGGTATGTACAAGGATCACCTGTGATTCCATCACATGGGACAATGAGACAGGAAGAATTCCAAGTTCAAAGCCAGTCTGTGCTACACAGTTAGGCTGTTTCCAAAAACTAAAATAAAATTTAAAGAACTTGGTAGGGGTAATATTAAAGGAGAAAAGAAAGCAGGGGATGGTGGCACACGCCTGCAACCTTCGTACTAGAGAGGCAGAGGCAGAAGGATCACTGAGAGTTCGAGGCCAGCCTGGGCTACAGAGTGAGTTCCTGGGCATCCAGAGCTACACAGTGAGACCCTGTCTCAAGGACCAAAACAAATAAAACCCCTAAAACAAAGACTAAACCTTGCTAACAGCGAAGAGAAGCGCTGAAGAGCTGATTTCTACATAGACCAGCTTCCCAGAGTGAAACATGCTGAACTGAAGCAATGGGGTTTCAGGTGCTTAAGTGTCAAGGAATTACAACAGAAAACTCTGTGAACATGCCATACATACACAACTACGTTTGGAACAATTAATGTGGGGTAGGCTGAAAGATAACATCAAGGCAACCATAAAGGAATGAATTCTGATCGAATGGGTACAAAGACTGGCAAAATCCAATAAAACGAGAGCAGAACAATGGCAGAGGACGTTAAGGTCAGCCTGAGAGCACAGGTATTATTCTCTAGAAACAACTGCCTTTAGAAGTCTTGGATGATACATTCAGAAGCAACATTTTATATGGAAGACTTTTCTAGGAAATGTGTGTTCAAAATACAACTCATAAGCCATCTGCATGCTAAATAACAGACATACTCTCCACTGCCACAACAGTTGACAGCTGCCATGGCAATGACTGAAAAGATTCATTAAAAGGTGTGGAGACTCACATCTATAATCCTAGGCAGGAAGATTTGTGTGAGTTAAGAGGCCAACCTGAGCTACAGAGTGGTTTCCACAATAGCCTGGAATATAGTTTAAGATGTCTCAAACACACACACTCAAATCTGTAAAAACAGTCCAAGAAAAGATGTATTGTCTCTATGAGACTATTCCCTCACCATCATTTCTTGTTTTCTTTGAGGCAGAGTCTTGCTGTTCTTGCTATGTAGCCCAGGCTGGGCTCTGACTTGCAGCCACCTTCTTGTGTTGGCCTCCTGACTAGTAGCCTTACATCAGCTTCTTTTAATCATTACACAGATTCAAAGGACATGAAGTAACATTGAATTTTCTCTCACAATTTCTATTCTTGACCAAGAATTTAAGTCTTCATCACTTATTAACAATGACAAAAGATGTACAGTGAAGGAAACAAGTTTGTGCATTTTCTTGCAGTACTTAGGGAAANGTGTGCTTTCAAGTCCTTAGAAACTGCTTAAGACAGCAGTGGAAAGCAGGGCGTCCTTGAAGACCGGGCCAACTCTACTAGGCTGTCTGGAAGAAGGTATGTTAGCAATGGATCTGTGGCAAAGAAAGGTTATTCTGAACATAGAATCTGCCTAGTCACCAAATGCATTGCTAACTACTTATCCAGTGTTTCTGTAGCTCACACTAGGATGGTCATAACCTGTGGGCAGATACACCATGAAGATCCAAGGGGAAAGTGAGCCACTAAGGGAGTGCCCAAGATTTCACTGTGGTGCCTGAAAGGGCGGCAATGGGTGGACACTTTTAAGCTTTGATGCAGACACAAACACTCATCTCTAAGCACCACTCAGCCTCAGTCTGAAAAAGCATGTTTAAAGGCATTGCTTTAAAAACTGCTGTGTCAGCCGGGTGGTGGTGGCGCACGCCTTTAATCCCAGCACTCGGAAGGCAGANGCAGGCGGATCTCGTGAGTTCGAGGCCAGCCTGGGCTGCCAAGTGAGTTCCAGGAAAGGCGCCAAAGCTACACAGAGAAACCCTGTCTCAAAAAACAAAACAATCAAACAAACAAACAAACAAACAAAAAAACAAAAAAAAAACTGCTGTGTGGTGTGGGCAGCGATAGCAACAGTGTAAATCCCTGTTCCCAAGGCTTTGAGACACAGGACTCTAGGAGAACATGAGGGAAGGTATGCAGCAGTGCAGAGTCTGGGCCTGTGCCTTGACCCAGCAATGAAATCTCCCAGTGACATTAAATTCTGAGGAAGTCAAGCAAAGGTCCCAATAGGGAAGAAATCCCTAAGGCTATAGTTGACCTTCACTAGTCAAGCTGACTTATTTTTATTTCTCTGAGTGTGTATTGTTTTTCTCACAGCTGCAATGAAGGAAGTATTACTGAATTGTTTGTTCTGCATCACAATATTCTCCTTGTATGCAAGTCCACATCAAAAAAGAGCACAAAAGCAACTTATTAATGTCTTCCAAACACAGTCTTATTTCCTCGGAGGAAATAAGCCTTCCACTTTCCAGTGTACAGAATTCGGAAACCCAACACCTCTCTCCACTGAACAAGAGGTTTAAGTTCCTGGAAATTGATCACAGACACTTCCTGCTGCTGAAGCCACCCTTCTGGCAACATTGGGGATGGTGTGTGGTCACCACAACCAGTTTACACTTTTATATGAGGAGATGTACCCGAGAGTCACACATAAAAACTCAGATTCCAAAATGACTGACAGCCTCAGTAAAGAGCAGCTCCTACAACACAAACAACAAAGCCAGGGCAAGCGGGCTCCCTCTCCACCAGTACTCACAGCTCAAGGAAGGCTTCACACTGCAGAGTCTAAATTTAGTTAAGGANATCCAACCCATGCTTTGTTACCTAGGACATGTGACAACATCAACACAACTGTGTCAGATGGACTTACTGTCAATCTATAACCAGAAAAATTTACCTGAAAATGAATTTACAAATTTNTATGAAAAAAATGAGCAAAAGTTAAAGGTTAACTAAGTATAAAACTTCAAAGTCACTATTGTTTTATAAGGGGGAAAGTTAGCATAAATCATGTGCACTGCTGATATTCCACAAAACCACCTCCTGGGGAAATGGAGAATGTTTTTTCTCAGTATGGAAACCTGCTTTCACTATCAAATACACAAAAACTGTCAAGTGTGGGTGTGTAGGCCTGTAATTCTAGCATGTGNGAGGTGGAAGCGGGAGGATCAGGAGTTCAAAGTCATCTTCAGTTACACAGGGAGGTTGAAGGCATACTGACTCAAAAAGCCAGAAACCAGCATAAAGATTCCCAAGACCACAAAGGAATACCCCATTAGCAAAGAGTCTGGTGATCAAGTTCAATCAGCATAAAAAATCTGGCTGGCCTCGGACATGGGTCTGAGTCTATGAAAATAGACACACACAGTTCTCATCTTACATGGCCCAGTCATTCTTTAACCCCAATTACGCAGAACGGCAGCATCCTGATGCACCCAGGACCCCCACCTGGAACAGTGCAATGAAGTGCTTCCCAGAAGAAGTACAAGTTCTGTGTGCCACAACCACCTTACCAAGTTTTTCTATGAACAACCAGGAAAAACCAAGGGGCACCTGACCTCAGCACTGCAAACTGCTGATAACCAAAGGAGACGCCTATCAGGCACACTCATTTGTCAACATGAACAAACAAAACTTACTAAGAAAAGCGGCTCAGGAGCTGGAGAGATGGCTCAGCGGTTAAGAGCACTGACTGCTCTTCCAGAGGTCCTGAGTTCAATTTCCAGCAACCACATGGTGGTTCATAATCATCTATAGTGGGATCTGATGCCCTCTTCTGGTGTGCAGATATACATGTAGACAGAGCACTCATACATAAAAAAAGCGGCTCACCTGCTGAGTGCACAGAGCACAGGGCAGTGCTGCAGAGGATGGTTGCGCCAACTTGGATAAATCAGCATTTATATATTCTGGGCTGCTCACTGCAGAGTCAGATGGTAAGCACCAGGTAAACGGGTGTCTGATAAAAACTTTAGGCTGGAGAAATGACTCAGTAGCTGAGAGCACTGGGTGCTCTTGCAGGGGACCCAGGGTTCATTTCCTAGCACCCACATGGCAGCTCACAACCATCTATAACTCCAGCTCCAAGGGATCTGACACNATCTTCTCATCACAGGCATGCATGTGGTACACANACATACATGTAGGCAAATATTCATACACATAAAGCAATCCAAACATTTTTTAATTGATAAAATCAAAATCCAATCATCACATCTAGATAATATTACATTAAAAAATAATTTGAGGGGGCTGGAGAGATGGCTCAGCGATTAAGAGCACTTGACTGTTCTTCCAGAGGTGCTGAGTTCAATTCCCAGNAACCACATGGTGGCTCACAACTATCCGTAATGGGATCCGATTCCTCCTGGTGTGCATGCACACAGAGTACTCACATACTTGAACAAATATTAAAACAAAACAACACTACTTGAGTTGGGGAAGACTATAAAAGTTTCAGAATAAAAACAACTATATAGAAACTTAAAGGAAAAATAAAAACTTTTTTCTTCTCAGCCTTATCAAGACAGGGGTGATACACAGCCCTGATAGCAAAGAAGTCACTTTGGAGAAAGGGTAGCCTCAAGTTCAAGGGTGACCAGTCCCTCCTGCCCGATCTCCTGAGTGCTAGGATTACAGGAGCCCACTATCACTCCGAGCCTAAAGTGAAACTTCTTCACCAGAAGCTGGAACCTGTGATGTTCTCAGTGCTAGTTCCCTCAACAGCTCTTCAGGGTGGATTTGCAGTCACAGACTGGTTGGTGGGTTTTAAATTCTGAGAAGACAGGGTTGGGAGCTACAGAGCATGCTGGTTTCCACTCCAGCTTCAAAGCAACGGCTGAAACACTGAGGAAAAGAGCTTCAAAATGAAACAACAACAACTCAACAGGTACAGAGACATATACCTTGGAGGCATTTAGTGTATTTGGGAATTCTCATTTGCATTTTTAGACAATGGAGTAACTCTTTTGCAGGCTGTACTAAAAAATAAGCATACCACTGAAGAAATCAGACTAGGAATTTCTGCATTCATTCGATGTTTCTGGAAGTCAAGGAAAGTAGCCAATTAAAAAATAACTCCATCACAGCCTCCTCTTCATGGTCAGCAAGCATAAAATCACTAAAGGCAAAACGGCTTACCTGGGGCAGGGCTCCTTCGTGAATTTAAGGTCTGAGAATCTCCAATCTCTTCTGTTTGCCCATCTGCTTCTGCTTCTGTTTTGGTCTGAGTCTCGTTTGTATCCTCGCTAAGGCAAGTTCTTATGCTCTCTCCCTCTTCAGTGACTCTCTGGACCACAGTGGCAGCAACAGGAGAAGGAGCAGTGGGGGCAGAAATGACAGGAATGCAGGTGGGAGAAGTGGGGGGAGTCAGAGGAGCAGGGGAAAAGGAAGGCAGCGTGGAAGGGGTGATAGCAGTCGGGGTACACTCTGCTTTCATTTCTTCCTGGGGATGTTGCAGAATCTCCAGTTCAAGAGTCAATGGCAGCGCTTCCTGTTTTACCATGTCCACAACACTTTCCTTGGCTGGTAATTTTTCACCAACACCATTCATTTCATTAATTAGATTAGTACTAGAAATGAGCTGAATATCATGAGGTGCTACACTACAGGGTTTCTTGCATATATCATTGTCATCTGTTAGTGAAGGGTCTGATGCTGCTGTGCAAGACGTGGGGCTGGGTACAGGAAGTGCATCTTCTTTGGAGGAAGAAAGTTCACACTTGTCCTCAAGAACAGTGGTAAATAGTGGCTGGCTGCTAAGGACAGCAGAAGTGGGGGAAGGAACTGAAATCCGGGCAAGTGGAGGAAGGGTGGTAGGCGATGAAGTCCGAGGAGGCTCTGGGATGGGCTCTCCTGCAGTAGTCTCGGGCACTTGGCCTGCTCGCTCTTTCTTCTCCCCACTAAGGACGAGCCGAAGGACTGTGGAAGGAGACTGGAACACTGGATCTGGTTTTGGTTTTTCTTCTGAGAAAAAAGAAATAAAGAATTTTAAGAATAATTTTGAACTACNGACTATATAGTACTGCCATATGCCAAGTTAATGGGCAGCAAAACAGACCAAAATATTGAATTCCAAAACCACTATCCTGTTTGTTTTCTAGCCACACTTACTAGTGCTTAGTCTCCAAGTCACATGATGCTCATTTTCGAGGAAGAGAGGTAATCAGTTCCCCCAAGTGATGATGTCTTGAGTACAAGAGGAAGTCTCATAAAAACTAAAGTTAAATCTGTCCTATTTTTTGAGATAAGGTCTTCTTAGGTACCCTGTGCTCATGATCTTCTTGCCTCAGCCTACGGAATACTGGGATTAAAGACATGTGCCACCATATCCAGCCAAGTTCAACCATTTTTTAAGGTAAAACTTCTATCTCTTCTATATCTTATTCCCTGTGACTATTACAGGCACAATACTGTCTGGGCATACCAGTATAAAAACAAATAATTAGAAACTTAATTGTTATAAACTCCATTTAATGACCAATAACATTAAGCACTTGAACATCGAAGGTAGTTTCAAAATTAACTTCCATTTCTCAGAAAAGCTCCTAACCAAAAACAACAGTGGTGTGGAAACAGAATCATCTGTTTCTTTAAAAGTAAAGCAGTTCCTCAAAGAGAACCAAAGTTAATGATCAAATAAACCAAACTGAGAAAAAGAACACTGGTCATCTCTATGTGAGAAATATTTTATATAAATCTGTAAAAAACATAATCTCTGTATACACAAAATAAGATCAAGAAAGTAGGAAACGATAACCATGAAGGTACCACAAGCATCAAATAAAAGGGAGCGCTAATCAACGTGACTATACAGCTCCAGGTGAATGACTTGGGAATCACTGTAAGAGAGTAGCTCCCTGATATTGCCACAGTTTGGGCTTCCTTAAACTTCCAGCTGTCCTGAAGACAGAGAAGGCTGAGAGACTTTCCTCTTAATGCTGCATCCACAAATGTGACCACAGGGCAATGATGTCTGTGAATGAGAATATTGCTACCCATGTCAAAAGGGAACATATCAGCATGCTTGGGTGAATGCATTTGCAGCTTCTGGATTCACTACCGTGATGGGCACGGTAGCTAAGGCATCTACAATACTCGGCATTTCCTCATCATTGTAAAGTAAGGGCAAAAAGTGCTCACTGCCAAATTCCACAGATTAAGTTGCCAGGGCAGAAACCAAAACTACATGGGGACCATACGCGTTCATTATAACATGTGTGCTCTCTGTCCATCTGTTTAACAGATTTATACATTTATTACATAGCTCTGAGTAACTCCCACTTTGTGACCACTAAAAAGGTGCCATGGTCATTTATTAGGTAGAGACCAAGAATGGAAAGCATCCTCCACCTGAGGGACAGTCCTGCCCCGAATGCCAACAGAACCCCTGCTGGATAATAGTTTCTGAACGTAGAGGAAATTTCTCCAAAAATCATTACAACTGACTGTAGGGAGTGTTGTGCCCACTATACCCTTAGCTCACTATACCCTTGTTTCAACACACGTGACTGAAGGGAGCATCTCCCTCAGGAAACAGAAAGTGCCCTCACTTTATATGCTGTCAGAGATAAACATTAGTTAATATCCTGATGCACTTAATAGTCTACCCCTTTAGAAACAAATTTGAGCTATTGTTTTATCTTTATAAAATACTAAACAAAAGGGAAATGGTGCATCTGTGTGAACATCTGACTTATTAGCAATTCTGTTGCTTATGTAAAAATTGTGAGAAACCAGATTAACAATGGGTGTTAGCATTTATTATTAAGTACCTAGCAGAAACTGGGTTAAACAGCCTGCATACATTGTTCCCTTCATTTCTTACAACCACTACCAGGATAGAGACTGCTGTCTGTCCCTGCTTTACAGTAGAGGACACAGAAGCTTAGACATTAGTCCTGGGTCTAAGCCATCTAACTAGCAAACGGCTCAAGTCTGATTTCAAAGCCCAATTTTTGCAATCAGGGGTGAAAAACAGAAGCAGTTAGATGGCTAAAGCAGCAGGGACATTCTGTTACCCACTGCAAACCCTCAGCAGTGCGATATCCACTGATAAGACAGAAAACCAACCCATGGGGCACAGTACACAGACCCCCTGTCAGAGAGAACAGTGCAGAGAAAGGGCCCTGTGCAGCCACAGGTCTGGGACTATGTATGTAGACAAGGCTGGCCTCAAAGTCAGAGATCTGCCTGCCTCTGCCTAAAGGTGTGTGTCAGCACATTTGGCTTACATCAACTCCTTTAAGAGAGTGAGTGCATTCCTCTATACTTCTTTATCCTAACAGGAGTTTATAGTTGAAAAGCAAGCACAAAGAAAAAGTATAATCAAAATAGAACAAAATAAAAACTCTCAACTCTAGTGAGCACTTTCTAGTAATATTTCAATTGCAAATACTAGTCCTAAACAGTTCAAAGGCCTACTCTGAGGCTGGAGGTGGAGCTCGGTGGGTGGAAACCTTGCCTAGCACAACAATCCCTGGGACTCCTGCCTCAGGACTACATGAGTGGGGTGAGGTGCTGCAGTAACTGTAATAAGAACCCAGGAGATACGGCAGAAAATCACGAGTTCAAGGTTATCCTCAGCTACACAGAGATCTAGAGGCCAACCTGGGCTGCATTAAACCATGCTTCAAAAGAAAAAAAGAAAAAAAAACCCCACCTAGTCTGAAAATTACTTCATACATTGGCAATCTACAAATCCCTGAGTGAATACAAAGACTACAAAGATTATAGTAGTCGCAAGGAGCTGCCCATCAGTACTATAAATGTACTTAAAGTCACAGGACTTTCAGGACAGTTGGAAACATTTGCCACTCCACCCACATCTGTAACATGTCAGACTGAAAAGGTTTTTTTTTCTTAATTTAATTCAAATTTCCTCTAAGCAAAAGCAAAAAAAACTGAGGGGATTCTAGAATTCTCCATCTTCCTTTCTTGAAAAATGTCAAAAATATGTATTTTTATACTTTGAGCATTCTTTTTCCTAAATCAACTATAAAAATGCTGTTTTTCAGGGAGCTCCAAACTATCATTATCTAGTATGTTATGGATGTTTTTATAATTGACCATAGCTGTGGAAGAAGAATGCAAGGAAGATGTGTTTAACAGACTTGTGCATGGATATGCTTAAGATGGCTAGCATAAAAAAATTGGTTACATCTGTACAAAGATGCACTAAAATTTTAGGGGAAATCTCCTAAAAATTATTACTAAGAGTAAAAATCAAAGGAGTTGTCTGCTTCAAACGCTTTACCACCTGGTGTGGCCACACACGGCTACAAAATCCCAGCACCCCAGAGGCAGGAAGACCACAAGTCTAAGATCAGTTTGGGTTATATAGCCAATTCTCAAACAACCTGAGCTTCAATACCAGACCCTGTTTCAAATTTTCATTTTTTAAAGTGCTTTAATCACTAGTGACAAATAGTTTCCCCCAAACCCACAATAGCCTCTGTAAGGCTGATAGCTTTGGAACCTAAAATTAGCATTAAGCACACATGGACTTTATAGAGCTCTGCCACTGACGAGCCAGCCTTCAGAAGCGTGCCACCTAAGGGCTTACTTCTTAGCTTTTGGTTTAAAATCTTATCAAAGTTTTAATGCTACTTGTCAATACTCAATGGGTGCGTGTGTCTTTTATTTCACCGTGTCTTTTCATCTTGTGGAAAAACCCTGAAATCAGCAAGGTGGGAGGCGCCTGTCTGTAATCCCAGCACCGAGGAGGCTGAGGCAGGAGACTCAGGGTTAGAGGCCAGCTTGCACTACAGAGCAAGTTCCAGCCTACAGTGTGAGGCTTCGTTTAAACAAACCCACCAACAAATGAACAAAGTGAAATCAGATATATTTAAAAGTCCATTTTTCAAACGTTTGAGTGTAATTAATGTTTGAAACAAACCCCTCTTAAAAAGTAAAAATATAAAAATGAAATGTCAAAATTTAAATCATTTGCTAAAATATCTCTATTTAATGGACCATTCCAAGTATCTTTTAAACAATAATGTTTAAAAAGTATATTTAAAAAGAACTAGCTATAGTAGGAGAGGCTTGGATAAAGGCCGTTAGCACATAATGGTTTCTACTCACTTGAGAGTGAAGCCAGAAGCAGGAGAAAACATGCTAGCTACTTCGGGCTCCCTGGTCCCTACTGAGAACTAGTCCTGAGTATAGTAAAGGTAAAGCTAAAATCCATTAGTTAGGAAAGAAAAGACTGCATCTCACTTTCTAGGGTAAAATTTCCTTTAACATTTCTATTTCTATTCCAAAAGGTATTGTGTTTGTTTTCAACAAACACCTGGCAGCTCCCAATTCTGGTCTGTAGTCTGGAGCATCAGTATGATTCCTGTATCAGCAACAATGGCTAGCATTTACCAAGCAGGTGGGAGACTTGTCTTTACAACAACCCTGCCCCTGGCACACCAAGAAATCAGACAGCCCAGGTGAGAGGTCTTCGAAGGACATCAAAGCTGAAGCCTTGTGTCTGCTTCCAGGGCTCCAATTCCTTGTTCTCTAATGGGGTGTCCTAGAGAAATGTTATCTTCTATAAGAAATAGCGATATCCTCAAGTAATAGTGAAAATATAAACCTCTGCTGTATTGTAAGGTAATATATACAGAGAGATATGCTTTAATCTCCCCACAAAAAACTTTGTTTAAACAAACAAATAAACAAACAACAGTTGAAGGCAGCTAAGCATTTACTTACAGATAGATACTAAGAGTGAGGTAGGTGAAATGTAAGACCCGTTTGCCTAGTTTCCTAGAAGTACACTTTCCACCTTAGATTTGCTACAAAGCAGGTGTCTGAGTCATCCTCAGATGCCTGATGGAATACCAAGAACAATGCACTTAATAAAAGAGACTAAAGATAGAGAGAGGAAATAGTCGTACACAAACCTTGCTTCTGGTCGCTAGCTGCAGTGACAGGGGTGCTGGCAGCAAGATGTGCACTCTCCACAGTCCCATATACCACAGGGCTGTGCTCGGGGACCTGGCTGGGCAGCTGCTGGGATTTGAAGTACAAGAAAGAGTGATAATGAGCGCATGGACATAAAAACTAGCAACGTGAAACCTAAGCAAGGAGGGGAGACAGAGAGGGGCCAGAAGTCACAAAATTAAAAGAAAAGCAGGGTGGGGAGGTACACAGGGCAACTGAATAAAAACAGGGGACAGAAGGACAGAGGCAGCAAGGAGGGGAGGAAAAGAGATGGATACTATTAACCATAGCACAGGCATCCGCACACCCACTCCAGAGTTCCTTTCAAGCACACGTTGACTTCCAGCAGTAACAGCTGCCACTTAACGTCCTCCCAGACTGACTAAAAGTTTTGGTCAGCTCCACTTATAAAATACCAAGCAAAGCACTTCATCTGCCCAAAGCAGGGCAGACGAGCACAAGACTGATCCAGTAACTGATTCCAACAATCAACGTGGAAAGGCCACGATTACTATTACTGCCATTAAGCTCTCAGATGAAACCAATGTGCAAAGTAGCTGAAGGCACGTCCACCCTCATGACAGCATCCTTTTTGTGGAAGCTCTGAAGAACCTGAAACCCAAGGAAAGGAACACTCACTAGGCCATTCTCTTCAGCTAAAAAATGTCTACCAAAATTGGAGCAAGCAGGTCGAGGAAAACTACAGTCATTTCCANAAGAAAAGACTAAGACACTCATCTGTATCCTATTCCAGGCAGGTGTTCATCTAGACTTGAGGGCCACACAAAAGCCACAAAAAAAGCAGCGTCTCTCCTTGGAGATCTAAGGCCCACTTTTAGGAGCCAGTATCCTACACTGAATTCTACAAGGATTGCCACAGAAGCCCTGCACTGCTCTAGGTGGGGAATGGGCAGTGGAGGATGATTAAGACATGGGTATGTTTAGGTCAACAGGGCAACCTAAACGTGAGGGGAAGTAAAAAATATTTTCAGTTCATGTCTGTCTTAAATTTCTTAAAGTAGAACTATAAATGGAAAAGAACATTTACAACAGATAACAAATAACAAGACTTTTTATACACAGCTGTATGTGCAAAGGAGAAAACATCAGAAAAGAGAAAAATGCTACAATTTTGCACATGTATTAGACCATGAAAGTGTTCACAATGCACAATTATTTTCCAATGATGGCTACAAAAATTATGTTAAGAGATGAAGTTGAGCCAGGCAGTGGTGGTGGCACACGCCTTTAATCCCAGCACTCGGGAGGCAGAGGCAGGTGGATGTCTGTGAGTTTGAGGCCAGCCTGGGCTACCAAGTGGGTTCCAGGAAAGGNGCCAAAGCTATACAAAGAAATCCTGTCTCGAAAAACCAACCCTCCCCCCAAAAGAAAGAGATAAAGTTGCTATTTTTATTTTGAATCACAAAGAAACAAATGGAAACTACCACAATTGTCCTGAATTCTTATTTTCAGAGGAAACATATATTAAATAAGAAATTAGGAAAGCCTCACAGCTAAAACTAAAAATGTTGATTCTGTTCAATTCTATGAGCTAAAAGCAGATACAGAGAGAAAAGAAAGTCTCCAAACTAATTAGTTTACTAAGCAATTAACTACAGATAGTAAAGAAGTCACTGAACAATGTGTTGATTATTTGAAAGAAGAAAAAAAAAAACCCACTGCTACAACTGCCCTGAAGATCGGGAAGTAAAACCCAAGTTAACAAAATAGGAATAAAAAGCTTAAGTCACAGTAAACAGAGACTTAGATCCTCAAATCTCTAAAGGACTAAGGACTTTCCACCTACAATGCCTTAAAACAGTATGAATGAAATAACTACCATTGACTTATTTGAAACAAGCTATTGCTATACTGCCCANGTGGCTATAAAATCCTAAACTCCAGCAGCTCACGTCTCAGCCTCCAGTTAGGGAGATAGGTATGTATACTCTCTGGCTGTGCCACTGCTGGGAATCTGAATCTCCAGCATGGGCAAGCACACTAATCCCTAACAGCTCTAGAAACAAGCATCACAAGAAAGGGAGATAGAGAAATGGATTTGTTAGTAAAGTTGTCTGAGTACTAGTGTAAACCTGGATGGTGGCATACACCCACAACNTCGGGGGAGGGGGATGTAGAGGGAAGTAGATCTCAGGAAGTGCATTGGTCAGCCAGCCTAGCTGCTTGGTTCTGTGAGAGACTAGGTCCAAAAATATGAGGTGGAGAAAGACATCCTACATTGACCCCTGGCCTCCATACATGAGGACATGAGTTTCAATCGCCAAAGCCCATGTAAAAACAGCACTAAATGGGATTCCTATAATCTCAG
>LZPO01075859.1:106356-144775 GCA_001675575.1 Neotoma lepida | reverse complement strand
AACACATGAAAGTGAGCACACAAGCACTCAGAGCACATGAATGAACTTGGGTGGATAGGGAGGAGAGAAGATAGGGGGCTTGAGGGAGGGGAAAGAATATGACCAAATATATATGAAAAAAATAATAAAAAAAAGATTGATACTGACGAAGAGAAAATACCCAACACTGTCCTCAGAGCTCTATACACACTCACATCATCATGGATGGCAACTTGCACAAATATGTACAATATATGCATTAACAAATACCACACACACTTACGTGCACACATGCATACTGACAAGCACACCTATGCACATACACAGGAACACACAACTGAGTTAGTAGGAGTTCCAAGCCCAAGCACCTACTGGGAAAGTTGTAAACCCACCATCTCTGAGGAAATGTTACCGATGGTCCAGCTGTGTAATGAATATCTACTAAAGGGTCTATGCTACTTTAAACTTGAACATTTCATATCTGATATTATGAAAATGACAATATTAACATAGCAAATACTTTTATGTCATTTTTCATTAGCATAATATCAACTCAATCACCATGAGCCCAACAGAGGAGTCCTCTATCTTCCCAAACCACAAATAATCATGGACTGTTTCACCCAACAAGTCATAAAAATCAGAAGTACACTAAATACGGAAACTCTAATATGAGCATCTGGACCCATGTAAAGAATACATTTACACATTCACAGGATCCCCAAACCATTTACTTCAGTCACATTCCCTATCAGTAGGAATGAAAAACGTTCTGAAAGCATGGCTTGAATGAAAATATGAATAATAAAGATGCTAGAAAGTCACAGTTAAAGATCAGGGTTAAGTCAGCAAATCTCCTCATATTGCTTCAATGGTTTATAATTTGTGCCAATGCTAAGTTCTATTCTGCTAAACGTTGTCACGGATAGGAGGAAACCACACACACACACACACACACACACACACACACACACACACACACACACACACACACACACAGTGAAAGGAGACTTTAAATGATGGCAGAAGAAGAGCTCCCAAGAACATATAGGAAATGGCTTTTCTTTTGAAATTCTGGTTAAGATGATCACTCTTAATGAGGATTTAAGAGTCTACAATTAAACTTCTGGAACAGAAGCCCTGGGTCCAAATATAGAAGGAATGCACTCCTGAAAAGCAGGTTAAGCTGGGTATAGGCTCAGGCTGTATAATCCAGTAATCAACAGAGGCTGAGACAGGAGGCTTGCCNTAAATTCAAGCACAGCCTAGGCTGTAAGTCTTGTCTCACAAAGCAAATAGACAACATGGACAAAACTATCTGTGTATCTCCCTGCTAGACAAAGTAAGTGGCCAGCATGGCAGCACGCCACTGCCACCTGCACCAGGGTGTGAGGACAGCCTGGACTGTGATGAGAATCAGCCTCGGGACAGCAAAGACAAGGCAACAAGAATCTGGAATTGTTCTCAATACTTCAAAGCCCACTGTTTCTGCCCAGAAATGGTTACTACTCTCAGCATTCCAGCAGGGGGTTAGCAAGTATGGCACAGGGTGCACTATCCAGCTCTGGACTTACCTATAATGCTGTAAGATTTACAGTTAGAAATAGCTGGGGCAGAAGAAATCCAGGAAAAAACAACACTTGAGTATGTGAAAACTGTAGGGTGGTGCCCATGAATCCCCTGTACTGGAGCAGACACTTGGTCATTTACGTGCCATGCACAGCTGCTTCTCTGCTAGAATGCTCTGACTCACAGTGCCAGAGACAGGCAGCAAAGGGAACTATTCACTACCAGCCCATGATAGAAAACATTTGCCCACCCTATTACTAATGTGAGGAAGGCAAAGACTTCCAATAGTTATGTATAAATGAGCAGTAAGTCGAGGGCATCCACTGCCAAAATGAGATACCACTTGAATGTCACATATTCTATCTTTTCAGGATTAGCTGATTTTCTTAAAAGGCCATTCAGTAACTTTAGAATAATCCTCATACAAAATGTCTCACATATTTAACTTATTTAACTTTAATCCAGAGATTAAATAAGTATGGCCTTTCCTAAGAAACATTAAGTCAAACAGCAACATAACATCACATTTAAGGATGCCACAAGGAAGAACATGCTTCTTCCATAAGTGACACAGAATTGCCCACAGGTACTCAGCTGTGTTCACCATGTACAAAATACTGGGAACCTACNGGGAACTAAGACAAATGCTCCACAAATATATGGACCCAGTATTTGGTCAAAGGAAAAAAAAAAGATAAAAAGCACAAAAACAATCGCTAGAATAAATGCGACATTGGAGGGCTAAACAGTTCAAAGACAGGGTCTTACTACATGAGAGGCTGAGCTGGGGGGCAAGGGGGGCTGTGAATAGGAGTTGCTGGGAGGCCTAGGGGAGGAAGTGGAGGAAGAATTCCAGGCAGAAAGGAAGCTCATATGGAAGCTCGGAGCAGATCATGAAGTGAATGGTCAGCGCGTATGGGAATAAGAAGAAAATTGGAAATGCCAGCAAGCTGGTGGAAGAGGCGGCAAGCAAGTCANAACACCCACAGGCTACACCTGGGGGTTTAGGTTTTGATCTCCACAGCAACGGGAAAGAGAGGAATGGATTTTCCCCAGCAATGTGACACAATCAGAATTCTCCTTTAAAAACTAACTACAAGGGCTCAGTTGTTAAAATTCTAGTGGNTCTTAAAGAGGATCTGGGTTGTTCCCAGGGCCCACATGGTGGCTAACAATGGCCTGTAACTTCAATCCCAGGGGACTGGGATGCCCTCTTTTGGCCTCCACAGGCAGCGAGCAGGCACAAAGTACAAATATATACATGCAGGCAAACCACTCATACATTTAAAATAATTATTTAGAATTTTATGTGAAAATGAATTCTGACTCCTCATGGAGGGTCAACTGGAAGGAAGAGGCAATAGGGACACATCCATAAGGTTAATGCTGTAGTGTGAAGGAAGCAGTCTAGATAGTGCTGAGGGGCTCAGGGAAATTTACCTACATACAGAAAGGAACCTGACAGGCCTTAGTCACTAAGTACATATGCTATGCTTTAGAAGGGCTTGCTTTATGAAGATACAGGGGTGAGAAGGAAGACAGTAAGATTTGGTTTCTGTTATGTATGAGGGTAGGGAGAAAAAGACCATGAATTCAATTGTTAACCTCAAATGCTATGGCACACCACATTATAGAGAAGGAAGTACAAAATTGGCCAAGTTCTTAGTCAGGGTTTGTTTCTATTGCTGTGAAGAGATGCTGTGGCTTACAGTTTCAGAGGTTTAGTCCATTATCATCCTGGTGGGGAGCATGGAGGCATGCAGGCAGACATGGTGCTAGAGAAGAAACTGCTACATGTTGATATGCAGGAGACAAGAGGAAGACTATCTCACTGGGTGTGGCTTGAGCATATTATAAGACCTCAAAGTACGCCTCCACAGTGATACACTTTCTCCAACAAGACCACAGCTACTCCTAATAGTGCCATTCCCTTTAGGGGCCATTTTCTTGCAAACCACCACACCAAGGAACCCAGGACGCTTAAGAACTGCAATATGGAATGGCACAACCAATCACTTCCTAACCTGGGAGCGGCCACAAAGTAACAATGAACAACAGGCTAATTCTCAGCAGAATTACAGAACTGAGGACTGGAATAATGACAATATCTCTGCAATCTTAGATGGGCAGGGTGGGGTGTGGTATAGGCAAAGCCTCAAAATACAAATTATTAAGGAAAATCTAGACTGCCCAGTGTGGCCCCACACCCCTTTATAATCCCAGCACTCAGGAGGCAAAGAGGGAAGTATCTCTGAGTTTAAGACCAGCCACAGCAACATAGTGAGACCTGGTCTTAAACAAACAAACCCAAAACAAGAAATGCTAAAATCTTNAGAATATAAACATTTAAAAGCTTCTATGTACCAAAAAGAACCATTTGTGAAGTTAAAAGAAGACTACCAAATAGGAGAAAGGTACCTTTGCTGCGGTTTCTGTCTGTGAAGTTCGTTACTGGAAACATAACTGCCAATGCTACAGTGTAGTGGGGTACGTACGGCCTGATTTGGTGATTATGTCATGAGGGCTCCCGAATGTATTCAAGTGTGCAGAGTGGGTCTATCAGGGTTCAACAGGTATGGTGGCAACTGCCCTTGGTCCTAGCATCTCTGTGAGTTTGGGGCCGGGCTTGTTACNCCGTGAATTCTAGGCCAGACAGGGCTACATAGTGAGATCCTACCTCCTTCCAAAATCAAAAACAAAATAAAGAACAACAACCAAAAACACCAGAAAACTGTTGTNGAATATTAGTTTAAGATGTGTTACATTTGTTTATGCTGTGNAATATTTTTTTTAATGATGCGATGATGTGTTGCATTCTTTTATGTTGCATTTGTTTAACTCTGTAAAGCTGTGTTACTCTGCCTATCTAAAACATTTGATTGGCCTAATAGAAAGCTGGAACAGCCAATAGCAAGGCAAGAGAAAAGATAGGTGGGGCTGGCAGGCAGAGAGAATAAATAGGAGGAAAAAAAAATCTAGTCTCAAAAAAAAAGAGCAAGTCACAAGAAAAGGAGAAGAAGAGCAGGATGTCAGGGGCCAGACACCCAGTCACACAGCCAGCCATGAAGTAAGAAGGAAAGAAAGATATATAGAATAAAGAAAAGTAAGCAGCCTAGAGGAAAAACATAGTTAAAGAGAAAAGGGATAATTTAAGTTAAAAAGGTTGGCTAGAAACAAGTCAAGCTAAGGCCTGTCTCTTATACACATCTAGATGTGTATAAGAGACAGGGGTGGAACCTCAGGCTTGCCCCCTGCATTGTCTTAGAAGCCCCTTTCCCCCTCTCCCTCCAAACCCTGCCCACTCAGTCTCCAAACAAAGGAAAGGCACCAAAAATCCCAGTTCTATATTCTTGGTGTCTATTGCAGCTTCCTCCCCTGAAGTTACAAGCCACCCAAGTCCCCCCCCTAAGCACGCTCAGCTTTTGATCATACTGGAGCACAAACTCAGCTTGTGGTAGACACATCATCACCCCTCACCTACAATCTTTACTGCCCTGGCCTGGGTGCTCGACTTCTCTGGCCTCCATCTCTGGGATCCGAGAACCCGCATGGTTGTTGCTTTTTTCAATATACCTGTTGTCATACTTTTTCAATTCAGTTTGATCTAGCTTACTGCGTTGGCGGAGAAACTTATTAAGGGGGAGGGGCCACATGGCAGAAAACGTATTACTTCCTATCCACCTTCTGCCATGGAATGATATAGAAGGAAGGACTATGCCAGAAGTAAACACTCTAAGACGTCGTTGCCTTCACAATCACAAGTCAAACAAATTTCTATGGTTTATAAACTAAACAGTCTACAGTCTNCTGTCACAACAGCAAACAACAAA
Organism: Neotoma lepida; assembly: GCA_001675575.1. Classification (NCBI taxonomy): domain Eukaryota; kingdom Metazoa; phylum Chordata; class Mammalia; order Rodentia; family Cricetidae; genus Neotoma; species Neotoma lepida. Next base: position 139,397 of record LZPO01075859.1, on the reverse strand, counting down.
CTGAGCCATGTATGTCAAGGGATATCTTTAACATTTAAAAGGGCTCTTGCAAATAACTCAAATATTACCCCCAAACAAGTGTATAAAAGATAGATAATGTAGGCTGGGTGGTGCTGGGAAAGCAGAAGCAGGTAGATCTCTCTGAGTTCGAGGCCAGTCTGGTCTACAGAGTGAGTTCTAGGACAGCCAGGGCTACACAGAGAAACTCTGTCTTGAAAAACCAAAAAAATGCTAGTTACAAAATAGTTTACACAAACCCAAATGTATGAAATGTATGCAAATATATTCATGCATACACTGCAGTGAAAAAGGTCTGAAAAGATATCATGGGACCTCAAGATCCATGATAACTCCTTTTACTTCTCTTCACTGTTACTTGTACATCATCTGTAGATGTACAAACATAAAATTATATTTTTCGTTTGTGCTTTTTTGTAAAGACAGGTCTCATGTATCCCAGGCTGGCCTTGAACTCACTAAATAGCTGAGAATGACTAGATAGCTGAGAATGATCTTCCTGATTCTACAAGCTCTGGGGTTAAGGGCATGTACTACCATGCCCAAGTAAGTTGTTTTAATTTTGTAGACTTATAATAAATGACAGATCTAAGATGCTGATTATTCACATCTACGCGCATCAGGTTCTGAATGGTACAAGTCTCCACTATCACTGCTCACTGCCTGACATTTTTAAAGCAGGTAGAAGAGGACAGAACTGTGCACATGCCACCACTGCAGACCCTGCTTTCTTACTNCTATGATTCCACAGTCCAGAGGGCATGTAAGGTGAAGCCTCACACCCTAAAAGAGAAGGCTAACTCAGAATTTGATGAATTATAGTTTACATTAAGTAGGAAAACAAAATCGAANAAGACGAATGGTTTATGTAACTAACCTAAAGCACGCTTCCGCACAGCAGTGTAAGGAAGTAGCCTGAAGTCAGTGGAGTTTCCTGATTGCTTTAAGAAAACAGGAAAACAGAAGTTGTATTTTTAAAATTAGATGTTTTACCAAAAACAGCCAAGTGAAGGTCATTTTGCAGGTACACTGCATTCAAAACAACAGGACAGATTAACATGCAACAGGCTCTGTTCACCATAACATCATTTAAACACAAAGAATGCATGCCAGCTTAGTCCCCAAGGCTTGCCACATTATTGAACGGTACCATATTTAATTCAAGGGCTGGTACTAACACTACTGTATTAAAGAGAAGAACAATGTGGTTCAACTTCGTAACGCCTATTTTATTGCAGTCACCGTTAAAAACCACTGCTTCCCACAAGAGAGTGATCAATTCACCAGTGCCAATGACATGGATGACAAGACAGTGGTTTTAAAGTTAAAGACTTTTTATATTGTTCTGCCTCCAAACTGTACACGTAGGACTTCCCTCCTCACTGGAGTTTATACACTAATAACACAAACAGCAGCGTATCTATGCCTCCAAGTCAACATGAGGAAGCAATTACTGTTAAAGCATAAAATGACTTAGCAACAAATGGGCACAAATCTCCAGTCCCAGAGGCTTGTGTAGAGTAGCTCTGTAAAGGGCAACTAGCCTTCTGGCTTTGGCAATTCCCCAAACTACAGAAGAGGATTTACCTTTTAGACACGCCAGCAATCCAGTTTCCAACCTTGCCCTGACCCATGCTCCCTGGTGCAGGCCCTTCCCCAAGTGTTAGCTTTGTTTTACTCTAAGGGTGATCCTAAAAGGGATGAGAGAAAGAAAGGGGGGAGGAGGGGGTTAGGGTGGGAGGGAATAAGATGTAGAGCATTCTTTAAAACGTATTTTGGGGCTNGAGAATTAGTTTAGCACTAAAGAACACGTGTTGCTATTCTGAGAGGACCCAGGTTCAATTCCTGCATACCCACATGGCGGCTCACAGCTATCTGTAACTCCATTTCCAGGAGATCCAACACCCTTTCTGGCCTCCACAGGCACCAGGCACGACATAGTGCACATATATACACGTAGGCAAATGCACATACACATGAAATAATTGTTAAAAATAAAATGTAATGTATTATTAAGGGAATTTTTTGATATATTAGCTATTCCACTGGACATGGACATTTTTTAAAATCCTACCTATCCAGTGTCCTCTGTTTCTTTTCAGAGGACAGCTGCTGGGCAGCTGGCAATTCTGAGGAGAGGAGCATCTCTTGGGCACTAATGCCATCAACAATAGTGAAGTGACTTGCTGCTGGAGAAAAGGGTAAGTAATGACATTTCTTCTTTCTCACTGTAATAGTTAAACAGGGACTCAGAGTAGAATCTTTGCTTCACAGGTGAAAAGGCGTAACATTCTCATGGAAGGGCAATGGAGGGGTCACAGCAGAGCAGAGACCTGCACCAAGCATTTTGCTGCCTTACTGCCTAACATGCATCTCCACTCACAGACGATGTCTACACTCATAGACGATGACCATATGCTCTGGCCCAAAGTCACAGGAAGCATACTTTCTACATGTGTGACATAGAATCTGCAGAGTTCCACAAGAGGTGATTTAAGAATTTTCTAAGGAAGATAGTCTGAAGTTCCAGCGACTCCACAGACAGATCAGCAGCAGTAAAAATTCCCTTTGTCTTCCGTATTTTTGTCATGTGGACCCCAAGGCATTCCTCTCAATCAATTCTCAGCTGGTACCACTGATGATCACCAATGAAACAGGCCTGCGTTCCATTCACACTCTGTGAGTTTTTCCCAATTAACTCCCATGTGTGGCTGTTTATGACAGAGGTTCATGGTCCTCATCTCACTGACAGAGAAGCCAACACATCTATGATGATAACAACACAACCCAAGACAGGAAAATAACTTCCTACTTCATCGAGCCTTCAAGTCACTACTGCACCCAATGGGGTTGCCTAACGGAGAACACTCACGGACCTTATGGAAGGCATGGTCCAATCTTCTCACCTTCTGTCTTTCTTCCTCACTCCACCCATTGGTTGAGCTCTTTGATGACTTAATACTTGCCGTGACCTACTGACAGGATCCCTGATACCTACAGGATCCATGAGCAATGTGTGCTTTGATTCAAGTATTTTGAGTTCACTCAGCTAATCCACAGACCCCACTAAAACTGCAGCCATGCTATCATCCTTAACAGAGAGCCATCGAGACCACATCAGGGGAAAAATTATAGCACTCAACTGTTTTCCAAACTCCCCCACATATACTCCTACATTATATTTTACCATAAATAGCGAAGCTTGTCTTGAGAAGTCTGTCTGTCTCCCCTTCCCCAACTTCCAAGAGTCCCTTATACTGTCTCAACTAAACCAGCAGTGATCAGTCTCTGTGATCTGCCACTCTGGAGCCTATGCTATGCTGTACAACTCCTGGACACAAAGCATGGAGGGCCTAGATGCTAGTAACTGGCTTTGCTATGACAGCACATGCAACTGTGTCTGGCTTAGAGAGGAGAGAGGCAATGGGGTCCCATCTGCCTTGGTGCGCTGGCCAGATGTCAAGCAGGATTACAGATTCTTGCAGGTGAGTGTACATATCTGCCATGCAGTTGCTCAGGAGGCTGGGCAGAAGAACTGCTATGAGTCTGAGGCCAGTCAGGGCTACAAAATGAGACCTTATTTCAGAAAAGAGAAAAGAAAACAAGTTACAATCACTCTTGGTAGTAAGAGCTTTAAGTCAGTGCTGGGAACACTCCTTCTGATAAATAAGCAGGGATGCTGAGTAGACCTCCTGTGTAGGAGCTATGGACACTCCTTTGCTATCCTGGGAACCTTGAGCTAACAGTCTGTCACTTCAATAGCCAGGCAAACAAGCTTTTTGTCAGCAGTGGCCATTAGGAACACTCCATGAATTCCTTGGGGGGAAAGAAAAACCCTACACAGTTACAGATGATTGCCCTAGCTCTTGAAGACATACCAGGTCTGCTTCAATTGTCCGTTTGTGCTAGCATAGACCTTGATGGAATCCAGATCACCCTGTAAGCCATTTCCCTCTGGGACACAAGGGGAGTACTTCACTGCTGTAACTGATGTTAAGGAGGCAAGGCTGTCATTGGAATAAGCATAAACCATTGTTTGCATGCAAGATGAGTTGTGATTGACTCAAACATCTCTCCTCTGGCTACTTAAACAGGCTGCTCAGGCTCAAGTAGTGAGTCTGCAGGGGGAAGCTTTCAAGTGTCATCCTTTCCAGTGATGTGGCAATAGGTCCAATAAAAGGCTTCAGAAGTTGTACCTTGCCTACTTTCAGCTGCGTGGGCTGAACTCACAAGATTAAAAAAAAAGAGATAGCAAGGTGTCTTCAATGGCAGAGAATGTCAGTAGGAATGTTACTCAGAGATGAACAGGTGGCAGCAGAAGAGACGAGGCAGCCGTGGCTACTTGGCAGCAAAAGAAAAAGCTGCTGAGTGGTTCTGGAATAGGCAGGACAGAAGAAGGTGAAAGGCAGATGGCAAGGGAGGGCAGAAGACCGAGACTAAATGATGAAGGATGCTGAGGGACCACAGGGATACAACTGTGGAGCCTGCTCACTAGGAAAGTTCCAGAGATCTATTAGGTCTTTATAGCTATGAGTTGTAATACTGCTGCTAAGGGCTAAGGGGTCCTGACTGACAAGGCCCATCCAAAAGCCATTACACTGGCTGCATCTGGGGCACAGGAATNCCAACTTCCTAGGCCTACATAAAGACTGTTAACACTAGAGGGCAGCACCTCCTCCCAAACACCCAGGGAAACAGATGGCCAGAACCAGCTCACCTAGCTATACTTTATCTGGACAGAGCAAAGACACCCTGCCTAACTGGAAACAAAAGAGGCTAGGTATACTGTGAGACCAAAAAGACTCTTGGCACTGCACTGTGACACAGAAGGCTGTCCTGAAAACAGTTCTTAAGCCAGAAAGTCATTAAAGATGGATCTAAAGGCTGGGTGTGATGGTGTATGCCTTTAATCCCANCTCTTTGTGAGTCAAGACCAGCCTGGTCTACATAGGACAATCAGAGCTACATAGTGAGACTCTTTCTCAAAAAAAGAAAAAATAAATAAAAGAAAGAAAGAAAGAAAAAGAAAGAGGTGGATCTGGAATTGTATCCGACTTGCAGTTGTGTATTCTCTAGGTTCAATGCTGAAGGCTTGCATTGGTCAGCATTGTTCTTTCTGGTAAGAGAATCCAATGCCAACATCAGAATCTGCAGCCTTAAGGAAAATAGCAGACCAGCTTCTCATACATGGAGTCAGTATTTTTTTGGCACAATATAACAAGGTAGCCCCCGTCTATGTGCACAACTTTCTATGACTTCCCAGAAACAAAGCCAGAAGTTGTCATGCTTCTACTGCTGTTTTTCTTATGAGGAAAAATATACATANCCATTAAAAAGCTATGTATCCATCCCACAAACTCCATGCATACATGACAAGATTTGTATGTGTGGATTCAAATGCATGTCACTTAACAAAAAGATACTTATGTGACAAAGAAGAGAGTACTCCAAGAGAAGCACTTCCATTGTGATCACTGAATTCCTGTCTCTACCTGCTCCAACTGTAGTCAGTGAGTTTCATGATAAACTGACACCAACACCTGTGTTCATGCCCGCGGTCTCGGGAAAAGCGGGAAGGACTGAAGAAGAGCTAGAGAAGCATAGGATCACACTTACAAGATTAAAAGACAGGAACATGTTGGATGGAGAGATGGCTCTGCTATCAAAAGCACTCACTGTTCTAGCAGAAGACCTGAGTCAGGTTCCCAACACTCACATCAGGGAGCTCACCACAGCTTGTAACTCCAGCTTCAGGAGATATACCACCTTCTGGCGTCTAAGGCAGCCATACCCGAGTCAGACATTCACACAAACACACACATATACATGACTAAAGATAAAAATGAATCCCAAAAAGAAAAAAAACTAAACCAAAAGACTAAAACAAAAACTTACCACGAATTTAAATACAAAAAGATATAGACTTTCAAATTGAGAATTTAAAGACAAATAACAAGCGTTGTCAACTACACCCTATTTTAACTGATGTCTGAAAACACGTTCAAATATGAATGTCCCGATCAACCAACTATAAACTTTGCTATAGTGTTAGACATGGCCATCTAACACACCATCCATACATGTCACTTCAAATTAGAAACTCTCCCTATTGCACATTCAATTCTACAGAAGAAACCACACTCTTAATCCTTCAGACTTGGACTGTTTAAGGAGGACAATTTTTTAAAAAAAAGTTCTATAACAATCCTGAAATTCTCTTATCTAGATGGCCACGTATTCTTCTCTTCTCTGTAATGGGGACCAAGACAAACCNTCATCCAGAAAAGATCATCATTTCCAGGGGAAACACACCATTACACCACAGCCCACTTCAAGCTGATCCAAATCCATGGGCTTATAAGGGTTCTAAATCGAACCAGCAATCAGCACCCTCAATATTTAAGTATACTTCTCCCANGTACTTCTATGACTATAATCAAGTCGGTGGTTTGCTATTCTGACATGTCTTCCGTATTACCTGTTTGTACACCAGTTCTGGGGATTCTCATCTTCCAGCCACAGAGGAAAAGCAAACCATGCCCTTAACAACTGCTTCTGTCTGTTGAACTCTAGGTGACTGAGCAAACTGGAAAGTCACCCAGCAATGAAATAAAGTATCAAATTTTAGAAATCAATTTTTTCATTACAAGTTACAGTTTGCTAAAAACAAACAAACAAACAAACAAAAACTAGCACCTCCTCCTGGAATGCCTGGACTTCTTCCAAGCCCATAGCCACATTCTTCACCAGTCCCAACAAAACTTACATACAGCTCTTGTGAATAACCAGAGCTGGTAAACTCTATACAAGAAGATCATCTGTGTAGTTCTTGACCAGTGAGACCTATCCAAACTCACTCTAACAGAGGCAATCTGAAGCATCGCAGGCTTCGAATCCAATGTCTCATCAAGCTATTCTACGTTTCCTCCTAAGTTCTAAAGTGAACTCAAAAAATACTCAGTCAATGAAAAGAGCTCCTTTGGATATCATGCAATCGTTTGCTAGGAACACCAGTGCTCTGAATGAGAAGCCAATACCCAGAAACATCACCAATAATACCTTAAATACACAGACATCACCAATGATACCTTAAAGCAACTTATAAAGAGAAACGTGTCTGTCTGAGCAATCTTTAAGCTACAAGACAACTGAGAGAAGTGGCAAGCACACAAAGTGGCTACAGGAAGAGAGCTAGGAGAGGTTAGTGAACAAGTGCCCAGCACCCACCACATGCTCACTTACCTGAGGAGGAGTGGGTGTGGATGTAGGTCTTCCTATAGGTGGAGTGGGATTTCTGCTGCCACCTCCAGACATAATCTCCTCGGTTATGTCTTTACCTCCCTGATTTGGGTCTCGAATTCTGATCTACAAAGTTAAATAAAACGGTAAGTATAAATCTAGGTGTCTGTGTACCAGGTTTAGAAGATAAATAAAGGTACACATGGAGATAACTATCAAATCTGTTAACCTCCTCACTGGACTGTACTTCAATCACAGAACCATATAGGGTCTTTTCAAAAAATGTACGCAACAAGCTGCAACAAGAACTAAATGTAATAGCAAGGAAAGTAGGACTGAGCTGACTGAATTTCTAGGTCAAAAAAGTAAAATATCTATGCTTATATAAGACTGCCAAATACACTAATTTTACTTATAGNTCTTAATAGCAAGGAGAGCCAGAGATAGCTTAAGAATAACAAAGCTCCTGAGTAGGTTTTAAATACCGAAATGGTCCTCTGAAGTTCACTAGCAAAATATATATATTTGCTAGGATTTAGTAGTGGGACTTTACCTGCCCATAACTTTGTATACTTTTATAAGGATGCTGGCTGCAGCATGCTCTGTACACTATGTGCACTTCTTAAGGATGCGGGCTGTACTGTTGCTTTTTCCGAGTAAATGCCAAGACACATCATTCAGGCCAATTGTGAACAGAACAGTTCAATGCTATCCTACATCTTTACAGTTAAATTATCAAAATACCACTAGGAAGGATAAGGCAGATCTAAATGTACTGACAGAGGATCACTAAGTTAGGAAATGGAACANAGCACAGGTGGCACGTGCTTCTTGTTTGAAGCACTTTCAATGGCTCTTCATGCTGACAGATGTCAAAGAGGATGGTGTTGTAATGAGGATGGAGTACCTAGGTCCAGGACCTCAGAGTTAGGACAGTGGTGAGGGAAGTAGGTTCCCTTCTGAAGTGTATTACCTGCACAGTTTAGTAAGATAACTCGTTTCTTGAAAACTTCAGAGACTTCACTATNAAAAAATATCAGACTATCTGGAAGACTACAGTGATGTAGCTGTTCATTATCAGACCTTTTGTTTGTTTTTCAAACCATNTTTCTACGTAGCCAAGGCTGGCCTTGAACTCACTATGTAGCCCAGGCTGGTCTCGAACTTGGTCAATCCTCCTGACTCGGCCTCCCCAATGTTCNGATAACAAGTGTGTGCCACCACCTCCAGCTTTCTCCTTTCTTATTAATGACATTTATCATCACTACCTTCTATTTCTATTAACATCATTTCTTTCTGCATTGCAGAATGCCATTCAGTCAAATTTATGACAGTGACTTAACACTTTAAAGTCCCATTTCTTGCCTTCAGTGTCACACCAAAGTGGAGTGTTCTGTTTACTGTGACATGTTCATAAGCACCAAATGTGAATCCTTTGGGAGTGCTGGACAGCTCTCCACTCCCTCCTGTGCAGATGTGGGCACTGTTGAAAGTCAGCATCATCTACTGTGTAAGTTCTGCTGGGCATAAGACTGGAACATTCTGCAATTCGTGCTCCTAGGCTCTTGGGTGTGTCTTACTNGACAGAGGCAACNCCCTTATAATGTACTGTAAATAAATATATTTACTAAAATCTGCTGGTGTTTCTGTCTTTAGGATTTTGGCTTCTTTCACTGTTTCCTTATGGTAGTTCAAACTTGTTGCTCAGCACAGTAAAGGAGAGTCAGGTTCTGAAAAACGAGCCAGAGGTGCACTCCAACATGCAGTCTGCCTAGCTGGAAAAAGGCGGCACTGAAGGAATGGGTGTGCAGTTTCTAGCCAAGTGCCCACAGAAACACTCCAGGCTGAGGTGAGAGGTGGCGATACAAGGGAGAGGAAGAAATGGCACAGTCACTTTTGTAAACTGAAGTTAATAATGATTGAATATGCTTATTTGAGAAATGATTATATGCCCCAATTTANGACAAATCAATGAAGATCTCTTACAGTTTTTTTCTCTCTCTTGGCTGGAGGGGGCTGTTGCTGCGTAGGCACTATGATAGGTGCTGACTGATACACTGGCTGACTTGGGTAAAAAGGCGTTCCTAAGGAATCAGAACAAAATGAGAAGCATTCAGTTATTTTGTCAAACACTATAGGCCTGCAACNGTGCGGTGCCCTTAACAAGCTCTTGGGGAAATAAAAGCAAACTGCTAAGGACTCATCTTCTTCTGAAATAGGGTCATGACTCTGTGGCCCAGACTGACCTGNAAATCAGATCCCCCTGCCTTTGCATCTTGACCCATGGGATATAGGCCCAAGCCATCACAAACCTGGAGAGCATTCTCAACCTCTCTCCTCCAGCTGAGTAGTCAAGCAATTATCCCTAAAATATGTAATATCTCTAAACATCAAAAAAATCTAAATGAAAACAGCTCAGTGCCCAATTCCTACAGAGCAACACCAGGATTATCTTTATCAAACACAACCTGAGCTACGCACTGCTGTCAAAAAGAATCTTGTCCTGGGGCCCAGGGCCCACACCAGTGACTGTCTTTCTGGGCCTTTGGTTTGGTCTGAAGAGCCACAGCCGGCAGGCCACTGGCTAGGCTCCCTACAAACCCTTAACAACAACAAAAACAAAACCTTTAACAAAAGACAGCAGAGAAGATAATGACGTCCCAAGAAGAACCAAGCTGCACACGGAGTTCCACTTTCCACACACTTTTAAGGCTACATCTCTCTTCTACCTGCCCCCTCATCCTATTCCCACCCCTCAAACATTCTGACCACAATCACATCCAAGTTCAATGACAGACTTTTTACATGCTTTGACTCTACTGCCCAATGGCCAAAATTATCTTCTCCCCAGACCTAGACACACAAGGGTTTGTTAATATCCAATATGTACAATACTGTTCTAATTACTGTCAAATCATGGTTCATAGAGTGGGGGGAGGGCTGCCTGGGGAGAAGGCTCAACAGGGAGTGGGAAAAAAGAAAATAAAGATTGTGAAGATAGATAACCGTCTTGTTATTCTTTAAAAAGTTTGCTGAGCAAAAAGGAGTGGTGGTGCACAAATTCAATCCCAGCACTCAGGAGGCAGAGGCAGGCAGATCTCTGAGCTCAAGGCTAGCCTGGTCTACAGAGAATTCTAGGCCAAACAGCGCTGCATAGTAAGACTCTGTTTTTGTTGTTTTATGAGACAGAGTTTCTTTGTGTAACAGCCCTGAATGCCATGGAACTCAGTCTGTAGACCAGGCTGGCCTTGAACTCAGAGATCTACCTGCGTCTGCCTCCCAAGTGCTGGAATTAAAGGTGTGCGCCATCACCACCCAGGCTAAGATTCTTATGTTTTAAATTTAACGTTAGCTTAAAAGAGAAACACAGAAACAAGGCCATAACTCGACAGGAGGCTAGAAGCCCTTGGCCCCATATTATTAAGGACTAGGTATAAAGGTTACCCTCCCTGGTGATGCTGCAGAAGAGAGAAGAGCTGGTGGTGGGAGTAGGCTGGCGTCTGATGCACAGGAAGGAACAGCTAAGGTCATCACATTCTAACTGGCTTCATGTAACTTCCTGAAAGCTGCACAGTGCCAGGCTCTTTGGGTAACTGTAGCATCTGTTGAAGTGGTTTGGAAAAGATCTAGGAACAGGGCCACACTACAGGTGCAGAAAGTTCAATGGGAAAGAAACCCTTCTGCTCCCCCACACCCCTACAGCAAGCACACCACTTATCACAACAGATTCAGACTGGTAATTCCAAATCGCCCCATAGGTCATCAGCTTCTACAGAAGACAGACCCTCAAAATGGACTCAAACACTGCTAGACAAGCAGCACTGGCTACCCACCTGGCCAGACTTTCTGACTAAGTGAAATAAGATACAAAAGGTGACATGAGTGAAGAGGACTGGTGAGAAAGCTGCTTTGTCACACATCCAGCAGATAACCGCTCAATCAACGAGGGACAAACTGCTCATCTCAGCATAGGCTAAGCACAGTCAGTAAAACATGAAGCCTTCTCAGCTATGGGCACCAGCAGAGCAGGAAACTGACTGCATCAAGCGATAGTTTTCTTTTTATGAACTAACCCAAATCCTGAGCCAGCCAAGAACACATAGGACACAAAGCTATTAAAAATTAGAACACTTATCACTTAAGTTAGTTCATATCTCTTGACCTCAAGGTTCTAGAGTGGAAAATGGGATAGGGTTGCTTAGAACACGACTCAGTCAACAATAGCCTAAAGGCGAAATCTACCATTTATTTTATAATCAGCTGTTACACTGGAGACACCTCCATTTAGTAACATTTACTATCTGCAGCAGAGAAGACAAGAGTAACAACAGGGACCGCAGCCTTCAAAGCCTGAGACATGCATCATCTGGTCCTTACCCCAGACGATCCCAGTAGTTCCCAACCCAGACCATATGAAGAATAGGAACGAGGTGGGCAAAAGTCATACACTAAGAACCTCGAAATATACATATACACTCTTTTATTTACTTTTCTGGGACAGGGGCCTGGCTAGCCTGGCTTCTGCCTGGAGTGCTAGGATGACAGACATTTCCTATCATACCCAACACTCTTAAAGGTTTCTCAATGTGAGATCTTTATAAATAACTGCTGCTATTTTGAAGTTTCAACAAGAAACAGGATTCCAATATAAAATACTGACAGCAAATACCATTTTTTTAAAGGTCTTACTGGCAAAATTTAAATGTAGTAATCCCATATGGTTTAGCTTTTTATTTGTTATAGGTTTTAGTCATTTTACTTGTCTACGATATTGAAAACTCTGGGAATTACTGATGTGCTCATACTCTGTATTTAAGATTTGATCTTACTGGTAAAATTCCAAGCATAACAATCAAACTTTTACTGTAAGATGCTGAAAGACAGATATATCTTGACATGTGCATTCTACAAAACACCTAACACAATGTCTTNTATATCATAATTTTGGGGGNAAAAAAAAGGAAATTTGCACTGGCTTTAGAAATGAAGATAATGTAGTGATTAAATACTGAGTTTGGCACATCTGCAATAAACAGATAATTTTACCTCACAATGTCCTCAGAACAGCAGTTATGTATGTCACTATACACCAACATCACAAACACAGCATTTCTTTGCTGGAGAAGGAAACAAATGCCTCTTGGGAGACCAGTTTCCCCACTCACAGCACGGCTCAAATGTGCTTGCAGGGCTCTACAGCTCCATGAGCCAGAGTTCCACAGAAGCTCAGGAAAAGAACAGAATGGTGCAAGAGGGGAGAGTGTATCAAGAAGACAGGGGTAGACTGGGCTGAAGTAGCACAATCAAGGCCTGTCAAATGGCAAATTCTCTTTCGTCTTCTTTATCAGTATTACTATTACCACTCACCATACCCTTAAGACTCTAAAATTTCTGTCAACACGGGACATCACGCCCTAAGGCTGGCATGAGTGTTCAGTACTCTACTTTGCTCAAAACTGTCAGAATGCTTCAAGAATTACACCTTTTCAGAGGCTGAGGAAAGAGAATCGTAAACCTGGAAACCAACCCACTAAGACACTGGCTAAAAACACAGCTTTTAAAAAGGGTAGAACATATCTCGACGGTAGAACACATACCTAGGTCTCCTCCTNGGAGACAAGGACTTAAGAGTGGAACACAGAGCTAGAAACCTATCCCCACATCCACTCTGAATCTCCAGCCAAAAGAAAAATGGGACCAGNGAGAGAAAAAGATTTGGCAGAGGCATGGTAAGAGAAAGAGACTCCAAGAAGAAGGAGGGGGGGAAATACCACAGCCACACCATGAGATATGTGAAGTGTTGACAACTAACAGAACTAGTGGGCCAGAGCTCTGAATTATGATAAAAGGACATTAACTGGGAACACGGTTTTTTTTTAACAGCAAAAAGTATCCATCCAAATGATGAAAGAATGTAAGTAGAAATGTAATTTATGATTTATTCTAAAAACAGACTACACTATTTTTAAAAGAAACAAATGAATATTTTTTTTTTTAAGGTGAGGAAGGAGGGAGGCTTCCTGCCAACATGCTTGATAACCAGATCCTCAGAATCCACCAAGTGGAAAGAAGAAACCACTCCTGCAAGTTGACCTGTGACTTCTACATGCATACCTGCATGCATACCTGCATGCACACGTGCGTGCACGTGTACAAACACACACATAGACGGGAGGGGGGCAGGGGAGAAAATAAAGTAACAAAATGGAAATGTGTTTGTGAACACACTGAAAGTTGTATGAGTCTTCTAAATGCCCAGTAATTTTATGATATTGGAATCAGCCAAGTGCACACCTGAAATACATGGAAAAGAAAGTACACGCTGTTTGTGCTATATTTGTGCTACTCTAGCATTCTGTTGAGTTTTCATCACTTGTCACCTACAGAGTGAAATAAGATCATTTTTGATATAGGAAACAGTGTTTTAGTATAGATGATGTTCTGCCTACTTGATGGCTATAGGACACACCTAATAATTTCTTTGTGGGGAAGGGACCCTCAGAAGGAACAGACGTTAATCACACCTGAGCTGAAATTGCATGTCAGCACAGGGCTACTTCATAAAGGCAAATAAAAGTAGTGTACTTGGAACACAAGGAGAAGTACAGGTTTGTTTTTTTTTTTGGTTTGGTTTTTTTGAGACAGGGTTTTTCTGTATAGTTTTGGCACCTTTCCTGGTACTCACTTGGTAGCCCAGGCTGGCCTCGAACTCACAGAGATCTGCCTGCCACTGCCTCCCGAGTGCTGGGATTAAAGATGTGCGCCACCACCACCAGGTGGGAAGTCCAGTTTTTAAAAAAGATTTATTTATTTATTATGTATACCGTGTTCTGCCATCATGTATGCACACATGCAAGAGGGCATCAAATCTCATTATAGATGGTTGTGAGACACCATGTGACTGGTTGTTAGGAATTGAACTCAGGTCCTCTGAAAGAGGAGTCAGTGCTCTTAACCTGTGAGCCATCTCTCCCGGCCGAAAAGTCAACGTTTTGTTGTTGTTTTGTTGAGACAGGGTTTCTCTGTATAGCCCTGGCTGTCCTGGAACTCATTCTGTAGACCAGGCTGGCCTCGAACTCAGAGATCCGCCTGCCTCTGCCTCCCAAATACTGGGATTAAAGGTGTGTGCCATACCGCCCGGCTAGAAAAGTCAATGTTTCACAGGACAGATGAGGAGCTGCTTCTGTCCTAGTTCTCATATATGATGCAAGAGTCATACTAAGAGCAACAGCAAGCACTGGCTCAAACAGGGAGGAAGAATTTAGTATGCTATTTCAGAGTCAAAAGATCACTCTAGTAACCTGTGATGAAACTGCATATTGGAATTCCGGGAGGAGCCACTGAAAACAGTTCTGTCAATCAGAACAAATTCCCTTCTCAACATGGAGTTTAAAAGAGTATTAATTTTAGCACGTTTACTCTGAAAATCTCAGTTTTTCTAATTAGAAGATTTTAGATAACAATGTTTATTGTAAGAAATACAAGTTTACAAAGGTGATCTCTATATTTGAGAAAGTTGTTGAGGTTTTAAGATTTTATAGATTATGATAAATCATTTTTAAATAGTGCCACAAGGCAGTACTGACCCACAAAATGGAAATCTTTCACACTCTAAGAACCTCACCAGCAAAAAAGACTTAGTTACCCCAGTACAAGTAATCATAAAGACAACATGATGCCACTAAATCTAGACGGTAGAAACTCAGTGAGTGATCACTGCGTTAAGCTATTGAAGCCTCAACGGCTTTGCGTTGACAGCACTGTAGAAGACCACTGCGACTGAATGTTAAACCTTCATTTCCTAGTAGCCACTAAGCTTTCCTCCTTACAGTTGAGTGTCTGTGGAATGAAACAGGTGCATCACACTAAGTGTGTTAAACAAGTACTCTGCATTACTTTGGAGTTCCCTGTGAACTCACATGCCAAGTATTAGTTGGCATTTGAATCTGTTCACTAAGAACACCTTTAAAGCTGAGGCAGGAGGATTCTGAGTTTAAGGACAGCCCAAGCTACCCACTGAGAACCTGTCTCCCCAACTCCATTCCCCACAAAAGCATCTTTTAAGACTTCAAGCATTTTTTATCTCAACCAATCCTCAGAACTTCCCCAGGACAACAGTTCTGCCTGAAAAATCTACAAGTAAGGACCACATGGCCCCTGGCCTAACCCCCCAGAGTAGCGAATCACTGTTCTAGGGGTTTGAGCTACAGCAGAGACCAGAACAAACTGAAATATCTGCTTCATGGATATTACATGAAGTGGGGGATAAAGTGGGCTGAATATAAAACTCTAGGGGAAGGAAGGGGGTAGAAATCAAGGATAGGAGGTAAACATATACTATCAACAAAACACAATAAAAATGTTCGTGACAGCTGCTTGGTGGGAGATGCCAGAAACCTACCACATGGATTCAACAGGAGGATGAGCCTCTTCAGGTGTTATTGACTACATATATTTCTATAATAATTTCCCTTGTAAGCCACTCTCTGAAGAAGCTCTCAGGACAAAACAGTTGGTAAGATTTTATTTAAAAATCCTTGGACAAAACAGTTGGTAAGATTTTATTTAAAAATCCTTCACACCTCTAAGTGGCAACAGCTAATTGACCCAGCAAAGAGTAAGAGGAGCACGAAAAATGAGCAGGAATGGCTTGGCTTTTTACTCACCGTAAGCATTAGCAAAGTCCCCAGGTCCTGGTCCAGGATAAAAAGGCCCTGGCCCTGGTGGCTGAACCGGATACTGCTGTGGGGGCCCCACATACGGAGGCCCACTGTGGCGGTACTAGAAGAGAGCACACATTTGTGGATGACACACAGGGAGCTTCTGGAAAATAAAACATTGAGTACAGAGACTGTCTAGAGGACATGAAGGTATGGCTGTTAAACACATTCCAAATGCCTGCTTGCCCATGAGAGACAGTGATGATAAAGAGAGGGGTCTTTCCTGGCTGAAGCCATGCACCAGTGCACAGAAGCCAGGCTCACTGCAAAGTGATTTCAGACTGGCAGCTTTCAATGACATGAAGTAATGCCACAGGAAAGATGATGTTGGGAAATAATTTCCCCATCAACTTTAGAATTTGTGTAAGAATCTCTGTATAGTTTTATGAAAGTTGACAAAAATGGCTAGACTTGCAATCAATTAAAAAGTTCACAAGCCACCAAACTCCAGGGTATCGATCTCTGCCCCCACCCCAACCTCCATTAGAATCCAGGCTCCCCCTTTACCTGTGGTATACAGTACTGAGGCCCTTGGGGCACGGGGTACGGCATAGGCAGATGGTTAACCATCATGATGTGCTGATTGGCCTGATAGACGGCAGTGGGAGTCTGCGCACCAGGACGGATGGAAGGGCTGCTGTTTGGGATGGTAGCTCGGGGAGGCTGGAGTTGAGGCCTCTGGAAAAACTGGGAGAAGGAGAAAGAATGTTTGGTTTTTCACAGAGGGTAACAGATCTAATATCTTGAGTTCTCCCCCCCCACACACTACTAAACTGATCTACTTAAAGAGCTATAATATGCAGAAGACAACAGGTTGAATACTAAGTTCATAAAGTATATCCCACATTGAATCAGATTCTGATGTCTCCAGACAACAGTGCAGTCTCGATGCTTCAACATCATCTATTAGAAGAAGTATACGCCATGCACCATAACTATTCATTTTAACCTCAACAATAAAAACAACAGAAGTAGTAACTGGTATTTCTCAAAATGTTCTGTTTTATGAAAACCACTGACTTCTGAATAGAGAGAGTGGCTCAAAATCAAATCATTAAAAATTAGAATTAGTCAACCTAAAAGAATACTGCCAGCCATTTTTAGAGTACTTGGGAGGACAAGAATCTCCATGAACACAAGCATTTTCATCCAAGTNCATCAAACCAAATTAAAACCAGCTGTAAGGCTGTCACATACAGAAAGAAGCCTGTCAAAAGGGTGGTACAACCTCACTCTTAGCTGAAACCAATTTTGCTTTCTCAAACATTTTGCAATAGATAAGCTTCAGAATGGCCTTAAATGAGCAAAGCTCAGCCCCCTCCTAGATGGCAGCCATCAGTGTAGTTATGCACAGTTCTCACTGCTTAAAGCTACATCCCTATAGTGCATTTCCAGTATTACTACTCATTAGCAACTCCATTGTAAAATAACAAGAAGGCAGAGTAATAAAGAGGCCATGCAGAACCAGTAGCTTGTTACCTGGATGGGTCTGAATCCTCCCTTCAATTATGAAGCAAGCAGCAGCAGGAAACAGAAAGAAAGCCAATGGAAAAGCTTATAGATCAGTAGGAAGGGCAGGATATAGCATGCAGCTCAACAAAAACAGCTTTCTGTTTAGTAATTCAGGAGAAGAATGAAGACTAGAAAATCAGAATGACAATTCTCCACTTGAGGACTCTAGTACATATGGAATCAAAGTTCTGATTGTTTAGTTGAAAAATTTTAACAAGTAAACAAGTCCAGTGACAAAACTCCCACTAGCAGCTTCTGGTTATACAGCATCTGGTAGCTAAAGGACAGCTGGGACTACTGACTCTTCATTTCAGCCCTTAAATGCCCAACTGCATGACTTTGGATTATTTCTCAACAATCTAGCTCCTAACTTAAATAAGGCATAAAAACCCACACATAGCTATAAATCAGAGAGCTCTAATACCAAGCTGAAAAAAACGGGTTGAGCTCTGAAAGGTCTTGAATTACTTCCTGATTCTGGACTGAGTGTTGCTTTTGACCTCTGGCCCTCTCAGGTCTTTTTCCATCCTTTTGTTAATACGCATCAAGATATTCCAGGTGTCTGAGTAACTTTTCATCTTGTGCTAAAGTGGGAAAACAGTAAGCTTGGGCCCAAGCCTCACTCCCATTCAACCTTCGTACAAGGAAACCCTAAAGAGGTAAGGCAGTAGATAGAACGCTGTGGCAGGAGAACCAAGTGAGGTGGGTAATCGATGTGGGGAGCCAAAGAGGGGTTGATGGGAGATGAAAAGAAAAGAAGCNCAAGAGGCAAAGTTGATGTCTTAGGAAGAGGAGGGTGGGGGGTGAGTGACAAAATTGTAGCAAAATTCCCCTGGTTGTCTACCTCCACCGACAGTGTCATTTCTGTCGGCTGCAAACAAGAAGGCTGAAATGGCAATCCTCCCTTCCATGGCCAGCAGACACATTCGCACTTACATAAATCTATGTTGCAAATACATTTTTAGAATAAACTTCAGCATTTCTATTCCACTGTCAATGTATCAGGAGGCACGAAAGTATTGCTGGCTTTAAGGAGTGGATAGTTAGTTATCCATGTGCTCAACTACTAAACACTGCAGGATGTAGGAAGGATGAAGAGATCATGTTGTGAGATCCCGTTCCATCAACTCCAGAGGCAATCAAGTCANGAAGAGCCAAAAACCCACAGAGGCACTATCTCCTTTGCGAGTTCATCAAATGACATTACACACTCACACTCCCCTAAAGAGTCGGGTTATAGGAAGGCAAGGAGACAAGACAAGAAAGTACTTGGCTCACTTAGAAGTAAGTATATGAAAAGCTGACAGAGCAAGTCCTCCTACATCCTACATGAGCGCTCTTCTTACCAGTATCCCAATTATTCTGATCAGATTCTTAACTAGCTTATCCAAAAAAATTAACTGGGGTTACCTTACTCAAAAGGGTTTCTGAATAGTGTATCTTCTTCAGTCATGCTGAATCTCAATGTTTCTAACAAAACTTCTAATGTAAATATAGCCAAGCCAACACCACAAAATGTGGTTATGTTGATGAGACATTTTTATTATTTCAACCTTGAAAGTGGGTGAAAACATTATTGATACACACACATTAAGTGACAACACACGAGCTCGCTCTCTAGCATTAAAGAGCGACCACACATGGCCCAAAGCTTTTACATAACACTAACATCCTCACTGCTGACCTCTAAGGCATGTGCTACTGTGGATACCACAGATCCAAACAGAGAAGCAGAGTTTGAGTAGAGGGCTGGTGTTCCTCATCTGCAGTTGAAGCAGCTGGCTCTGGAGCTCTGGATTGTTGGCTGTTGCATATAGTACCTTCTCATGAGATAAAAAGTGATCAACAACAAGAAATTGATTCATTTCAGAGTCAGAGGGGACTTGGTGGGACCTTGCTCCAGTACACTAAAGTATAGGACATCCCTAATCATAACCAACTAACCAGAAAAAAAGGCACTGATTACTTCACAAAATCACTGTCTCCTCTTCAAGACAATACCTTTCTCCTCTCCTATCCTCAAGACTAATTATGCCCTTTAAAGAAACAGGCACTTATGTCCTTGTACATGCTTCCCACACCATCTGAAAGACCTACTCAAACTTCACCACATAACACTTTACAAAGACCAGCTCTCTAGAGCTTATCTGTTCCTCTCACACATACAGATAGGCCACACACATGCGCACACACAAACACAAACACACGCCACAACCACAACACAAAAACACATGTACATGTATAGGACTACAAAAGCTGTGATGCCAGAA
Source organism: Neotoma lepida (assembly GCA_001675575.1). Lineage (NCBI taxonomy): Eukaryota > Metazoa > Chordata > Mammalia > Rodentia > Cricetidae > Neotoma > Neotoma lepida. The sequence continues at coordinate 119,638 of LZPO01075859.1, read as the reverse complement.
AACACAAAATAGGGGCTGAGTTTTTTTTTTACACCCCTTCCTAACCATTGAATGGTATACGAATTCTATTTAATAGTGGTGCAAGAAATGTAGATCATTTTTCAGATGAGTGGGCAAGTAAACTGCCAGTTATTAAAAGAAATACAAGAAACTTGGGCAATGAAACACACAAGTGTTTCACACTTAAAATGAGGATCAGACACTGTGTGTCTTTCTTTTTATTGGCTCCAAAGTACTCAGTCTGCATCATCTATCCACTCTTTTGCTGTTTAGCCCTAAAAACCACAGCTAAGTCTAACCTTTCTGTGGAACTGACCACTGTCAGTTACCTGAAAACTGCCAGCACATTTCAAGTGATCGGTACCATATGCAGCCAGTGGCTACAGTAGTGAGGGGGGGTAAAGAGGGGGGTAAAGAGTTAAATGCCCATCACCACATAAAGTTCTACTAAAGTGCTGCCACAGAGGGCTGCGTCAGGTATAAGAGAATAGGCTCCAAGGATTCTGTCAGGAAGATCTGCTCTGCCAGGGGGGAAAAGTCTGGAAGTGAACGACTTTAAGAACACTTCATTCACAGTTTTAAAGTAAACTGGGATGGAACTGGAGAGGTGGGTCCGTGGTTAAGAGCAACTGGNTGCTCTCGCAGAAGACCCTAGTTTGGCTCCCAGAACACCCATCAGGTGGCTCCCAGTTGCCTATAACTCCAGCCTGGGGAGGGGGGTGTCTGATGCACTCTTCTGGCTCATGTGGCTCAAGCACATGTACATGTGGGGGGAATGGGGTGTCAGAGATCTTTTATTATGTGCCAAGTATTTTAAAACTTGAACGTCCACACAGCAAACCAAGGATGTTATTATCAAACCCATTCTGTAGGTAAGAATGTTAAAGTCCAGGATACTTTGTGGTGAGGCTAGTAAACAAATGCCAGCTTTGCTAACATCCACCAAGGACTTGCTTCACTACCTACCCTACCATTCTACAACACTCTGTCACCAAGACACCAGATAAGAGTGCCCATCATGGTCATTCCCCATGCTCAGCACCACTTGTTAGCACAGCTCTCATGCCAGATCTGTCACCCTATTCACGTCTACTACATTCTTGGGGTGGGGGACATGGGGGGCTTTTTGAGTTAAAAATTTCACTGTACTCAGGTTGGCTTACAACTTGGGGTACACTTGCCTTAGCCTTCTAAGCACTAGGGCTACATACAATACCTTTCCAATTCCAAGGTTAATACTTTTATTTGGGTGGGGGGATAAGGGGTTGTACCACTGGTTGTAGCTAGCACTCTGTAGCCCAGGCTATCCTGGAATATGTAGACCAGGCTGGCCTTAAACTCACAGAGATCGGTCTGCACCTGCCTCCAAGTGCTTAGATCAAAGAAGGGCACTACTATGCCTGGCTTTGAAGCTAATTCTAATTCCTGCTTTAATCATATCTGGTCAAAGCAAACAACCATAGGTGAAAAGTCATTTGTGGCTTCAACTTCTGACTGAGGTACAACAAGCCTACAAGATCCAAGGACAAAGATGGACATATATATTTATGGATTTTTGTCCCTGAATAGCTTTCACTATGCAGCTATCTATGTCCTGTTTTGTGTAACTCTGCAACACTATGTCTCCACCTGCCTCTCTCCATGAGGAAAAGGGACATATAGAATCATCAAATCCCAAAGGGGAAATGGCACCATCTCCATGGGAGTGTCTGTAACAAGTGGGGCAGGTTGTTTATTTTCTACTTGTCACTTTGGAACTGACTGGCAGTTGGAGGCCAAAGATTGCTACACATACTGCAATTTACATGATGGTTTTCCACAAATGATTACGCCATATGTACTCTTTACAGTAAAACAGACTGAACTGTGTCTCCTCTTTCCTGTGGAGGCAAGATAGCACACTGGTCCTTTTGATTGACATACACCATCCCAACACTGGTACAGGCACCTCCTGCTTGGAAGCGGTGCTTCCATCCCTCCATCTCCCCATAGTAAGGACTGCTGCTGCTGGAGCTAAGGGGACATCAGGCAGGCCTTGACTCTATAATTGTTCTGCCTCACCACTAGTCCTGACTCAGACTCCCTTAGTCACTGAATTCTATGAGGTGCAATGAGAAGACTCTAAATGACATTTGGACTAGGAACAGCAGCTACTTGAATTTTCTCTNTTCATAAGTAATGCTCTAGGTGTCTACGCTGCATCCCAGGAACTCTTCTCCAAAAATGACCGTGAGAAAATATTTTCCTTGAGGCTAAAGCTGGTAGAGTGCTTTCCTAGCATGGGTTCAAGCCCAAGCTGCACACAGACCAGGTGTAGGGCATCTGCTTACAATCCCAGCACTGGGAAGGTATAGGCAAGAGGATCTCAAGTTCAAANCATGGGTTGGTAAGCTGGTGAGCAGGGAAAGTGCTTGCAGTGCGTACAAGTCTAGAAAGCCAAGTTTGATCCCTTGAATGCATGTAGAGGTAGAATGAAAAAAATGCCTCCATAAAGTGTTCTCTGNACTCACACGTGCACTATAGCACGCACGCGTACACACACACACATGCATACACACACAAATAATAATAATAATGTAAAAAACAAACAAACAAAAAAGGTCCTCCTCAGCTACATAGTAGGCTCCATGCCAGCTTGAGGTACTTCCTGATCCCCCATCTGACCAAAGCAAGCAATGGCCTTTCTTGCTAATGAATGCAATACACATGTCTACTTCTCTATTTAGCAGCAGAATGTTTTAATGGATTGCTTATTGCTTTATCTTATAAAGTTTTATTTATTATTTGAGAATTTCATCCTTTTTTTAAAGAAATCAAAAACAGCTGGTTCTTGTAAAGTAAACATAACAGGAAGAAAGGCCAACCATCAAAAACACTTCCCTAAGACGTACTAAACAAGGGGCGTGGCTACCAAAGTCAATCTTATCTCACAAAAATTTCTGAAAGTACATCACATACCTCATGAGAAAGTTTAGAAAATGATTGCTCAGAGTCAACAGTTTGTTAATGTTTTAATGCAGCATTCCAACTTTAGGGTCACTGCAGTTGATCTCAGGCAGCAGAAACACAAAGCCTTTCCTTCAGATTAACCATCTCGGAGAGACTGTCACTCTAGTAAGTGGGGAGGATACTAGTAACATTGCTCTGAAGTCACGATTACCCTCATGGCAGTAATCTGAACTTGGCACCACCTACCAAAAGAAGAGGAGAAGAAGGGCCAAAGGCAATCCTAATTACTGCTACTGGCGGTCTTCCCTGAGAAAAACCAATGTTTAAGAAACACAAAGGTGAGTGAAGAAACTCAACAGTGTCTCTTACCAAGGAACTCAAAAGGTGTTTACTTCATAAAAATAGTTACTTCACAAAATCCCACTTCTTTTCATTCTGCTTCTTGGGCATAGATGACTCTAGTTTCTCTTAGGAGTATTTGGTTTCATCCTGATTAAAAGCTTTGTCTCTGGAGAACTGAATAAAGTTTTAAAAATTATATTAATCCTGGAGCTTGAGGGATGGCTCAGTGGTTAAGANCACTGGCTGCTCTTACAGAGGACTCAGATTCGATTGCCAGCACTGACATGGTGGCTCATAACCATCTGTAACTCCAGCTTCAGGGGATCCAATGCTCTTATCTGGCCTCCAAGAGCAACAATACACACATGGTATAGCCATACATGCACCCATATATACTAAATAAAATAAATCTAGAAACAGCTATATTGTATTAACTCTATCAATTCTGAAGGAACTATATTTCTAAATAGGAGCAAGCACATGTTCCACTGCATCCTGCTGACTACTTCATTTGTATTATCTTACTAGTCTTCACATTCTTCCTTCTTGAAGCATCCTTCTAATCCTAGAGATGAGGCTGAGGGCAGTGAGTAACTGATTCAGAACACTCAATGAATACAGGGAATGAAACCTACATCTGGCTAGTGCCAGCGTTCCAAAGTCTTTATAGTAGTAAGTATATCTTCAAGCTGAAAAAATACCCAAGTCGTATTTTTTCCCCAAAAAACCAAAGAATAGTCATCCACGCCATATCTATGCTTGGAACACCTCAGAAATTAGTGGCCTTGTCTCCACCAAATTGTTAAGACTACCTACTAAGAAATGGAGCTTTGTATCAAACCACTCAATGGAATGAAAGATTTAAAGTGAGGCAACATCCTTTTAGTGAGCAATGAAAATCCTGAACATAGTATTGTGGGTTAATGTAGAAAGGATGCCCACCTCATGTTTCTCCAAAGTAGTATGTTGATTAAAAATATTATTAACAGCAGCTGCCACTGACTGACTGGGTGAGCTGTGTCAGATGCTGTGCAGCCCCCATCGCCTGAGGAGGGTGCTGGCCCTGGTTCACCTGCTTTACACAGCGGGGGCCTGAGGCTTAGAAACAGACTTGCCGAGTGCAGCTGGTCACATGCAGCAGGGCTGGTAAATATGACTCCCAATATGTCAGACTCTACCCTTGGTTCTTCCTACTACACCAGAGAGAAAATATCTCAGAACACTCCATGAAGTGTTGGAGTGGGAGCAAGGAGATAACTGAAGTCTTTGTTTCTCCCATAAGGTCACCTTTACTATACACCTGCCAAGTTACATAGAACTGGTTTCTGATTTTTTTAAACTTTAATTTCTATAACATTCTCATCTTATAGAATTAGTTGTCTAAATCATTCAGATTAAGTAAGGTATATGAAGAGTTCTATATAGCAAACAAATGGATCTTGTTGTTAATTTATTATGAGGTCTAAGTTAGTAACTCACAAGTGGCTTTAGAAATACTAATGCTGCTCTATACATCAGTAGCAGTTACAGCAGAAGGTTAACAGAAACCCTTAGAATGTTGCCTGCTCCATTAGAAATTTATTGAGGTGTCTAAATTCAAAGTAATCTTTTTAAGAAAAGAATGTTTTTAACTTTGCTATAAACATAGGCAAATGGACTTGTTAAAACAAAATATGGTGAAACTAATGAAAACAAAGCCAACTGAATATGACCAGACAGAGGCTGTTNTTGGACGAGTCATTAGGGGAGTCACAGGGGGTGGCAGCATTCTAAGGGTCAGCAGCTACTAAGCCCCACATATTAGTCAGGGTGACAGTGAGNGGCAAGGGTATACAGTACCTGATGATGGGCAGGTCGAGGCCCCGCTGCAAACTGAGAGGAAAAGGGAAAACAGACACAAAAGGAAAGGCACAAAGAGTCAGAAACACAACAGAAACCAAAGTTACACAATATACAACAAAATAAAATATCAAAACCCACAAGAGAAAAATAAAAACACAAAACAGTAAAGGCTTTGCTACAGGACAATGACAGACAGGCACCAAGATCCAACAAGTCAACNCCACCACCCAGATGGCCTGTCATCTGGGAAAGAGCCATTAAGCTATTAGCACCCGGGTGCTCACTCATAAGAATAGCATGAATAGATTAAACCCCCGCCCCCAAAAAAATAATGCAAAGGGAAGTCTGAAACACTAGGTGGTTGTATTAAAACAAACATAAAAATCAATATGTGGCATGAAACTGTACAGTAGGAGGACACCAGGTACGCTTTTAGATTACAAAAGCACAGTGAATGGATGTCGAGGAAGACACTAAAAATTCTTTAAATTTAATGAGTGTCTGATACACAGGCTTGATGTGTGCATGTGCTGAAATGCAATTAACTGGTAAAGCTGAATAGTAGGCATTTTAAAGCAAACAGCCAGTAAAGAGCAGTGGTCTCTAACATGATTAGTCAAAATGGCATTATTATAAGCTGGAGGAAAATGGGCAAGGGGTACAAGATTTCAACTCTCTTTGCAGCTCGAGCAAACGCTGGAAGCCCCACTGTGGGGCTGAGATACTGGACACCGGCAATGAGAGAAGGGGAACCCAAGTCCTCTGGTATTTCCAGTAGCTGACATGCACTTCCATTCGGCCTCTCTCTTAGAACAATTTCTCAGTCAAGATTTAAAAAACAAAAAACAAAACAACAACAACAAAAAAAAACCTTCTAGATTTAAATAATTTTTAAGAGCAAAATTTGGCTAATAATAATTTTAACTAAAAAGGACAGAGAGAATACATTATACAAAGCCACACCTCNTGCTACAACCTCTCCAGTTCTACTTCGGCTATCTTATCAGTGAAGAGAAAACCCTGGGAAAGAGTTCTGAATGCAAACCACACACTTTGACTTACAGTATTTAAGAACTAAATATCTGTGCCTTTACAACGCCAGAGGAACCAGGCTGCAGAGTGAGTGAGCTCATTTTTCTCTGCTTAGCACTTCATTTATCTACAGCAGCAAGGTACAGCTTTGTAACTCTGTAACCCAACTGCGCTATCCTGTACTCAAAACATCCAACAGTGCCATGGAGCACAGGACCCCAGTGTGGGAACCCACTGAATACATTTCTGCCAAGAAATCCTACCTTAGAAGCTACAATGTCACCAAGTGTTTAGAAAAGTGCCTTGATGGTCTGTGCTTGCTCAGGATGTGTGAGAAAAGCTGCCAATTTTGGTAAAGTGGCTTCTCAGAACGATAGAAGATAGCAGCTAGGGATCTTCTAGAAATTTCTCCTCTTCAAAGAAATGGAGGTTTTTAAATTTTCAGTTTTTCATTTATGAGAACAGAACAGATCATTCCTCCACATCAAGTTTCAAGATTAGGTAATACCATCCATATGCTACAAAAGTAGAGGGTAGAAAGAGAGATCTCTGCATGACATATTTGAAGAAAACAGGAGAGAAGATCCACTTCAAAGACCGAGCTGAGCACAGGAGTGTNGTCTTCTCAATGTTCTGCAGAAAGGCCCCAATTCCAAGATTCTAACAAAAAACCCCAACTATAGACAATTGCAAAGTTCCAGTCAAGGGAGAACTATCTTAGGGGTGTGTGTGTGTGTGTGTGTGTGTGTAAAAGGAAAAGCCTGACTCAAGCCAGTGTGAAGTCCCGAGAGATCCCCTGCACTACTCTGGACTGGTTCCCGCTGGCTGGGGGTTTCCTGTGGAGTGTCACCAGTCTGACCCTATGGATGGCTGTAAGCAACAGAACAAACTGTAGTCGTTGCTGGCCCATGTTAAAAATAGAAACTTTTCTCTTAAAAGGCCGAACTTTGAGATGGTAAGGATTACAGATATAGGAAAGCAGACTTATNTGAACTGGAATCCAGTGCTAGTGCCACTTACCCACACCCTCATCCTGCTGTGCACAGTTGGTAACTGAGTATGGCCAATGGAACAAGCACAGGTTACTACAAAAGCCAAATTGTCCCCACTCCAAATAGACTTCTAATAACTTCACTATTNTTCTCAGGCCATTTAAAAATAAACTGCAGCTTGAAGAGCTCCATCAAGAAAGTGGGGCAGATGGGCAGCATTTTTAAATGTGGAACAAGATTCTCCATATTATGAACTTAACTAAGAGAGTATGTATCAACTAGAAATATAGACAGGAAGAGAACCTGAAGGAGGGAGGGGGCACTTGTAGCCAGCAGGATTGAAAAAGGANATGTCCAGGGAAGGGTGAAAAGGCTACACTACGCATTGCCAATGGCCTATTAAAGCAGAAATAAAATGGAATAAACCGTCATTGCTCAACAAGCTGCAGGGCCCCTCAGCGCAGCCCCAAGCCTCTCCTTGCCAGTCCAAGCAGCTGGAGGATGAATGAGACTAGATCAATGGCAACTTGGGATGGAAACAGAAAATGCAATCCTGCCAAGTCTCACCCCAATTCTCCCTCCCGGCATCAACACAAATGAAATAAAAGATAGAAGACCCAAAACAACAAGCAAGAACAGTGTGGGCTCTGCTAGTCTTGCATTGCTTTGGGGTACATAATGGAACGTGGTACGTGTAGGGTTTGNTAATGTAGGTGGTAACGGTCACTACCAGAGGAAATGGCAAAAAAATTGCATAAAGGATGGCATCTGAAGAGTTTATGACCACAGGAAAAAAATGGCTGATAACTGCAGACAACTGCCCCTTGATAATCAATTATAAAATGGAAAGGGTAGACAAGAAGCCTTGAATTTATCTTTTAGATTCTAATCAGTAAGGGATATTCTACTTTACATTTAAAATAAGGGGGGAAATGTAAAACCCAAATTATTCCTGTCTAGTTCCCAATAGAGGACCCACCCAATTAGTTATGGTTTTCCCACTGCACCTGGCAGAAACTACCACGCCAGGCTGGACTACCAGAGAAGAAGTAATCAAGCATTTCTGTTCATCAGCCAATATATGGATGTGGTCAGAAATAATGTGTGCCAGAGGCACTGCTGCCTGCAAGAAGTACAGTTTGTTATATTGCTTACAATGCAGTATTTTATCCAGCCTCTTCCAGCCAAGGACCTGTAAACGGGAGTCTGTTCCAAAACCTTCCTCCTCTTCCAGTTGTCTGTGCAATGTATTGGCACTGTTCTGCTGGGCTGTCAAGAAAACTGGTTTAGAGACGCAGCTCTTCAGTCAGGTTTTGCTCCAAGCTCTAACCATGTCATTTCACTCTGCTTTTCTTCCCCAATCATTAAAATGGGGGAGGGGAGAAGGCCACAGAGTCCTCTGCAGTCAGAGCTTACCATAACATTCCATGCTTAACAATCAGAACCAGGGCCTATGGAAATGGATCTGTTGAGATCTCAGGCCCATCCAATAGCCAAGTATCCACATCCCCAAACCACTCTCAGAACAAAACTTGCACCAGACGTTAGGTTCACCATTTCAGTGAAAAAGGAGACAAGCAAGCAGGCAACAAGGACTCAAGTCCCACAACTCTAGAAACGGTTCCTGTGCCCTCTGGGGAGGATCAGGATCTAAGAACAGGTGTTGGAAAAAGCACCAAGGGAGAGGAAAGCAGGAAGAGGTGAGAAAGACAGGCCGCTGTGTGCAGTCTAGACTCTCCTAGTTCTTTAAGCAGGTCTCTGGAACATTTCAACAATTCCAACTTCATGCATGAAATCAAATGAGCAGGAGCTAATGCAATGACCTTCCTATGCTACAAGCAAAAAAAGCAGGGTTGGGGTGCAAAAAGAAGATCCCTGTATTCCAAGAATACACAGAGCTCAAGGACAAAGAGGGATGTGGGATACAATGAGATGTTACAAACACCTTCTGCCCAAAGCTACTCATGCAGGGAAGGAAAGGAAACGACGCTAACAGTTGGACAGCTGAAGCCACTGTGCACTGTGAAACAGGAGGATGACCTGGAGTCCACCTGAGTAAGTGCTGCAATCACATGAAGGGTGAACGAGGAGGATGACTGCATTTACATCTGTATGACAATTAATTTACCACTCAAGAATGAATATACCTGGGTGGATATCATGCACGTGATCATACTGTCTAATGGTTACAATGATCTGGTGGCACATGTTCAGAAGCCCTACTTCCCACAGCACTCAAGTCTGAGGTGAACCAGTGAAACCCAATTTGCTTCTAACATCATTATGCTTCACTTTTCTAAATTTTGAACAGTACAAATAAAACATGAAGAACTTAAAGGAGAAAATCCTGAATGTACTGGATTGTGTAGAAGGAAGCGCATGGCACACACCGCTCTACCCTTTCCTCCCTAAGAAATGCAAACGTCCAGCGCATCTAAGTTGTTGCAAAGGCAAATGCTGCCGGTTACCAGCACTGACAGTGTAGTGGCATTGGTGATGGTGGTGGTGGTGGTAAGTCTGCCCAGAATACAGTGAGTATTCACTAAAAGATCACAGCAGCTACACAGAGGAGAGAGCAGCTGCTGCACACTTACCGGAGACCGGGTCTGAGGCTGTGAATTCATTGTCTGAGGGGCTTGAGGGTAGACCAATGTGGTTGGACCTGCATTCTGTCCAGAGGGATAAGGGGTCTGTCAGAGAATGGCAAAAACAACATTTTTTTTTTTAAAAATACATGACACAGGAACTCAAATCCAACACATTTTTAAAGTTCATAGAAGTGTTTTGCATTGTGGTCTCCAGTTAAAGTTTTAACTTTATCATAATGTCCAGCAACTTAGATCAATGGAGATTTCAGAGGTTAGTGTATACCCGACAGAGCTGTCAGCAACCCAAATCTAGGTACAAACTTTTCAAACCATCTACTCCTTGTGTGTGCATGTTGTGGGGAAGGAGGCTATGAATGTGAAGCCAGAGGGTGATGGGTAATGCTTCAACAGCAACCCCACTCCACAGCCAGTTCCACAGCAGACAGAAGGCAGACACTGCCTTGAGTTCTTTCCTTACTCAAATTCTATTACTAGCCACAAACTGAACAACAAGGCAGTTAGTTACCTGGTCATGATTATTACAGTCAATAATTAGATCAAACTGAATAAGCTGATTACCTTTTATCTTACCAAAAATATTTTCATCATGTACTACACTGAAAGGCTTGACCACATCAACTTTTTCAAAAGGTATGCGTATTTCTTATTTTGTTTCTTTTTTTTGAGACAGGATTTCTCTGTGTAGCTTTGGAGCCTGCCCTGGAACTCACTCTGTAGACCTCGAACTCACAGAGATCCGCCTGCCTCTGCCTCCTGAGTGCTGGGATTAAAGGCGTGCACCACCACTGCCCAGCAGTATGTGGATTTCTTATCAACTTTGGTTAATAGAGATGAAAAGCATTTCTTCAAATGTTTGGAAATAGTTTCAAAATATAGTATCAACGCAAGCATCTTAAATCCTTGTACTTGAGGGATGCAGATCTGAGTCTGAGACCAGTTTGAACTAAATAAATAGCAAACCCTGTCTCAAAAGCTTTAAGATGCTATGTATAAACATACAGAAATGTTCTCTGCTCAACCTCAAACTCTTCAGAGCATGCTGTGCCACTGAAAAGGAAACCACTGCCTTTCAGGGATCATGCTGGAAATATGCTTGATAGCCATAGTGACTGACAAGTCAAAATTTTATGTCTTCAACACACTGGCCAACAAAGACCACACACAGCCAATGGAGAACACGAATTAGCATTCAGGGACAGGACTTTTCTATTTAGTAGCAACAGCACCCATCTAGCCAGAGGTACTGCCAATGCTGTTTCCTATGTACTTTGAAAACTGCATCACTGCTCCCAAACTATTTTAACATTGCACCACCAAGAATTTTATTTTCCTGTAGCTTAAGCATCTGCTCTAACATACTTTAAAAAAATCCAAATCCTTTTCCTTTTTCTATACTTACACTGGTGCAGGCACAAATTCACACAAACACATAGAGAGCATAGTGTCTGGTACGGGCACACATACAAATATAAAGCACAATGTCTGGTGCAAGAACATACAACACAGTGGCTGGTGCAGGCACACACACACACACACAAAATAGTGCTTGGTGTAGGAACACACACAAACAACATACAGTGCCTGGTGTAGGAACACACACAAATAACACACAGTGTTGGTACAAGAACACACACAATACGCAGTGTCTGGTGCAGGCACACAAACTGTTCTGTTACAACATAAGCTACTGTGCCCTCAGTAACATGTACTATTCATCAGTGTCACTGGGTAAGGAATTCTGCCAACATGTCTCTTACTGGGCATTTCTCCTGTTGTACTCTAAGCAGTGTTAGGAGCAGATGCCTCCATATCCTTTATTTCTTTCCTACATTTAAAGAATGATTAATCACATTTCTTTTTTCTTTTTTTTTTTAAGATTTATTTATTATGTATACAGAAGAGGGCACCAGACCTCATTACAGATGGTTGTGAGCCACCATGTGGTTGCTGGGAATTGAACTCAGGACCTCTGGAAGAGCAGCCAGTGCTCTTAACCTCTGAGCTACCTCTCCAGCCCAATTAATCACGTTTCTTGATGGACTTCTTAACTTACTACTATGTTTTACTAAAAATTATGCAAACACTTCAACAAAAAACATCCTTTTTAATATTTATTTTATTTTTCACTATGTGAATATGTATCTGTGTGGTATGTGCATGTGTGAGTCTGGTACCTGCAGAATCTAGAAGAGAGTGTTGGGAGCTGGAGCTGGAGTTACGGATATATGAGCCACCCAACGTGGGTCCTGGGAACTGAACCTTGGGTGCTATGTAAAACTATATGCTCTTAACCACTAATCGATCTCTCCAGCTCCAAACACCCTTTTCTTAGATTTGAAATTATGTTTCTTTATTCACAGGTGTGAGTGCTCCTCCTGCATGTGTTCATATGTCACTTCATGCATGTGGAGGTCAGAAGTTGGTTCTCTCCTGCCTCCTATGGATCCTGGAAATGGAACTCTGGTCATCAGGCTTGGCAGTGAATGCCTTTACCCACTGAGCCATCTTGCCAGTATCGGTGGAAAGAGTATAGAGGGCTAGGGATAGATCTATGAAGTATCATTTCAAGAATTATTGAGGGTTTTGGTAACTCTCCCTTTACAATGACTTTCAAAGCCATCACAAGACTGCAGCTGACACTCAGTGGTAGCACAACTGCCCAGCACATAAAAGGCCCTCAGATTTAATACTGATACTACAATACAGAAAGAAAAAGTAGCACACATCAGAATCATCCCAACGACAGCACTTCCTGTGCACACTGAATCTCGTTCACTGTCCAAGTTCATAAGAATCACAGACAAATATTCAGACTTTCCTTAGCTTTGTGTTTCAACAAACTTTGGGGCATGTCTTGATAAACCTGCTAACAAAGTGCAAGCTGAAGAAGACGAGCCAACCGCAGGTGGCCTTAGTCACTTTCAGAACTTTTAGGCCTATAACAACTATTTTTAAACAATGATTTCAACGGTGAATTCCACTGGAAGAAGGAGANGAAAAAACTGCACATAAGTTACAAGACTTCATACACAGACACACGGAACTAACACATAAGACAAACTTTCTACTTTTATAAGAGAAAACAACAAATTTAGCTAACAAAAACAATGTGATATGAAACATATACCCTTCACTGCATTTCACATGCTATTTGCTCTAAGATTTTTTTAAAAAATAATTTATCTAACTTTATTTATGTGCATTGGTGTGAAAGTGTCAAAAGCCCTGGAACTGGAGTTACAGATAGTTGTGAGCTGCCATGTGGGTGCTGGGAACTGAACCTGGGTCCTTTGGAAGAGCAGCCAGTGCTCTTAACCTCGAAGCCACCTCTCCAGCCACTGCTCTAAGATTTTAAACATAACTCAGAACTAAAGAGTCATTTTTTGTTTTAAGGCAATCTGTTCACCTTAAACAATGCCATTCAGACTAAACTCAATATTGTATGTGCACCGGGCAGTAGTGGCGCATGCCTTTAATCCCAGCACTCGGGAGGTAGAGGCAGGTGGATCTCTGTGA
>LZPO01075859.1:96138-106176 GCA_001675575.1 Neotoma lepida | reverse complement strand
AGGTAATCTTCACAATACTGACCTCCCTGACCCCAAAATTCCATTTCTAGGAATACAGCCTATAGGTAAAACTCATGCTTTCATCAACCTCAAATGGGAACATTCTACATTCTTAAAAAGATTTTTATTATTATTATTATTATTATTATTATTATTATTATTGCTGTTATTATTTGTAGACAGGGTCTCACTATGTAGCCCTGGCTGGCCTTGAACTTACAGAGATACACCTGTATCTGCCTCCCAAGGGCTGGAAAATTAAGGTGTGTGCCCCCATGCCTGGGAAGAAAGTTAAAATAATTAGGTAAATGTACATGTGTATCAACACCATGGCATCTTGCATATAGAAATAGATGTATAGGAAGGAAGATCATAAGTTCTAGGCCATTCTGGGCTATGGAATGAGTTTAAGGCTAGTCTGAGCAACTTCCTAGCACCTTGTGTTAATTCAGAAATAAGCAAAACAACAGTAGAGTACAGGGAAGACACTGGGCCTGTATCTAATGGCAAAGCTTTGCCAGATGTGTAAAGGCTTGGGTTCCATTTCAACACCACAGAGACAATCGTTTGAACTATTTTGACTATTGGAAGTGCACAGTACAACAGTGCTAGCTATTTATACAGCCAGCAAAGCCCCTCCAAAACTTTCCCCTTTCACAAATCAAAAACTGACTACACTTGATAAGTACTGACCACGCTTATTTTGTTTGTTTTATTTATTATGTCGTTCTCGGTGTGTCCTCCANGGAGATCCACCTGCCTCTGCCTCCCAAGAGCTGAGATTAAAGGCACCCAGCCCTGACCATGCTATTTACATGCAAATTAACTACTCAATTACAAGCATGAGCCATTCTGTTTACATGCAATTTAACCACTCAATTTAAATTTAATGGTGGCATGTGGCCAGCATTCTATCAAGCACAGGTGTAGAAAGAAATAATTACTAAGCTTTACTCTCCTGATGTCAACATTTTCTGTCATTACAAAGGGCTTAACTCCACTTCTACAGTAGTTTCAAGGTGAGTTCCACTGAAAGAAGAGCTGAAAAAGACCACATGGGTTACAGAGACTTCACAAATAGACACACAACACTCAGNTGGATTTTCTACTTTTACGATGGAAAACAACAAACCTGGCCAACAAAAACACATAGCTCTTGCTGCAGTTCCCATGCTGGAGAGGTTCAGCAGTAGCATGTCAAAGATTGGTTAGCTAAAATTTCCAGTCAGAGAAGAAACAGCAGCAGTGAAGAAGTTCGCAGCCTGCAGGACACAGGTGCACGCAGCAAGCCAAGCAAGGTTCACTTTACAGCCAGGACGCTGAGAAAAAGCAGCTCAAACCCAACTCGAAAAATTGCTGAAAACTCAAATCTGAATAAAGATGAGGATACAAAAAAAAAAAAAATCATCGGGCTGGAGAGATGGCTCAGAGGTTAAGAGCACTGACTGTTCTTCCAAAGGTCCTGAGTTCAATTCCCAGCAANCACATGGTGGCTCACAACCATCTGTAATGAGATCTGGCACCCTCTTCTGTATACATAATAAATAAATCTTTAAAAAAAAATCAAAATTCAATGGGCTATGAAGTGCAGGGGGAACAGACTCACACAGATTCCAGTTAAAACTGCACTGTGAACTGTAACATGTCAAGTGCTGTGACTCAAGGACTAAGGAGAGCTCAGGCAGTAAACACTTGCCTTGAAAACAAGAGAACTTGAGATTGATCCCCAGAACTCAAGGGGAAATTCTGAGTGTGGTTACTCGCACTTGTCAGCCCTGGGGACAGCAGAATTGGGGGTCTGGCAGATGACAACACAAAACCATCAGTACACACCTGCACACCTGACAACAGACACTTACTGGTTTGCATACAACACAGCTTGCAGATCCTTCTGTAAAGAGGACTATGAGGAATAGTTCCTATGTTTCATTTCCAAGGACAGAGAAGACTAAGAATCCAGGCAGGAGACACTATTTTCCCATTTTAGAAAGCAAGTATTTCCTCATTTTACACGCAAGAGGTTTCATTTGAAAACAAAACCAAAATGCCCCAAATGCCAACAAGAAACATCAGACACTGAAAGGACTCAAAGCAAGGAAATCATCTTACAGAGCAGCTGGTGTGGCAAAGGAAGTTCGGTGAGTCGAGAGGACAGGAGCCTCTCTTCCTGTCCCTAAATCTAAANTCAACTCTGTACAGCACCTAAGTCAACCTAAAGCTTTATTATTTGTTCTTTGAATCAAATCATTAGTTCAGCACAACACTTTAGATTTTTTAGAACCTTTTTTAAAACATGTATTTGTTTATTATGTGTGTGCCCATATGCACACCATGGCAACACGGGGAGGTCAGAGGACTTGTGGACATCAATTCTTTCTACCATAAGAGTACAAGATCGGGGCTGGAGAGAAGCTCAGCAGGTTAAGAGTACTGGCTGCTCTTCCACAGGACCCAGGTTCAATTCTCAGCACCCACGTGGCAGCTCACAACTGTCTGTAACTCCAGTGCCCTGAGATCTGACATCTTCACACCACTGCACATAAAATAGTTAAGAAAGTTTAAAAAAAAAAAAGTGCAGGATCAAGCTTGGCTGCAAACTCTTTACCTACAGAGCTATCTTAGTTTAGTAATCCAATAGGAACAATATGTGAGCTATCAATTAGGAGAAGAGTAGATATGGGACTACATCTAACTAGAGCCCTTGTTGGAATTCCTTTCAAATGGTACCCAAGTCAGGTCTCACTGATGTGAAATCAATCACAAGACATGCAATTAAAAACCCAAACTAGGTTAGCCACAAAATCTCTTAGGACTGTAGTAACTAAAAAGTGCAGAAACAGAAATGGCACTGGACAGTCTAACAACGTAATGCTGGGAAGCAGATTGCAGGTTATTAATTCTTCCACTCAAATGAGCTGGACCAACCAGCATACGCTTCTAATCCCAGGCAGAGGCAGGCAGATGTCTGTGAGTTCGAGGCCAGCCTGGTCTACAGATTGAGTTGTAAGCCAGCCAGGGTTACACAGATTCCTGTCTCTAACTAAAATAAAATAACTCATGAAACTCAAGTGCACAGTTCAGTGTGTGCTGTCTTTCTATCTATATAGCATCAAGCATTATGCATGGTGTGAGTAAACTAGCATGGTGACCCAATGCCCCAACTCAGCTAAGCACTAAGCAAAACAGAACACTGCACTTCCTTCCTAATGAATCCAGGCTTCCTTTTGTCTTTAAAAATAATCTGGAACTCATGTTAACAGGGTACATATGCTGAACCTCAAGAAGCAGTGGCACCCAAGTATTAAAAAGTGTCAATCATAACAACTCCTTATTTCCCAAATGAGCAGAATGTAAGTATGTATGCTTGGGCTTCTCAGTGTTCTTGCCCTCAAAAGCCAGAATATAAATAGGTTGGTGCATCACAGTCATAATCACATCTAGACATATCAAAGACTCAGTCACAGCACACGGGGTGTAAACACTCCTCCTGGGGTAGTTCGTGCAAACCATAATATGGGCATTGCTATAAGTATTCAATAGCAAGGAAATCCAAGAAATACGTAAGAGGACTTGTTATAACTTAACAAGGAAAACAGTTCTTACATAAAAATTTAACAATGACTGTATCAATGATGGCACTAAAAGGGCCTATTTGAAATGAAAACAAAATGAAATGGTACCAAATTGCTTTCTAGAGAAGAAGGAGGATATCTTCCATTCCTACTCTGTATTTAAATACCAAAGCTCCGATNATAACATTACAAGTAGAGCAATAGTACAGGGGGAGGATATAATGCCACTTATAAAGTAAAGCACTCAATATTGGGTCTCCATTATGACTTCCCTCTTGCAATACTAAACGAAATATAAAAACAAAACAAAACAAAAACCACACAAGTTATATTTAGATTGTGGCTGAGCTGGCTAAGTCAACATTGCCTGCTGTGTAACGTGACTCCCAGAGAACTCACCCTAAGAATAAACAGACATCACATGAGCAGGTTCAGAGAAGAGCTGAGTCATCCACCCACCCCCACCCTACCCCAATCCTGGCTCTCCACTTTGATTTCCAGAAACTTGATGGAAGCAGCTACAGTACCATAACTTTCAGCTGTTCTTCCCATTCCCACCAGTAAGTCAGTTTCCTTAATTAGGCTGGCAGGACACTTTAACTCAAGTGTACCCTATCTGTGTCAGAGGCAGCAGTCTCTAGTCCACCTGGAGGCAAGTATCAGGCACTCTACATGACTTGTGCATTTTGAACATGATCANTCAATATATCCCTAGGGCTTCATTCTACCACATCGTTAAGAGTAGAACTGCTTCATTTCCTCTGAGGATGCTCATTACATCACCAGTAATCGACATTTGGCTCCCAAAGTCTTTTTCTTCAGANCAGAGTAAGAGAAGCAGTTCAGCAAGAGTATGGAATTCTGGCTGGTTGTTGAGAACAGTGAGACAGATGAATAGGTGGGAAAAGACACCAGTGAGCAAGCAATTCACAATTCACTAAACAAGTGTGAAATGTAGGTCATTACAGGTATGTGGATAATAAGTAAAATGTGTAAGGTGAGGATTTCACCGGGAGGTTTCCAGGTGGCTTCAATAATGACAACTTAGCAAACAATGACCTTCTGTCATTAGTGTAAAGAGAGCAGCATCCTGGGGAGGCAGAACAAGGGACATGGGTGGAGCACTGAGAACCTAGAAAAGGAAAACATGTTACCTAAGCAAGAAGTGACCACAGGGGAAGAATTACATGAGGCAGAGTGAGGTGAAGTCGGAGAATGAGGTTTTAGGGCCAGACTAAAATCATGTGTCAAGAGAAACAGGAATTATCTGAGAAGATGCTCAATGAGGCAGCGTTTGTTGTCCTCAGATNTGTTTAACTAGGAGAGCTATTACAGAAAAGGGAAGCCAGGACAGACACCAGTGTGGATAGCAGATAAAAGGCTACTGAAGTACTAGTTCAAGTCTATGGTACCTGCAGTGAACCTGAGCCAACACAGTAGACAGGACAAGTAACACACCAAGTAAGGCTACCAAGACGGCTCACCAGGTAAAGGTACTTGCTGACTCTGGATCCCACACAGTGGCAGGCGAGAACTGATTCCCACAGGTGTGTGCATGCACACATAATCACACTCGTGCACTCAATGCTAAAAACTAAAAGCAAAGAAAAGCAACAGCACTAAAGCAGCAGGAGCCTCTGAGCAGTCAAGGCCAAGCGCTGACTCCTGGGGGGCACAGAACTGATGGCTCAATGGCCAAGGACACTGATAAAGCATTGGGCCCAGGAGCCCCTGTCCCTTGCTCTTGGTGCCACTGTCCAGCCACACTGGTCTCTTGGTCTATTTCTCCAGAACACATGATTTATGCTTGCTTGAGGCCTTCTCAACAGACAATTTCCCTGATCTGGATTTTAAAAATGTAACCAATAAATTCATTTGTATGTTAAACTTTAACTGTCAAAAGGAAATCCCAAAAACAAAAACTAGAGAATATAAAACATACAGAGAGAAGTTAACCCCAGAGGAACCTATGAATCAGGACACAAAACAACAGATTTTCTAGGAGAGAAACGACAGCTTTGGATCAAGATCAAATAACTAAAAATTGGGAGGGAGGGGTCACTTAGGCAAAAGAAAAAGAATATTTAAAGTAGGACATTGGGGCTGACAGATGGCTCACTGGACAGTACTGACTCCNACAAGTTGTCCTCTGACCTCTACACACTGGCTGTGGCACATGTACACACATATTCACATCACAAAATAAATAAACAAAATATAATTATTGCAATGAAGTAGAAAGATGGACAATGCCAAAGCATGGGACGTAAATTCCTTGAATATCGAGTTTATTTCCTGACAGGTACATACCTACTTTAATTATACAAAAATCTAAGAACTTTTGTTTGCTTGCTTTTGTTTTGCTTTTTGAGATAGGGCTTCTCTATGTAACTGTCCTGAAAATCACTGCGTAGAATAGCCTGGCCTTGAACACACTGAGATCTGCCTGCCTCTGCCTCTCCAGTGTTGGGAATATAGATGAATGTCACCATACCTAGCCTACAAATTATTTAAGTGAGGCAAATATGAGGTGAATATAGACATCTTTGTTGTGTTCTTAATATTTCAGGTTCAGTGAAGACACTCCGTGAGGGTTTTCCAGGTGAGGCTTGCATTCTGTTGAGGTAGTTTCCTTCTACTTTGGTTAACTGAGTGCTCCTGTCACAACAGGACACTGGGCTGGGAAATGTTTCAGAAAGGCTTAAATGATCACTATTTATCATTCTTTATGCTTGTGCGATTGGCTGCAATGATCAGTTTTCAATATTGAATCATCCTTGCATTCCAGAAATAAATTCTATGCAATGGTGAGGTAAATCTTTAAATATACTGCATAAAAAAACACTTCACAGGGGCCTGAGAGACAGCTCAGTGGTTAAGGGCCAGTATTGCTCTTTTAGAGGACCTGCATTCAGTTCCCAATACCCAGATACAGTGGTTCACAGTCACCTGTAACTTCAGCTCCAGGGCATATGATGCCCCCTCTNCTGGACTCTGCAGGACCTGCACTCATGTGCACAAACCAAATCATCTCAGCGGTACAGTGCTTATAGTTTATTAAAAAGCTTTGAGTTTGGTACCCAACATTAGCTAGATGGGGGAAGGACCACCCACAGGTATCTCTCACTATCTCCCCACACACATACATACTCCACACACAAATTATCATAACTAAGAATTTCAATTAAGTAGGATACAAAGTCAACATACNGAAATTATTATAGAGATGCAGCTCTCTGAAGAGAAAAATAGAAAGTTTCATTTACAAAGTCTTTAAAAGAAGAAAATGTCAGTGATGACTAAACTATGAAAGTGAAAGACTCATACAGAGAAAACTANAAAACGATGCCAAGAGAAAAGTTAAGGAATGAGCAGGAAAATGCTACCTATTAACAGACCACGATGCCAACCCTACTCAAACAAGATGTACACTATACATTCAATGTGATTGCTATCAAAGCCCAATGGGATGCTCTCTAGAAACGAAAGGCTCATCTGAGTGCTGGTATGGGCCAAGGACTCTAAACAGCAAAAACAGCCATTATAAGAGCTTATTAGCTGGGTAGCTTACAGCCTTCGATTTGAAATTTTATCACAAATCTACAAAAACCAAAATAGAGTAGTGCTGGTGTAATAACAAGACCGCTGACAAAGACTGAGGTGAGGTGCTCCCCCCAAAAAACCTCAAATACATGGGAAATGACCATCCAAAGAGGCTGTGTTGAGAGCAATGGTGCTGAGAGAACTAAAAATATACAAGCCTGGCATGAAATGTGCAGGCTAGGGAGCGGGCTCAGTGGAAGAGCAGGTCCCATTGCTAACACCCACCAACCCAAAAAAGGATGCTACGGCATGGACCTCATACCATATACAAAAGCTAACTTAAATTGGGTCAAATGCCAAAGTATAAGATCTACAACCCTGAAACTACTAGGGAACAAAACCACTTTAAGACACTGGAGACAACAACCATCTGAATAGGACTGTCCCGGCTCCAGAAATAACAGCAAAACTGACAGTGCTGACGGAAAGGCCTCTGCACACAAGGGAAACAATGACCCAGTGCAAGAGAAACGCTATCAGCCATCCATCAGGGTGGAACAGGCACAATGTAAAGAAGTCAGGATTCAGGATGGCTCAGCATGTCAGGCACTTGCTGTTAACCCTCGGCAAGTTTGTGTCCACCCTTCAGAAGCACATACAGACGGAAGGAGAGAACCAACTACACAGACATCGCCTGGCCTCTGCATGTGCACCCCCACACATCTCAGAAAACAAAAGCCTATATATATCTGCAGAAGCTGATTATGTGCTTAACTACAGACTAATTCCAAATCCACAAGAGCAGACTGAGAACTGACTGGCAGAGGACAGAGGGGCTGCTGTCCATACCTTCCCTTCACACAGGCTCTATGGCTGCTTCAACAGAAAGGCTGCGGAGTGCATTTAGGAAAAGCTCAGAGTCACTCTTTCTGTTTNAAAAACTTCCACTTCTGAGGGACGTTCTGCATTTTTAATGCACTGTATGTACACAACTTTACCNGAAGGACGGGTCAGTGGGAAATGTGCTTGGCACACAATCGTGACTACCTGAGTTCTATCCCCAGAAGCCACATAAAGGTAAAGGGGAGGACTAACTCCATAAAGTTTCCTCTGACCTCTCATGACCACACATATGCACATACCTTGCATGCATACACACACATTTAAAAGCATATACTACAAAAGAAACAAATTANACATAGTAATTATAGTGAGAGTCGCACTAACAGACTCCTAAAACATGAAGCAGCAAAAATTGTATCAAAACCTTTAGTAAAAATAAAGTATCCCGAACTAAAATTAAAGAGGTAAGAAAAGGCACTAGAAATCTGCTACTGAAATCCAATAATAAATGTCAGCTTTAATCCTAGCACTTGGGAGGCAGAGGCAGGTGGACTTCTGAGTTCTGGTCTACAGAGCAAGTTCCAGAACAGCCAGGGCTACAGAGAAACTCTATTTCAAAAACCTGGGGCTGGAGGGGAGAACTTCAAAGCAGAAATTCAAAGAAATTCAAAGCAGACAAAACTACTTGGAATTGTCATAGCATTCACAAGAAGCTCGTTATAAAGGGAAAGCAATGAATGCACACCCAGCATCTACCAGGGTCTTCACGTCTGCTGTCTGCTTTGGTTTTACATTACTCAACATGTCTGTTCCTATTTACACTTAACACACAGTGAAAACTCCAATTTATTCCAGGTCTCACAGTTAGTTAAGGATAGAACTGAGACTTGTGGCCAGTTCCTTTTTTAAAAAAATTGGGGGGCTGGAGAGATGNCACAGCAGTTAAGAGCATTGGCTGCTCTTCCAGAGGACCTGAGTTCAACTCCCAGCACCCACATGGCAGCTCACAACTGCCTCTAACTCCAGTTTCAGGTGATGTGATACCTT
This sequence comes from Neotoma lepida, assembly GCA_001675575.1. Classification (NCBI taxonomy): domain Eukaryota; kingdom Metazoa; phylum Chordata; class Mammalia; order Rodentia; family Cricetidae; genus Neotoma; species Neotoma lepida. The sequence continues at coordinate 97,171 of LZPO01075859.1, read as the reverse complement.
TACACAGATATATATGCTGGCAAATGGGTGCGCATGAAATAAAAATAAATTAATTAAAAAAATATTTTTTGTTTTTTTGAGACAAAGTCTCTCTATATAGCCCTGGTTGTCCTGGAACTCACTATGTAGACCAAGCTGGCCTTGAATTCACAGAGATCACCTGTCTCAGATTCTCAAGTGCTGGGATTAAAGGTGTGACAAACCACACCACACCACCACACCTGGCCCAGTTCACTACATTTTAAATGAGATGCTGGAGAAATTACTCAGTCGCTAAAGTGCTAACAGAGCTTCCCTTTCAGACATACAACTTTTGTTTTGAAGGCAGGGTCTCACTATGTAGCCCAAGTGGGCCTCAAACTCAGGACAACTGCTTCAAATGCTGGGATTACACACATGTCCCAGAACACATGGCTATCTAAGGCTGCCTTTATGACACAGCAAAGTGAGAACTTTTTTATATTCTGGATGTGCTAGAGGGCTCCCTAGTCCACAGAGAATACAGCAAGATGTGCGATCAATTCCTTTTTAGCTACCTAACTGAAGGAAAATCTTCCCAAGCCTTTTACAAAATGCAACTGCTCTGNTCCTTTCAAGGCCTCTCCACACAGTGCTCCAGTGGAGAGGGTATTCATTTCTGAATGAAACTGCTTTTCAACACCAGGGGCAGTATAGAGGGCTANCTGCCACAAATACTTCTNTACTTAATTGCAGCTTGTGTAAAGTTGTGAATGGATGTTTTAGGCAATTCATCCATTCATTAAGACACAGAACATATTTAGTCCACATTAAAGCCATCCAATCACTCTTACTGTTACCTTATAAACAGATAGCTAATGAGCATTGTCCTCAACAAACTGAAATGGCTTTAATCATTCATCACCACCCATTTCAACAGCTCTACTTGTCAACTTCAGCAGCCAAAGGCAAAATATTTATTATCATCAACAGAATCCTAGAACGTGGCAATTTTGAAAGCAAACTGATTTCTCACCATACTCTATAAACTGAAATACTAATAACACAGTACAAA
>LZPO01075859.1:84100-95998 GCA_001675575.1 Neotoma lepida | reverse complement strand
ACTCAGGTCAGAAAAAGAGATCACTTACTCAGAAAAACTTGATTCATTCTCTAGGTCACACCCACAGTTTCCTCATTTTCCAGCTGAGGAACTCAAGGGAGTCCTCACAGAAAAGAACCCCTCCCTCCTCAGACGATCTCCCCAGGCAGACTGAGCATTTTACTTACACTTCTGTGTACAGAATAAACTTCTATCAAGTTTCTCAGGGTCAGTATACTCAGGCTCAATAAAGAAGATCTTCTCTTTTACAGAAATGAAGCATTCACACAGTCGAAGGGAAGAACTGCAAAATCTCATTTGGAACTAATTTTCACTGGCCAAAGATTCAGGACATACTATGGGTCAGGTCAGCTGCTCCAAATTCCATGAAGGGATTTGTTCACTGCCTTTAAAACACTTGGAAACCACCGAACTTTAGCTTGTAACCTACAAAGGCCTAACTGCACAGAGGGAAAGGCACCTGTAATCAACAATGGGTCAAACCCACACAGCACCTCAGGATATAATCCGGCTCTACCATCAAAAGCTACTAACTCGGCCACAGAAGGAACACCTCTTTTAGCACTACACAAATATGGCTTTGGTCAGCAACGTTGTCTCTAGATGAAGAAACAGCCTCGTCTCTTCGCTTGTGTCTGTGTGTGCTCTACGTGAGGGGCTGTGTACTCCTCAGAAAGCTCACTTCTGGCAATGAGGAGCAAAGGGCACTTCCCACGCCTGCCTTCTCAAGGCTGGGCACTCATCACAGTACCCAGGCTAAGAGANCCAAGCAATGGTGTGTGCATCTGTGAAGAATGGAATGACTATCAGTTGACTCCAGTGGGAAGATGGGACTAAGAACCCCTGGGGTGAGCCGCATTTTTAAACAGTGGCATTACAGGGAGTTCCATGGACAACCATTTTTGTCTGTATAATTAATTCAAGGTGACATGCCATGGTTTTCCCTGGGCCATGACAAACTCATCTAAAAGGATGGCACACAGAGTACATTTATGTTTGGGTGCTTCACAGTCTCACAATAGTAACTATATTGTTCACCCTATAAAGCATAGCAACCCAGTTCCTTCTCTGATGTCATGAAGCATCNGGTGCCGGCAGAAAGATCTTGCTTGTTCACTGAGTCCCCAGGCACCCGCAGACATTTACAGCATATGCTCAGCTTGGCCTGGGCTAGACCCAACACCACCTGAACCTGCTCTGACACCCTCTCTCTCACCTGTGCTGCTTTCTCCCTCTAGCCCACCTTTATTTAGTCTCTAGATTCTTCTTTTCATCCAAAATTATCTGCAGCAACAGCTCTCATTCCATGCATCTGCCACAATATACATAATCTTCTGTGGGTCCTACAACTCCTCTTCTTTGTTTTTGAATACTGAACAGATAAATGTCTTTGTTTTTTGAGACAAGATTTCCCCGTGTAGCCCTGGCTGTCCTGGAACTCATTCTGTAGACCAGGCTGGCTTCGAACTCAGAGATCCGCCTGCCTCTGCCTCCTGAAATTAAAGGCATGAGCCACCACCGCCAGGCCTGTGCCAATAAAGTTTTATAAAGCCCAATTGTTTAGCAAAGGTGTTTCAAGTTGATTGCTNAAAAACCGAAATGTACTGTTTCTTTTTGTGTGTGTACAGTATGTGTGCCCACGTGTGTGTACAAGCAGGTGCATGCCCATGTNTAAAGACAGACATGACATCAGGTTTATTATACTCAGTTGTTTTCNATCTTATTTCTTGAGACGGGGGTCTCTCATTAAACCCAGATTTCATCGACTGGCTAGACAGCTGCTCAATAAGCCCCCAGGATTCTCCTGTTCCTGCCTCCCAGAGCTTGAAATAAAAACAGATGCCATCACACCTGGCTTTTTATGTAGTTGCTAGGGATTAGAACTGAGTCCTCCTACTTGCACAGCAAGTAATTATCTACAGAGCCATCTCCCAACCCTAAAACATATTATGAAACTTTATTTTTCTTTAATTTTATTTGTGTGCACACACACACACACACACACACACACACACACACACACGAGTATAGTTGTCCACAGGACAAAAGAGGATATCAGATTGCCACCTAGAGTTACAGGTGGTGTGAAATGCCTGATATGGATGCTAGGACATGAACTTTGATATCCAGAAAAAGCAGCGAGTGCCCTTAACTGCTGAGCCATGTCTTCAGACCAGAAACAGTATTTCAAAGGACATATTGTGAATGATTTCTGTGTTTCCAGAATGAGTTATAAAAGCCTCAATTATCTAAAAATGAACCTGAAGTACAATAGCGAATTATGAGAATACAAGGAAGAGAGTTGAGAAGTTGAGAAATGCAGGTAGAGAATGTGGNTCAGTGGTGGAGCACTTACCTCGGATGGGTGATGCCCCAAGTTCAATTCTCAGTACCAGAAAAAATATATAGAAGCTGGGAACTGGGGCTACTGACTTGGCTGCTTACAAAAGATGCTATCTGAAGATGCGAGACAAAACACTCCACCTATCAAATCAATCCGTCTCAATCTGCAAGATGGAAATAACCATACATGTGTCACAAGGTGNCCTAAACACTTAAGTGTTGACCATCCAGCTATCATCCTGGCAACCTGGGACTAAGAGTAACTATAAACACTACCTGTGCTCTGCCTTGAACAAGTCAAGTTCTATGCCCTGGGAAGAACAGCTTTTAGTATTTTAGTTACAATTATTTTAGTATTTGCAGAGTCAGATATGCCTANCACCACCCATCTTTAATCTGAGCAAGATATGGTGTGTTTTAGAATTTGTACTTCTGATTCCTAAAGACGGAGAGCCCTTAAGGCACTATCGTCCAGTGTGACACTATCCTTTTCAAAGATCCTAGAGAGGAGGCCACTCTTCAAGAAGTCTTGACTCATTACAACTTTTAGAGTTAGGACAGAAGACAAAAATCTCTGTGTACGCACCCACCTTTTTGATTTTTATATAGATAATACAAAGCTTTATAATTCCTCTTTCTAGTACTTGGGTATTTGTCTCCAAATAGTTTAACCTTCTGCCTTTATTGATGCTCAAGTTGCCGTACCCATCCTCAAAGCAGAGGAGGCAAGAGTGATACNCGCAGGTCGGCCCTCCATGTAGCTCATCTTCCCAGGGTAGCCGCCAGTGCCTCAGCTACTTCCTCCCTTCTAAAGGCTGCCAAATGGTTATGTAAATGAGCCAGCTGGCTTTCTGAGTCATCACTTCTCTTCCCAACTTCTCCATTTCCAGTGTGAACCTTGAAGTACTCTATGAACCCTTAACAGCAGTCAGAATTTCAGTCACTTCCTAAACTTGGAAACTGGACAGCTGACCTCCCTCATTCCAGGGGAGTGGCAAATGATAGCTGTTGTTCAAATATTGGTTTCTATTACCTGTCTACTTGGTAACCCAAAACATTTCTCTCTAAACCTGCTCTAGTTTCCTAAAAGAAGAAAATCTTCATGTGTGTACAATGTAAAAAGCTTTGCAACAGGCATGGTGGCACACAACTATAATCCCAGCCCTAGCAAGGATGAGGCAGGAGGATGGAGAATGTAAGCCAGCTTGGGTTATACTGCAAAACTCTCAAGCAAGCAAACAAAAACAAAGTCTACTGCCAAATGCCTCTTTAGCAATCACATTCCCTGAGCAGACGCCTTGAGAACAGAGTCAGGTGCTGATGCTCTGAACACAGGGAACTACAGCCTGGACGCCATGTCCTCTTAGTCCTCTGAGGCTAAGAGAAGAACATCATTAGGAAAAATAAAAAAAGTACAAGGTGGACATTTCACATTAAGGAATAACTTGGATTGTAGACAATGGCAAAAANGGAGCTCATTTAAACTCCAGAACTTAGAGACAAAGGATATCCTGTGATAATGGGCACTGTGGAGGTCTATCACCTTGGTCCTGAACTTCATTCCTAACCAATCCTCTAAACACCTAGGCTTTTGCACTACCACTGTTTGTTTCACTTCTGGAGCTGTATGGATATCAGCTGCTTCCTGCAGTATTAATTTCTAGATTACATAAGCCTCATTTTAATCATTTGGCCAANACAATAAACTGATATTTTGAATCCTCTCTGAAATACCTTAACGTTTTTCTTCCCAACAATATTTTGTCAACTACATGCTGCTCTTAACTAATTAGGTTATCTGGTGAAGGCAAGCATCAACTACAGTGAGGCCTGTCTTGGAAGGGATGGGCAATCCCAGAGGTGTTCAGAAGTAACAAAGCCTTGGTAATATAGAGTGGTGCCAGGAAATGGAGCACTGTGAACAGTAAACAGAAAAGACACTTATTTTACCTGTGAAATATGACAAAATATGGGCAATATTAATTTCATATATATATGTAATTAGTGGTCATCTACGAAAAAAAAATCTATTGAGTAGATAGAAATGGAAGGGTGCAATTCAACAGCTTGACAATTATTTTGTGTAGGCAAAGCAAATGTGGTCCATCACCTGGCAGACGATTTAGAAATGATCTCTGCACCTGGGAGGCAGAAGAAAGCCTGGACTAGGAAGCCATCCTAAGTTACATGAGAACCTGCCTCAAAAGGAAGGAAGGAAAAAGAGCGATTAAATACTGCTCTTCTTTACAGTTCATGAATGTTCAAATAACCTTCCTATTTGCTCCCTTTAAAGGAGCAACTGAATTGTTCTGCCCCACTCCCTACACCCCTGCCAGCTCTCCCGGTAAACCTGTCTCCTCTGGGAGTGTGGTGCTCATTCCCCCTGCAGATCTTTCTTCCGGGATCCTGTCTGTCCACCTCATAGCCTGCTCCAGCACATGTGTGCACGGAGTATTTCTGCCAGAAATGTTANCAGCACTTGGAGTAATCAAACTGTCTGACTTCCTAGTTCTCTAGAAAAGTAATCTGTTTCAGGACTGTGGCTCTAGCTCAGTGGCAGGGCATCTGCATCACAAGCTGATCCCCAACATGGCATTCAAACAAAAGACAAACAAAACACTACCCACTTTAGTTCTCCTTCCCAAGATTCACCTGCATGTGGCTGATTGCTCTGAGTGGAAATAGCAACACCTGCAACTATCAAAAACAAAAAATAAATAAATACACCATCTGCATGTCTCACTAGTTCTAGAAAGTGGCAACACTCAGCCAGCAGCGCTCAGATCTACAGGAAGGACAGATCTATGGGACGTACAAGTGTCCACTGAGGGAAACCTGCAAGGNACAGGAAGGCTTGTTTGTTTGTGTCTTTTAAATAACTTACTCAAAACACCCAGTGACAGGAAGGGGGAGGAAAAAAAAAACCAAGGAGAGTCCCCAGTTGTGTGAAGAAAACATTATTCTTTCCCCTGGCAGAACTGAGGTGAACGTGAGAAGCATCAATCAAAAGCGGAACCCACATAAAAGACAACAAAGCAATGCCTATAAAGCCATGGCCAGCTTGATTCTTTTAGTCATTTCATTTTCTAAGAAACTGACTTGAGGTTTCTAATGTGGATTCTACCTGTNTAGATGGTGCAGTTTTGCCAAGCAGAACCTTAACCTTTGGGCTCACTGTGTGCAATCTGGGTAATAACTAGTTACTACTCAAACAACAGCACTTAAAAATCAAGCATGGAATTGTTTTTGAACTGCTGGGCTAGTTCTGCAGCTACGTGCAATGCAATGCAAGGAAAAGCACAATAAAATCAGCATCCAAAAGCTGCTCTAGGCTTGGGTTCAAGGTAAGTTAGAAGACTGCTAAGATGAGGTACCAACAGAACTCACTGGGCAAAGTCCTACGTTATAAAGACAATTGCAGCTGTCCAGTAAAGAAAGGCAGAAAATGACAAGGGAGTGGAAATTCCCTAAGTGTTCTGTCATATTAAGCCACTACAAATACCAACAACCACCACAACTGCAACATACCACAAACAAACCATTTGGTTGTTCCAGGTATTTACAGCTTATTCATTTTTTTTTCCTTCTCTTTTGGGAACTTGGCCTAGAATTCCTGATCCTGCTGACTCATTCCCCAAGTGCTGGGATTACAGTCATGAACCACAAAAACAGGATAATATTTACCTATATTAATGACAACTGTGAAGACAGATACATGACAGTATTTGTTCTAGCTGAACATGATGGATGGTATACTGTAATTCCAGCATATCAGAGACTGGGACAGGAGGATTGTGAGTTCAAGGCCAGCCTCAGTTATATAGTAAATTCCAAGCAAGCTTGAGCTGCACAAGACCCAGGCTCAAACAACAAGAACAAAAAGACAATAGTTTCTGAAAATGTTTTTCAAATGTGTTTTTAAATATGATAATATATTATCAAAAACAAGCAAACAGCAGTTGGCACTAACAGGGCCTGCATGCTGTCAGTACTACAGACAGCAAGAAACCCTCAGCTGCCCCCAGGATGGCTTCCACACACCACTCCCTCCAAAGGCACTGTAGAAAGAATGTACTTCAAGACAGAGGAAAGGGGAGACTGAGAGATGGGTCAGCAATTAAGGACTTGTTGCTCCTGCAAATGACCCAAGTTCTCTGTTCCCACCACCCCCATCAGGTGGCTCACAGTCATCATTAACTCTAGTTCCAGGGGATCTGACACTCTCTTGGTGGCCTCCTGAGCACCAGGGATTCAAGTGGTGCACATACACAAATGCACGTATGTTCAAGCAAACAACATANATTCATAAATTTCAAGTCTTGAGTTTTTTTGGTTTGGTTTTTTTCAAAACAGGGTTTCTCTGTGTAACAGCTCTGGTTGTCCTGGGAACTCGCTCTGTAAACCAGGCTGAATCTCTCCACCTCACAGAGATTCACCTGCCTCTGCTTCCCAAGTGCTGGATTAAAGGCGTGTGCCACCCCCCCCCATACACACACACACTCCACTTAATAGGTACACTCATCAAACTAGGTACGATCTCAGCTGACAGACCACAAAGGAACCCAAGACACTAACTGGTAGCCCTAGCTTCCTAGCTACTTATGTGCTCTAGTAGCTAAGGAGAACTGATGAAATGGCAAAAAGCATGGCTCTTGTGGCCTCACAACTGACACCACTGAGAACACATTCTTTCTTCAATTCCAACTGTGTAATCCTAGCAAGCCCTGACTTTTGGGGAAATTGAAGGGCTTTGGACCAGCTGCTTGGGTCAAATCACACACTGAAATGGACAAATCTCAGCTGTGGAAGACTGTCTCTCCTTATTCATCAATTGTCAGTTGCTTGCCTTTCAGCTCAAAAGTTGCCCTATTTGTCTATGATGGGAAAATGGATCTGGCTCTATAAATATTTCAGCATCTCGGCTGGCACACTGTTGTCAATGGAGGACGACGCTACACAGGCAACCTTCAGAAGCCATTGCCTTCTGACTCCTGCCACCCTGATAGTAGCTCCAAACTTGGGTTTCTCTGCTGACCAGCTCCCAGACGGGCACAGCTTACTCTGTCCAGATGCATGGTGCAGTTCAGTGGGCAGTAGTGCTCAGCAGCCAACAGCTAACTACTTGGCAGATTTGTAGCAGAGAACCTCCCTGAGAACAGCTTTCCCTCAACGGCACAAAGGGAGGACTACAGCCCACTCCAAGGGGTAGATCTCCACCAGGGCCACTCAGCAGGCCGTACCACTCCCTTTAAACAGGGCCCAGAGCCTACTCAGAACCAGGAAGGGGACACTATCTACCCATGGTGATTAAGGCTCTGTCAACTTGACACAAAATAGAGAACCTCAATTGAGAAGACACTTCTGTCTTAATCACTGTTCTATTGCTGTGAAGAGACACCATGACCACGGCAACTCTTACAAAGAAAGCATTTAACTGGGGCTGGCTTACAATCTCAGAGGGTTAGTGCATGAGCATCATGGCGGGAGCACGAGAGCAAACATGGCAACTGGAGAGGTAGCTAAGAGCTACATCCTGACTGAAGGGGGAGAGAGACAGAGTGGGAGATAGGGAGAGGAAGAGAAAAAAGAAGAGAAGGGGAGGAGGGTGGAAGGGAGTGAGGGATGGAGACAGACAGACAAGGCCTGGCACGGGCTTTTGCAACCTCAAAGTCCACCCCTAGTGACATACTTCCTCCAACAAGGCCACACCTATATGAGGGCCATTCTTACTCAAACAACCACAGCCTCCATCCATTGACTTGTAGGCAAGCCTTTTTTGTAGTGCTTTTTTGATTGATGATTGATGTGGAAGGGCTCAACTCACTCTGGGTGGTGCCATCCCTGGGCAGGGGGTCCTGGGTACTATAAGCAAGAAAGCTAAACAAGCCACAGGAAGCAAGCCAGTAAGTATTGTTTCTCCACAGCCTCTGCTTCATTTCCTGCCTCCAGGTTCGTGATTAAGCTTCTGCCCCATCCCCCCTTCAATGATGTAAGATGAAATAAACTCTTTCAAATTGCTTTTGACCAGTGTGGTGGTTTGAAAGAAAATGGCCTCCAAAGGGGATGGCACTCTTAGGAGATGAGGCTTTATTGGAGTAGATGTGGTCTTGATGGAGTAAGTATATCACTGTGGAGGTGGGCTTTGAGATCTCACATATGCTCAAGAAATGCCAAGTGAGACATTCTACTTCCTTTGGCCTTCATATCAACAAGTAGCAGCTACCTCAGCACCATGTCTGCCTACACACCGCCATGTCCTGCCATAATGATAGACTGAATCTCTGAACTGTAAGAAAGCCACCACAGTTAAATGTTTTCCTTTGTAAAAGTTGCCGTGGTCATGGTGTCTCTTCACAGCAATGGAAACCCTAAGACAGCCAGTGTTTTATTAAAGCAATTGAAAGCAAACTAATACACTACATCTAAAAAATGGCACAAAGCTTAGGAGGTCTTTTTGCATTTCCTATGCAATGAATATTATATTTGAGGGTGTGGCTGACTTATAGAGTCACCGGGAAGCTTTACATTTTCAGTGAGGAAGAGGACAAAAGGAAATTCTGCAGCAAGCATAGCTTTTGGCACAACTTCCACCACTGGGGACTCCTAAGCCATTCACTCAATGTCGCTATGAGGCCTGCACCATTTGCACTGCAGCAGCTTTTGTTAGAGATCAGTGCAAGAGAAACAAGCTTCCCAATCTTCTACAGGACAAGCTTCTAGCAGGTTCCAGAAGAAGGACTTTGAGCAAGTTCAATGGTGCAGCACTTGATACCCTTCTACCATAAAAAGTCACAGCTTCAACATCAGCCTAGGAAATAGGCTTCTGCATGCATCTGCCCTTCTTACACACTTGGAGTCCTTTCTTTCCATTGAACCCATCTCTACTACAATCCATTATACTTAATTCATTATAGTCAATGTTCCCCACTCAAGCTGCTACAATTTTTCTCTTGATGAGATTTAGACTAATACATCTTAATCACAGGTTGAACAATTCTGTCCAGGAGCTAAGTAAACAAGTAAGAGTTTAAATATTTAAAATTGAGAGTTCTATTATATAAAGAAAAGTATTTTATAGAGTCCATGACAAATTAATTCATATAGTCCTTAATAGAGCAACAGACTGATTATGGTCTAGCAAATTATAATTCCTGTTGGGAACATTCTATAGTTTAAACTATGATTAATAATCCCAAATGTANTAGTCACCAGTTTTAGAATTATTTTTTATAATTTTAGAAGCTTCCTAACAGTCAAGTTCTAAAAAGCCTAAAATAGGAAAAGAAAAGTTTTAAATGTAGGCTGGAGAGATGGCTCAACAGTTCCAAGCACTTGTCCATATTCCAGAGGACCAGGGTTCCTTTCCCATAGACCTCCTAATTCTAGACTGCTCTTAAGCCAAGGTAAGGAGCATGTGATCACGGCCTAATCACCAGCTGAACAGTATCTACAGAAGAGCTTGAGATGCAGGAGGCCCAGTGATTCCCTAAAGTCGCATTAATATCTGTGCTGCCCCTCAAGTAAAATCTGCTGAGAGTCCCGATANGTAATAAACCCNAAGAACTCCTGCAAAAAAGCAAACCAGAGGGCTGGAGAGATGGCTCAGTGGTTAAGAGCCCTGGCTGGTCTTCCAGAGGACCTCAGTTCAATTCCCAGCAACCACATGGTGGCTCACAACCATCTGTAATGAGATCTGGCACCCTCTTCTGGCCTGCAGGCATACATGCAGACAGAGCATTGTATACATAATAAATAAATAAATCTTTTAAAAAAAAAAAAGCAAACCAACAAACAAAAAACCTACCCAAGTTACCCCATAGCAAGGCCATCTGCCTTTCATAAAAGGAGAAAAGCACTGTCCCCTCTACCAAAAAGGAATGGGAAGGGCAGAGGACAGACAGTAAAAGGTAGGTTCATCACACCCCAAGTTTCTTCTCTTAATTAATACTAGAATCACTGACCAATTTCTCAAACAAATGAGAAAAAATAAATATAAATTCAGTTTCTTTTTTAATCACTCCGAGATGAAAAGCATAAAGTGCCAGCCGCCAGCAGACACACAGAACAAGGGACCTAAGTCTTCAAGGGCCAACCGCCAGTGAACAGAGTCGCCTTTAGAGAAACACAAGGATTATAGGAAATGTCTTTTAAAAAGAAAACAACACAAAAAACCTGCATTTCTTACTTGAGAGAGTCCAGGGGACGATGCATGTCCCGGGGGCGTGGCCGCAAGATTGGGGTGCCCCTTGTTTATTTCATGTGCTGAGTAAGGGGAAGGGGCTGGGGGTCCCGGCTGTCTTGCTACCTGTGTTACCTGTGAGGAAATCAAAGAACAGAGATTAGTGACCCGATCTACGAGTACAGCTGAAATCATTGTTTAAAATTGGACTGTGTCTCACAAGTTACAGTAAACTAGTACTAAACTCAAGAGGGGCTTACTATCTCAGAATACACAAATATGTCCATCTGTTTGATAAATTCCTAAAGCATAGTCTCCAAACAAACCAAAAATCCTAAAACAAAAAATATGCTAAATGAAATGAAACTTAAAACTGTATCAAGTGTTTTATATATAAAAGACACAAGAAATAAATGGCTATGGGAGTAAGGAGGAGACTGCAGGGGCCCAGCTTTTCTGTAGCATGAGTGAGAATCACAGGACTTGTTTGTCAAGACTCTCAGAACAGCCCCCTTCCTATAATCCCAGCACTCTAGAGGAGTGCACAGGGAAATGCTGAATTCAGGGCTGGCTTGTGCTATACAGAGAGGCCGTCTCAAGAGAAAGGGAAAGGCAGGAAGAGTGCTTTTGTCTAGTATGCCATCAAGTCTGGGGTCGAACCCAGGCAGCAGCACAAGAACTCGGGTTGATGGTGTTGGCCTGTAACCCCCAGCTCTTGGGAAGCATGGGTAGAAAGATCAGGAGTTCAAGGTCATCTGTGGCTACACAGCAAGCTCAAATTCAAAGCTGGCCTGGGCTCCATGACACTGTCTCAAAACAAAAAAAACCTGTAAGACAAGGACAAAAGCAGTTATATTTCCCAATTAAAACTGGCTTGAGACTCACTTCCTGAACTGTAGACACCACAAAATCACACGGTGAATTATGTAAAGCCATTTGTCTAACTACAGGCTAATCAAAATGTTCTGAGGACAGTAAAGGCAGGCTGCGCTATTCTTGTATGGTTCGGTCGGTCAGGCATATTAAATGCATTTTCAATTGACTCAGTGAGTCAAGTACTTGCTACAGAAGAATGAAGACCCACATTTGATCCGCAGCACCCACAAAAAAGGTGCATGGCTACTCATGCCTGTAAACCCTGTTCTGGGGGAGAGAAGGGCATGGAGACTGGAGGAGCTACAGAGCTCAGCAGTCCGCCTGGACAGCCCAAGGCTCAGCAAGAGACTCTGCCTCCAAATGTAAGGTTGAAAGCCATGAGTGGGCCTGCTACAGCCTCTGGTCTCCACGCACTCGCACACAGGAATGCATGCTGTCATGCATACACACACACACACACACACACACAATCCTAATACACCCCAACTCCCCCTCCACAC
>LZPO01075859.1:63536-75508 GCA_001675575.1 Neotoma lepida | reverse complement strand
CAGGATTTCACTGTGTAACAGCTCTGGCTGTCCTGAAAGTCACTCTGGAGTCCAAGCTAGCCTCAAACTCACAGAGATCTGCCTGCCTCTGCCTCTGTGTTGGAACTAAAGGCGTGTGACACCATCACTTAGGCAGTTTCCATCTTAAAACATGACTTTTACACTTACACTTTGCTATTCCTACTGACCTCACATTGTTAATAACCCAGTTATATAACTGATTCAAGGCAACTGGTTTTAATTACAAGGTACCAGTGGAACTCTGCTTAGTATTCAACAGTAAATAATAAATTCAAATATCAAAATCATATTGTTAGGTTACTCTGGAAGAGCACATGTCACAGAAGTGTCACTATGTCCTCATTCTGAGGTTAAGTTACAGATCACTACATTCCAGACAAAAACTTACAACAGAAACAAGAAGACTGTAAATATTTATTCANGGAATCTTGTTAAGTATAAGCCAAACAGCATCAAGAGTANTGGAGTCAGAGACCCAGGCCTGAGTACTGGTGTAGCTGCACAAAAATTTCGTTTTTTTGGGCTGGAGTTGGCTCAGTGGTTAAGAGCACTTGTTGCTCTTGCAGAAGACCTGGGTTCAACTCCCAGCACACAAATGGCAGCTCACAACCATCTCACATCCAGTTGGGAGATCGGACATCTTCTGATCTCCAAGGGCACCTACCACACACACACGGTACACACACAAAATAAAATAAATAAATCCAAAAAAATCCAAAAAAATTTAGTTTCTTTTTCTGCAAAAGGGAAAAAGGACCTGTTTTGCAATGGCACAGGTTCGAGTGTCTTACATGGCTCTTATGTGCACGGAAAAAATTACACAGTGACTTAAAACTGACCTTGTAGGACTGTACACTGGTCAATCTGGGCTGTCCACCTTCAAATAGTGTCAATCACACATCTGGAAACACCCTGACCATAATGCTACTTCTCCCGAATGGAGACTCTAAGCAGAACTCTAGTTACTGACAGTCCACTACCCCCCTACAGTACACTCAATAAACTAATTTTCCTTAACCTTAAAAAAATTAAAAAATAAAATGAAAAATGAAGGTTAGCTTGTGAACCTATTTATGTAATCCGTTAAATGGTGTATGCTTCAAAATGCTGGTATAAGTGNTCAAACATGGTAGTTACTGTGTTTAATTTTGTTACCAACATTTGAAGTGTTGGTTTTAAAATCCTGACTGACAGTTTTAGACTGAAATGATTGGTACTATGATTTTGATTTTCACACCTGGGAGAATATGAGAGGTTTAATCTAAGGCAGTGATTTTCAGTGTGTCCCTAGACTAGAGGCCTTGGCACCACCTGGGAACTGGATAATATGCAGACCTACCGATAGTGAGGCCCCAACAATGCTGGCACAGCACCCCAAACGTCCTGCTTGCTGTTTTCATCCCACAGAACCATAGCACAAATTAGCTGCAAACAGCCTACTGGACACGCACATGCTATGCTGTGCGACCAATGTGCACCAACACAGCTCGCTGCCACAAACATCTGGGTTCAAGCTTTCTTCTCAACACGCACTTCCTTTACTGCCTCAGTCTGTCCTCTCCACATCCTACATTCCTGTAATCTACTCACCTGAAGTTCACACTGGGTTACAAGAAAGCTTGAAATCCCTGGGGAATGATNTACAGTCTATACAAGCAAATTTTCAGATAGCCAAGACCTCAGCTCCTCAAAGACACTTGTTTCCATCACGTACCCAGTGTGAATAGACCTCCTCAACACTGTGCACTGAACGTAACCTAAACCTTGTTTTAGGCACACATTCAACATTATGACTATCCAAGCTTTCCACATATTTTTGGTTTGATTTCTCTTCCAAATATTATTTCTTTGGTTTTATTTCTCAAGGTCTCTGGCTATGTAGACCAGACTGACCTGGAACTCATTATGTAGACCCAGCTGGCCTTGAACTCAAAGAGCCACCTCACCTCTGCCTCCCAAGAGCTGAGATTAAAGAAATGCAAACAAGCCCAGCTTTTTTCTACAGATTTGTGAAATCACAGCAGTACACTACCAGCACTGCACTTGAGGCTATACCTTAACTCTCTTACAATTCATGCCTTCAAAATTCAACAAATAATATTCTGATTTTTTTAAGTCCCCTAGAGTACTCCAATGTCATAAAACTATGTGCCCTTTTCAATTACATAGGTTTTGCTCATGTATATAATTTCAAGCTAAATCTCATCTTAAGAGATTAATTCCTCAACTCAATACTGTCTCCATGGCTGGCTATTTCCATGTTTTGCCAACATTAAAGAAACTGAAAGGCACTATTGGCCTGCTTCTACAGAACATTCTCTGCTTTCCTTCAGGACATGCGGCTTGAAAACACAGTACCTCACAGGGGGTGTTTCAGACATGACAGAAGAGCAGACTATGGTGGGGCACATATGACTTTCTGCTTTGCCTCAGTCAGAGGAATCTGCTTTTGTTTAAGCATTGCCAGTTGATTTGGGTTTTTTCCATTTTCAGTGGAGGCCAAAACTATTTCTCTTCTTTTACAGCTTGCTCTTCCCTGTGTGAGTGCATCCCACGTTTCCAGCTAAAGTATAGGCAGGGTGAGGTAAACTCCCTCTCCACTGCTCTTTCTTCTCTGGAACCTACCCTGCACAGGAAAAAACAAAAGGAGCCCAAGGCAGGAAGTGCTAACTCATGTCTGCTAATGCCAGTACTTGGGATTTAGAGGCAGACAGATCTCTGTGAATTCAAGGCCAGCCTGGTCTACAGATGGCTTTGCAGGTTCTCCAGGGCTATGTAGTGGATCCCTTCTTTAAAAAAATATGTAAATAAACAAGCAAAGAAAAGGAAAGAATCCTGCCCCAAAGCCTGTCTGTGCCAAACGGTTCTCATTGTGACTGCCCCACTTGTACTAGAACACAATTAGCACTCCAGATAAACGTCTGACCAACCTCCACACTGTAATGAGTTTTCTTTCATAAAGCTTCCCACCCAACCCAGCTCCCATAGCCTAAGAACCTACCAGAATCATACATTTCAATACTATGCCTCTTTCCCGTGTGTGTGCACACACGCACGTACATGTGTAAAATTTTAATAATGAAGGAAAAGACAGATACACACACACACACACAGCCCTGAGCTGGACTTTCAAAGTCTCTTCCTTGTGGACGTTTAAAATAATTACTTCACACATGCTCCTAATTATATTTTTTGGAATATTTTTTTAATTATTAAAGACTGTTTATTTAAAAGAGTATGACAGCAAATGCCTTTAATCTCAGCACCCTGGAAAGGAGAGGCAGGAGGATCTTTGCAAGCTTGAGGANAGCCTGGTTTACATACTGAGCTCCAGGACAGCCAAGACTACATAAAGAGACCCTGTGTCAAAGAAGCAAATAAGTGCTGGACAGTGGTGGCGCACACCTTTAATCCCAGCACTTGGGAGGCAGAAGAAGATGGATGAGACAGAGTTCGAGGCCAGGCTGGTCTACAAAGTGAGTCCCAGAAGAGCCAGAGCTGTTACACAGAGAAACCCTGTTTCAAAAAAAACAAACAAAACATCAAATAAATAAGTAAGAATAAAGGGGCTAGAGAGATGGCTTAGAGGTGAAGAACACTTGTTATTCTCTGAATTCCAGGGGGACCTGAACTCTGTTCCCAGCATTCACACTGGGCAACTCACAATCATCTAAATCTATCTCCAGCTCGAGGGGATCTAATGCCCTCTTCTGGCCTCTGCAGGTACCACCATACACATAGCATAGACATAGAGACCCATGTATACATGTAAACTTTTAAAAATACATCTTGAAAGAATAAGATTGTACCACTGGTTTTATAGGTCTAAAAATTAACATATCCAATGGATCTTTACAATCTGTAAAACCTAAAGAAATAAAATACTCTTGTGTGGTACGTTCTATCTGGAACAGTTTACACATACATCCATACCCAGCCTCAAGTACTGGAGACCTTACTCAAAGCCAGCCACTAATCAAGGGCTCTACCATGAACTGTGACCCCAGCCCCAGAGTCACACTGAAACACAATGGACAAAATCTAAAACCATCAATCCTGCTCAAGCCGTGACCTGCAGGAGTCCCAGATAGCCAGGCATGCTCACAAAGTGAGAACAGCATCAAGTGCATGGTACACTGGCCAGTGTCTACCCAATTACAGTTCAAAAGGATCTCTCCGTTCCTGCCACCAATGTATAACAGTAATAAATCCATTCTCTAAGATACTAACTGCACCTTCATTCAGTACAGTACTTACAGCCATCCAACTTCCGAGGACCTGTCTGACCACTACCGCTCCACAGAGTTGCTTTGCTTCTCAGCAATGATTCATGGGATATTTTATAAAAGGACTCAGGGGATGGAATATTCCACAGCTTAAAGAAACACTATCAAAGTGCTCTGACACAGATTCTTTCTACTCTTACCCAAGAAACCTGAAAGCCATTCCTAACTGGCACTTACCAGCCAAGCACTCCTTTACATCTCCAAGGTTAATCCTTCTTCTGAAGGAGAAAAATCAAGCAAATACATATTAAGTAATATTTTAATTAGGTCTCTGATTTAACATTTAATGAGAAATCCACATTAAATATTAACGAGGAATCTAACCCTTCATAAATGTCATTAATTGGCAGATACAAAGACAGGCAGGAAGACAGACCCAGACTGGTGACAAGCAGCCTGAGGCCCAAAGGTGCAGATAGGAGTACTTCAGAGGGACTTCAGGACACGGAGAGATTGAGGTTTGCTGGGAAAGAGTGTGCTCTGCCTTGCAGTCAGCAGACCTGAGTTTGATCCCCAGTACCCACATAAGAGCAGTGAATGGGGGCACAGAAACAGTACGTTCCAAGAGTTCCTGGCCAGCTAGTCAAGTCACAACAGTGAGCCCTAGGCTCAGGGAGAGACCCCCTCAGAAGACAAGTGTTGCTGGCTGTTTTATTAATCTTTTNGGGGGGCCTGCCACCCAGCTCCCAAATAAATTCAACACACTGAGGCTTATTATTTACTTATGAATGCCTGACCTTGGCTTAGTTTCTAGCCAGCTTTCCTTAACTTAAATTATCCCGTCTACCTTTTGCCTCTGGGCTTTTCCTGTTCTCTTACTTCTGTATCCTACTCTTACTCTGTGACTTGCTGTGTGTGTAGCTGGGTGGCTGGCCCCTGGAGTCCGCCTCCTTCTCTGACTGCTAGATTTATCCCTCTTTCCAGATTTCTCCCTCTATATATTCTCTCTGCCTGCCAGCCCCGCTTATCCTTTCTCCTGCCTTGCTACTGGCCAGTTCTTTAGTAGATCATCAGGTGTTTTAGACAAGCACAGTAACACAGCTTTACAGAGTTAAACAAATGCAACATNAACGAAAGTAACATACCTTAAAACATACCTTAAAATATTCTACTACAGACAAGGTGGAAACCCAGAACAGTGGTACATGCTTTAATCCCAGCACTGAGGAGGCAGAGACAGTCTGGTCTACATACTGAGTTCTAGGACAGCCAGAGCTACATAGTGAGACCGTGTCTTATTAAACAAACAAACCAAAATAAATGAGTAAGAGTGGCTGGAGAGGTGGCTCAGCAGTTAAGAGCACTGACTGTTCTTCCAGAGGTCCTGAGTTCAATTCCCAGCAACCACATGGTGGCTCACAACCATCTGTAATGAGATCTGGCGCCCTCTTCTGTACACATAATAAATAAGTAAATCTTTAAAAATAAATAAATAAATAAGTAAGTAAAAACAAATAAATAAATAAATAAATCGGTAGAAAGCAATAAAGAAGTCACCCTACATCAACCATTGGTGTCTACATGCTCAAACACAGGTTCAGTCCAGGCACTCCATTACACAAACATGCACATGCACACAAATGGAATACACACACACACACACACACACATACACACACACACACAAAGAAGCCAAAAAAGCAGGCATGACAGCTCATATCTATAAATGCAACATTCTGGTAGGTTGAGACAGAAGACACCGTTAGTTTTAGCCCAGCCTAAGATACATGTATGCTAAGTTCTAGTCCTGCTTCAGCTATATAGTAAGACCCTGCCTTAAANCTAGAGACAAAAGGATACCCATGGCCACACTCAAACTCTAGCACTTGGGCGACTGAGGCAGGAAAATTGTGGGTTCCAGGGTAGCCTTGGCTACTTAGTGAGACCTGGTCTCTTGGGATGAATGTCAGCTGTCTTGCCATTCTTATGGGTTCTCACAATTACCAATGTGCACATTCTGAACGTGTGCAGTGCACTGTGCATCAGCTTTGTCTCAATGTGCATAAACATATCACCACTTTGCTGGTCTTACAACAGTGGACTATTATTCTGTGAGTGACAGCACAGTCAAGCAGACCCCACCTGGCTGGACGCTACTGCCCAACAAGAACTGACTGAGCCAGGTCAGGCTTCTCTGCAGTAGGACCTCCACTGATGTGCTGGTCTACTCAATATTCAGTGGCTGGGAAAAACTTGCAACAACAGGATTTTCTAAACATTACATACAGCTACAGGATGGAAGACCCGGGACTTAATGATACATAAAGTGTAAACTGCCTACAAGGATCAAAACTGTAACAGCATGAAAGCAATTCCTCTCTTAAGAGCAACTCAAGTAACACACAGGAATCTTTGAAAATGAATAGGAAAACCTTCCTTCCAGTCACCCTGAAGACAGACTTCCATCCTGACAGCAGTCACTATTCAATTACTAAGTGTGACTACAAATCACATTACACTCACTTAAAAGTCACAAAATCGAATATCTCTAAATACAAAAAAGACAAAACTATACAACATGACAGACTTAAACTGCATAGCCACAGTACAGAAAGTTAACAGCAAACATACTGCAGATTAGCTACCACTTACCCGGTCTGCCATCTCTCCTCTACCCTGTAATACACTAGTACAATTTTTCAAGTATTTGAATGGACTCAATCTCTCAAATTAGACTTTGATAAATATTTCAAAGACAAGTCTGTATAAACTAAGTTAAAATAACCAAATACAAAACAACCTAACTAATACATGAAGGCATTCCAATAGGCCTGTGCAACTTTTGGTACTTTTTGGATGACCAGCAGAGCATCTATCGGAAGGAAGTGACTACTCAAGTCTACAGAAGATGACCAGTCACTAAAAAAGCAGAGTACTGGGAACTTTCTAAACATTGGCCGTGAGTACTACTGCCTTTCAATGAACTTAACCAAACAATTCACTGTCATAAGCACCACATGCTAAGGAGGGAGAGGATGAGCTGAGAATTAGCCTTCATTTGATGGCACAGAAATGGGGCAAATGAACCTACAGAAAAATAATGACCAAATATAGAATCTTGATACTTTGACTGGGGCACTGAAGACTTCAAAGCACCCAGGCACATACTTCCCTACACAATGACAATAATGTGTACAGTAATATAAAAGTCAGGAGTGGGGAACTTCAATTATTAAGAATGTAAATAATTTCCCAAGTGTGGTGGCACATGCCTTTAATCCAAGCACTCCAGAGACAGAATCAGGAGGATCTCTGAAAATTTGAAGCCTGTCTGACATGTACAGCAAGCTCCAGAACCACCAGATACATAGTAGTCACTAATGCAAAACAAACAAACAAGAAAGAATATAAATAATTCATTAGAAATGCCAGCACTCCAGAGGCAGGGGCAGGTCCAGATCTGTGNGTTCAAGGACAGCCTACTCTACATCACAAGTTCTAGGCCAGCCATGGATACACACAAAGGCCTTAACTTAAAGTAAAATAAATGTAATTTTTAAATTGGGGAAGAAACCAGCTACTAGGAAGGATAAGTCAGCAGGATTGCTTCACCCCTAGTAGTCTGGGACCGCTCAGGTAATATAAAAAGAACTAGACTTTAAAAAAAACAGAAAGTAGCTGAACAGCGCACCTTTAATCCTAGCACTCAAGAGGCAGAGGCAGGCAGGTTTCTGAGTTCAAGGCCAGCCTGGTCTTTAGCTACACAGAGAAACCCTATCTCAAAAAACAAAACAAAACACACACACACACACACACACACACACACACACACACACACACACACACACACACAAAAGGAACAAAGCATATCATCTTTTATGTTGTTTTGGTTTTTGACTTCTTGAGACAAGGTCTCACTATGTAGCCTTAGCTGGCCTGGAATTCACTATGAAGAGCAGGCTGGCCTCGAACTCATTAATAGAGATCCTCCTGCCTCTGGCTTTGCCTTCTTAGTACTGGCAGAAAAGGCGTTGTCACCATGCCAGGCTGACAACATCTTATTTAAGGGTAGTTTTCAATGCTTGAAGTTCCTTGTCCTTCTAGAAGAGGCACAATAATACACAACGTGCACATGTGTTACATGTATGACAGTAACTTTGAATATTAAAAGTCAAGAAACTCTCACAAATAAAACAAACAGCTGAGAATCAAGCGCTTCTATAAGCTGTAGAGGACGGACGGCTCAGTGGGGAGAAGGCCTCCCTTGCAGGTACTTCCATCACTCTCAAGGTCTTCATGGGCTTGTCTTCAAAGTATGAATTTACACCATCAAATGTCTTATTTAAGAAGCATCTTAATAACTGCTTTTTTCATAAAGTTAGGGTACCTCAACTATGACTCCTAGGCTGGCCTGGAACTCTCTCTCACACACACACACACACACACACACTCTCTCTCTCTCTTTCTCTCTCTCTCTCTCTCCTCTCTCTCTCTTCCCTCTCTCTCCCCCCTCCCTCATTCCCTCCCTCCCTCCTTCCATGAAGTTTTGGGATTAGAGGCATGTATGATCTATACACCTATTCTTTGAATCAATAATTTCATTTTCAGAAAGGTAGTCTACAAAAATCATAGCCACAATACAGGAAAAAAATTATAAATTCAGTTATTTCATAACAGCAAAGAAGTGAAAACAACCCATACTTTAGCCCCAAAGTAATGTTTGCTTATAGGAAGCTGATTTGTGTCAAATTTGGGGGAGATTTGGGAGCTCGCCCCCAAAGAACAGGACCAATAAACAGAACTGGCTTGATCAAGCCAAACTCTCCAAACATTACATAGACTCTTCTTTCCCTTGCTTCATACATTAAAGTCATCCTCATACCCAACTGACTTGATTTTCAAAACATACACTATAAACATTTATTACTTCCACTTCAAAGCACAGCACGGTCATCTTGTGCCTGTACTACAACAGTGTCTTACAGACCCTCCACCAACCTTACCACACTGCCCATACTGCAGCTACAGCAACAACTGAAAAGGCAAGTTAGTTCTATTTCTCTTAACCCTCCTTTTGTATTCCATTATACCAGGACTAAGTTCCAAAACCTCTACATAGCCTATAATACCCCCAGGTAATCTGATGCTCCAAATCTGACCTCTCCACACTAGCATCCGTGCATTTTGAAGCCTCTGCTAACCCCAAGGACATTCCAGGGGCTCTGTACTACAGGTCCTTCAATCACAGGTGCTCTTTCTCTAGAAATCATTTGTTTTGTTTTGTTTTTCTTGGCAGTAAGAGTCTGAATCCAGAACTGTGCACATGCTAGGCAAGTGTCCTCCAAGTAGCTCAAGCTAGACCAGAACTCCCGAGGATCGGCATTACCGTGGACACTGCCACTCCTGGTTTTCTAGTTCCCTCAAATGCCTTTTCAAAGAGAATTTCCTAGAGAGTGTTAGCTAAGGGAGCATATCCATTCTCTATCCTTTTATCTTACCTTATTTCCACCAAAGCACTTAATACACCTAAACTATGTAAGTCTTTATTCTGTTAAAAGACAGAACACTCCAACTCTTTCAGTTACATGCACTTGCTTAAAATTTCTGAGACCCTGGGTTCAATATCTCTAATACTGTGCAAAAACTAAACTGATTCAGAACTCAAACTGTTNAGGATCTCATTACTTTAGATTACAACCATTTATTGACCCATTTCCTCCATCAGATTCTAAGCACAGGAATAAATGGCAGATAGAGAATGGGATATTAACAGATGGGTTTGTCACGTCTCTTAAATTCTCATAGATTCACTGGAGAATACATCATTTTAATAACTGAATCTTCTAACTGTAGAATGAACCTTCTCTTACAAATTTATCATTCAAAACATAATTCAAATCTCCTCTTGTGTTCACTTACCCAATATTTATGTATATTTTATATGTAATCAGGGAGGGAAAAGGGAAAAGAAAAAACCCTCAATCAAGAAAGGGAAAACTTANNTGGGCAGTGGTGGCGCACACCTTTAATCCCAGCACTCTGGAGGCAAAAGCAGATCTCTGTGAATTCGAGGCCAACCTGGTCTACAGAACTAGCTTCCAGGACAACTAGGGCTGTTATACAGAGAAACCCTGTCTCAAAAAACAAACAAACAAACAAAAAGAATATTCAATAAAAATTTTAAATCAGGGGGCTAGGGTGAAGGCTCAGTGGTTAAAAGCATTCACTGGCTGCTCCAGAGGCCCCAGATTGGATTCCCAGCATCCACATGGCAGAGTACAACCATCTGTAACTCCAGTTCCCAGGGGATCTGATGCCCTCTTCCGGCCTCCAAGGGCACTACACACACAAGGCGTACAGGTACACATACAGGCAATACCCATATACATAAAACAAATACAAACTAGAAAATAATAATTAAAGATCAGTGTAAAAAATTAATCCCAAAGGAGTGGAAACATAGCACCATGGTAGAATGCCTAAGCTCCTGCTATGCACAAGGACCTGGGCTACGTCTCCAACACTGAACAATGTAAGCCAGAGTTTAATACATATAGAAAGAGGGAAATNGGCAGNTGTGGAATCCAGTTGACCGTAACACAATGTTCACCTCACTTCTACTCCTTAGATTACAATGGTGAGTAAAAGTTCCCTGATCACATAATATACATCTAATTCTACTGGAAATTTTATTAATCTTCCACCTGAAGCCTGTATCAATCCAACACTGCCAGGAATACAAAGCACTACTGTGTTCACATAGACAACAGGACAAAGACACTTGGGATGCTCACCGTGCTGTAGACTGTGGAGACTGTGGGAGGGAAGATCCGATCCTCCAAAGGCTGTTGTACGGGTCCTCTGGGAATTCTGGAAGGTGAGTTAAGGAGAGAACTCAAATGGAACTGCTTAGCAGTTAGACAACGCTTTTTACCCAACCTGTAGTGCTCTATACTTACTCCTTCCAAGAAAATGGAAAATCAAGTATTTCAAATTTTCTAATGTGGTTAGCTCAATTTCTCCAAAATTGGTTCCCACGATAAACTTCCCCAAACCTTAGGCCCAGTGAGACTCGACAACCTTTACTTTACACAGTAAAGAAGTGCAAGCAACATAATGAAGAAAGTAAGGTCAACAAACGGACAGACNGCAATGGCGCCTCCTGACTCAACTCCCAGCAAATGCATAGCTGAAGCAGGGCTGCCTTAGTGGGAGGTCAGCCTGGAGGAACAGTGTTCCAGTCTGTTCTAGCCACACAGAGCAAACTCAATTGTTCCTGTTTTCTATGAGCTTTTTAATTGAACTAATTTCTCTATCTACACACCAGCTTCCCATTTTTTTTTTTCCTTGTTTGGTTTTGCAAGACAGGGTTTCTGTGTAGCCCTGGCTGTCCTGGAACTCACTCTGTAGATCAACCAGGCTGGCCTCTAACTCAGAGATCCACCTGTCTCTGCCTCCCAAGTACTGGGATTAAAGGCATGTACCACCACTGCCTGGCAAGTTTCCCATTTTTTAAAAATAGGTTCTCCAGCAGTCACTTAAAATATTTCAGAACACAAAGGCATTAAAAGACAAAAGACTAGCCAGGCGGTGGTAGCGCACACCTTTAATCTCAGCACTTGGGAGGCAGAGACAGGCGGATCTCTGTGAGTTTGAGGCCAGCCTGGGCTACCAAATGAGTTCAAGGAAAGGTGCCAAAGCTACACAGAGAAACCCTGTCTCCAA
>LZPO01075859.1:29448-58943 GCA_001675575.1 Neotoma lepida | reverse complement strand
CAACTGTGCCTATGACCCTGATAGGACCTGAGGTGTCCACAGTTATCAACTGTGCCTATGACCCTGATAGGACCTGAGGTGTCCACAGTTACCAACTGTGCCTATGGCCCTGACAGGACCTGAGGTGTCCACAGGTTACCAACTGTGCCTACGGCCCTAACAGGACCTAAGGTGTCCACAGGTTACCAACTGTGCCTATGGCCCTGACAGGACATGAGGTGTCCACAGGTTACCAACTGTGCCTATGGCCCTGACAGGACCTGAGATGTCCACAGGTTACCCACCTTTGATTTGGAGCATTAAATGAAACTATCAGTAAAATGAAAAGTGAAAAGGAAAATCTTACTGCAATCACTGAAACAGTTCTGACCCTATCTCTGCACAGCAGACCAGCTGCCTAGGAAACTCATATGCTCTCCCAGGGCCCCAGGGCAAGAGCCTCAGCATGCCTCGCATCTATGGTCAAGTACCTCCACGTCCAGAAAAACCTAGGTGAGTAGGCTAGAAGCACACTGCTCCAGGAAGAAAAGCATCAGAGACCCCTTCAACGAAGCCATGCCACATTAACTCAAAAATGGTCATCCAATGAGGTCATCAGACAAAATCCAAAGAGCTTTTCATTCACGCTGACAGAGAACCACTGTGCATTTGAGAAATGAAATATGAGTACTCATTAATGCTTTTTATGGAAAAAGAACTAATTGATATGTCCGCTGGCATGTTCTGCAGAAGCACATTCAGTAACTAAAGTGGCAACAGTGAGTGGCTCTTTCTTCTGTCTGCCTAGGGCAGCCCCTCTATGGCAGCCTTTAGGCCCACAGCCACACCACTCTTCACCTGAATCCTTGGGGTCTTCCCATACCTCCCTCACTCAGAACAGTTCAAATCACCAGCAAAACAAAGACTCCTCGCGCGCTCCCACTCCCCCACCTCTCCTCCTTCTCTTTGGCAGTAGTNGGTTTGAGAAGCTGAGCACAGGCCTCAGCCACTACTACCAAGTGTTTTGATTAGCCATGTACAGCAAATGACAGACTAACCACTCTGGGTTGATCCCTCGAATCCCACAAAACCCTTCAGTCTGTGAATGAGTCAGACAATCCCAGACTGAGAAGGAAACGGATCATTTCCGGACTAACAGAGATTTGCAAAATCTCTAACACATGGGCCTCAGGAAGCAGTCAGTTCCCATCAGCCACCTACAGTCCATGGTTCAGCTTTCACTTATCCTACTTGCTGCCCATTTGCCACCACAAGAGCTAAGGCTAACTTCAAGAAACACTACAGTTCTTCACGAAAAATACAGCAAACAGAAATGCCTAATGCAAAGAGTTACGTATACTGTTGACAACATTGAATCCAGTAACTGGCAGAGAAGGTACAGAAGAAAACACTCTCCCAACTAAGAGATCAAGAGCTTGGTGTCTCTCCAGCAGAAAGGTCAAAATGGGGCCGAATGCTTCAACCAATGACAAAATAACCAATTGACTTTGGGCTTAAGGCACACATTAGCTTGGTGACATGTAGGTGAATTTCTATTGTGTGTACTCTATTATAATCCCATCCTAAGACAGGTGTCAGGCAAGTCACCAGGGTTTGGATTCTAGTTTGACCTTTTCAGAAGGTTTGATTTGGTTTAGTTTCAATTTTTTAAGACAGAATCTTGTTACATAGCCTAAATTGGCTTCAAACCCACCATGCAGTCTAGGTGGGCCTGGAGCTCTCCATCCTTCTGCCTCAGCCACCCTAGGCTAGAATTAGAGGCCTGAATCACCACAACTGATTCCTATTTACATTCTTACAAGACTCTTTAAGCTGGGCCTGATCTACACAGCTATCACCCAGCACTCAGGGCCAAAGCAGATGCAGGCCAACTTGGACTACCTAGCAAGACCATATCTCAAAAAATAAAATTTTTTTAAATAAATTCTCCACTTCACATTATCTGATATAACATAAAAAACAGGAACTATCAGGGTCAGAGAGATAGCACAGCACTTAAAGGCATGTACTGCTCTTGCAGAGGATCTAAGTTGAGTTCCCAGCATCCACACTGGGCAGCTTACAACCACCTGTAACCCATAACTCCAGCTTCGGGGGCATCCAAAGCCTCTGGCCTCCACTGCACCTGAACTCAAATGCCCAGATGTGAGTGTGCGCACACGCGCGCACACACACACACACACACACACACACACACACACAAATCTTTTTTTACAAAAATAAGAATACCACCTGACACTGGTGACTGATTCTTATAGTTCATGAACTAATATTAAGCACAGTAATGCCTTAGGGAGCTGCAGCCATACAAAAGCAAAATATGTGAGTTTTAAATAATAGAAGATTTTTAACAAGACCAAGGTTTCCAGGATGGCACTTGGATGTAAAATGGTGCCTTATCCCAATAAATAACAGGGAAGATTTCGTTTTTACATGTAGTTCAAGAAGCGTGATTTTCCTTTTGCAANTATGAACTGTTAAATAAAGAGGTGAAATTCTCAGAATGATAAAGATGGAAAGTACCAACAAGGTCGAGGGTGGCAAGCAACAGGGCCAGTGCCAACCCAACAAAGGCCCTGCACAGCGGCTCTGGAGACCCCACACCATGAAAGCACTCTTTGTTTCTCTGGTGAATACAAGCCCTTTCAATGTCACAGTATATAGTTTAAGAAAAACAAAAAAGGGCAAGTGAAGTGGAGGATGAGTCTGCTTCTGCAGGGGACATCTCCTCAGCTCCTAGCTACAATTGGGCTGAAGGTCCATGGACGCTGCCAAGCTTTGCAAGTGTGCAGCTACTGAGTGTGTCTATCAACAGAGACCAGCAGAAAGACTCCACAGCNGTTCCCACTAGAGTTCTAGGAGCTGCATTCCTGTTTCCCACTGATCATTCAGAAGAAATGGAATGTGCTGTCATCTACCTCTGCGGAGGACTCCCAAGGATAATCCCATCAGTTTTGCTTGATGGGACAGCAGAAAGGCTCAAGACAGACATTTGTGCTGGGAGGTGGTGGCACACACCTTTGTTCTCAACACTCAGGAGGCAGAGGTAGGTGGATCTCTGTGATTGAGAAGCTAGCCTGGTCTACTGAGGGCTATACAGACAGAGATCCTGTCTCAGGAAAAAAAGAAGAAAGAAAAAAAAGAGAGACAGACAGACGACAGACAGACATTTGTACCAGGTGTTTTTCAGAAGGCTACATCACCAAAGGAACTTCTCTAACAGAAGGCATTCAATGCTGTGTCTACATAGTAGCGCAACAGAACACCATCTCAACCACTATCCTTATTACTTTTAAAATAGGAAACAACNCTTGGTATGTATCACAAATGTTCTGATCAATGCCAATCTTCACCAACCGATACAAAGGTGAAGCTGCCACTACATTAACTAAAGTGGATGAGAACACTTCAAGTGCATGTACAGACACTACAGGAAACAAGCATCAGGACATCATTCCCTTTGGGACTGTAAGCAAAGCAAAGGCTCCTTCTCTACTATTAGGTTAAAAACAGAAANGGTGTGCCTATTTGTCTTCATGCTCCATCTCTATAAGATTTTATGAATACATATGGCCAATTTAAGGCAGCTACATGACAACTGTGATAGCAACAGTAAAAAGCCAAGCCGATGTATAGTTTGCAGTCTCCTTTCTAAGGCTTCATGACCTACAAGCATTCATCTCCCATGCATTTCAAATGGCAACTAAAACCATACTGACTTGTATAAATGAACTGAAATAAAACAGTATTTCAACTAGGCCTGTTGGATACTTGGAAGGCTGAAGCAGGAGTATAACAACTTCAAAACCTGTCTGGACAACTTAGTGAGACCTCATCTAAAGTAAAAAGANGTCTGAGAATACAGCTCAGTGGCAGAGGACTTGTACAGGTCTAGGTTCAAGCGCCAAGCCTTAAGTACATAACGCATTTCAGTGAGAATAAAGGAATATGATAAAAGAATGTCAGTTATCTTTACTTGGTAAACAGGTGTTTTAAAACAGGTGCAGTAGCTCTTGTCTATAATCCCAGCATTTGGGAGGCTGATGCAGAACTGCCCTAGGTTCAAGGCCAGCCTGGGCTACACAGCAAGTACTAGACCAACCANAGCTACACAGCAAAACTCTATCTCAAAACCAAAAATAAAAAGCATTTTGAAAAACAAAGCAAATAAAATTATAGTCATCGTCTGTAGCTCTGCAGACACGCTGTACTCCTCAGTGGTTTTCTACATCGCACCACCACTACTGGAGGAGAGCTCACCGTACAAGGGGTATTGCAACCACACTAGGAAGGGTGTGGTATAGGAAGCACTTGTCCCCATCTCTGAATCCCCAAAGTCAACAAACAGCCTCAAGCTGTTCATACATCTCTGCAGAGAATGTCCACATGAACACATTTTAACAACTGCTAAGGGCTGCTTCTAAAATTAGTGATCATTCTAAAAAGATCCAAAATACCCAGTAACTAGAGGCTTGGGAGAGGGCCTGGGAGAGGAGAGGAAATGTCTAAGCTACCAGTCATTCATAATTACCAAAACATGACGAAGATGGCTAGAAAACGGAACAGGTGATGGTGACTAAAGCCTTTATCCCCGGTCCTCAGAAGGCAGGGGCAGAAGCAGGAGGATCTGAGTTAGAGGCCAGCCTAGTCCACATAGCGAGTCCCAGATTAGTGAAGGCTACATAGTGAGACCCTGCCTAAAATTAAAAAAAAAAACAAAAAAACAAATTTTTTAAGGTCAAATGAAGCAAGTAAATATGTCCAAGTATTAAGATCATACTTGGCATTTATTTCCACACAGTGACGCCAACTACAATATACACACTAGATAAATGATGCTGTCCCTTTGGACAGTTGTATAACTTATTAATCTTTAACAGCCAATTTCATTTCCCCTGTTTCCTTTCAAATGCATCTGCTCAGGTCTGCTTTAATCCAGTAGTCATGCCCTCATGAAGGGAATGAGGCCAGCCCCTAAGCTAGCAGCATTGCAAATCCTACATTTAAAAGTCAGCATATAAAAACTAACCTGGCTACATAATCTCCAAAACATGTCCCAACAGTTCTAAACTCAAGATGCATATGTGTGTTTGTTTTTAGGTGATGGGGGACGCTCACTATATTGCCCAGGCTAAACTCCTAGACTCAAGCAATCCACCAGCCTCACCTTCCTGAGTAGATGGGGTACAGGCATGTACCACCACCACGTTCAGTTAAAAAGTTTTNAACATGCACACCCTGACTGACTGATGGGACATACAAGACTATATAGTACTGTACACAAATCTCACCAACTCATAACCCAAGATGTATTGCAGTACAAGGGTAAGAATGTGAATTTTAAAGTCAGACCTGAATTGTAATTCGAGGTTCACTGCCAAGCTTACATTTCCTAAACTGTCCAGTAACAGGAATGTGATTTTTGAGACAGAGTCTCATTTAGCCCAAGCTGCCTCTAATTCACTGAATATTGAGGATGTCCTTTTTAACTTCTAATGCTCCTGCCTCTGCCTCCCCAGTGCTGAGATTACAGGGGTATTTTAAGACGATATTCCTTTTTTGTTTGTTTGTTTGTTTGTTTGTTTGTTTTTCAAGACAGGGTTTCTCTGTGTAGCTTTGTGCCTTTCCTGGAACTCACTCTGTAGTCCAGGCTGGCCTCGAACTCACAGAGATCCACCTGCCTCTGCCTCCTGAGTGCTGGGATTAAAGGCGTGCACCACCACCGCCAGGCAAGACGATATTCTTAAGCAGGCCAGCACAGGGCCTAAGAAGTTCAACAAATGGGCACTACTATCGCACTACTAGAACAAATGGGCACGTCTATTATCACACTACTAGCCTTCCAAGCGGGAGCTCTCACAGCAGGTATAAATGACCTTGTTTTGAGACAGGATCTCATAACAGGAACTGGGTTTGCCTCACACTTGTGGTCCTTCTGCCTCCAGCTGCCAAGTTCAGGCTCACTGGTGAAGCAGAGCT
The DNA here is from genome assembly GCA_001675575.1 of Neotoma lepida. Classification (NCBI taxonomy): domain Eukaryota; kingdom Metazoa; phylum Chordata; class Mammalia; order Rodentia; family Cricetidae; genus Neotoma; species Neotoma lepida. Next base: position 52,964 of record LZPO01075859.1, on the reverse strand, counting down.
CCTACACAGGAATACTTAATACACATAAGTAGCCACTAAGCAAAGAGGAGAGGATTATTTTAAAGATACTTAAGTATATATTTTGTTCCCTCAATTTACAGGTGCACATGTACAATGACACAATGTACAAAATCTTTTAGAAATATGAAAACCCAACATTATTATTATTTTAACCTAAAGTTGAATATCTAAAATAAAGAGCACATTTGCCCCCCCTACATAGCCTTGAAAACAACTCATATTCAACCCTCAGCCAGCAGAGGGGTCTCCGCAGACTGCTTCACTGTGCATTCTAGCTGAACACACACGACCTCACCCACAAAGGACGACTTCCTTCACTGCCCTCTGTTAAGCTGTCACTGCCAAAACAAAACAAGAGTTCCAGCAAGAACAGTTGCTTCCCTCACTGCTCAGCTATAAAATCCTTTCATTTGAGTGCAGTCCACACTTACCATGCTTACCTGCTAGCTTTACAGCTAGGAGTTACAAACCTGTAACTTCGACAAGAGTTGTTCTGAACAAGAGCATGTCCCTCTGCTAACCTTGCCCCTAAATGTCCCCCACACAAGGATGGTCAGCATCTTGCACTTGGCTTGAAGCACTTCCTTCACAACACTCAATGGTCACCACCTGTCCAGAAGCCCAATGAGCCATAATCCGATAACCTTAACTTCCCCAATTCCTTCTCTGTACAATTCAACTACGCTCCATAATCACAACCATGTGGCAAGCAGGGAAGTGGCTGGAGCAGTGGATGAGAGCACTTGGCTCCCACAACACAATGGCTCTAACTATAGATCCAGGGAATCTGATGCGCTCTTCCGGCCTCCAAGGGTAACACACACACACACACACACACACACACACACCAAATATCATCTTTAATGGGGAATGTTTCAAGTCATCTGTTTCAAACACGCTCAACAAGTAGGTCTTAATCAGAAACCACAGCTAAAAGTCAGGCAGCATAAAGGAAGGGGAGGTTCAAATCCTAAAACCTGAAGCCAAGTAAGAATGCACACTGCTAAAATAAATAAGCAAAGGAAAAGCTCATTGCTCCACTTCCGTGGAGCAGAAAAGCTGTGGCCTGATTTGGGGCAGGGGGATTATAAAACAAATATAGCAACAGTGTATGCCGAGTACTCCCACCAAGTGAAGTATTCACCTGTTTGTCACTTNCGACCCTAAAGAGCATATACACATACAGTACATGCTATTAATAGATCCACATTACACCTTAGTGATTACACAACTCTCCCCAGGTCACATGGCCAGTAAGACTAAGCACAGACTCAACTTAGGTCACCAAGCTCCTCTCCCAGCCAAGCCTGAGGCCACTATCCTCTACCACCTCCCCCCAAAATGAATTCCCATGTTCCAGAAACAAGTTCAAACGTAAGAATTCAGGAGATCCTAGCAGACTCTATTGCATGCCCTTCATGCCACACACTCTGGGTGTACAAGANAGAAACCTCTTATACCAAAGAAGAAACTGCAACTACTAAACAAACAGGAACAAGACATTAAATAACCTGCTTTTCAAACAGTGGGAAAACGAAACAGGATGGGGAACACCAGGCACGTAATGGTTTTGGTTCGTTTACTGTGTATAAAGTACATGGGAGAGACCTTTTTCACATATCCTACATTAGCAGACAACTGTTTCAAAGTTAAAGGTGATCCTTTGCAAACAGGCACCTCATCTGATATACTTTCACACACCTCATGCTTCAATACTGCCTGCCAGTCAGAGATTTTTTTTCATCCCAGTTTGTGCTAATTCAGGATCAACTGTGATTCAATTACTACAGTCCAGGCTAACAATACTGAAGTTTCTTGTCAGCAAGTAACACAATTTAAATGTGTGAAACACTTCTTTCCAGTGCATTTAGCACATCAGCTGGGGCCTGCTCTGCCAGGCTGCATTCACCTGTGAACTAAGTGTAACTGCGCTGTACTAGCAGCAAGCCTGGTTCAGGCTGCTCTCACTTCAGCTTAGAGGCAGCCCAAGGTGAGGAGGACAGCGGCAAAAGCCAGACACAAGCCCACACCATGTATTCAGGCACACTGCACACGTGAAAGCATGGAAGTAAAGACAACATAACCCANTCGATTCCAAAGTGGATTCCAGAGTCAGCGAGACAGCTTGGTGAGTAAAAGGTGCTTGCTGCCAAGCCTGACAACCTGAGTTCAATTCCTAGAATCTACATGCTGGAAAGAGAGAACTGACTCTCAAAAGTTGTCCACTGACCTCCAAACAGACCCAGAAGCAAAATAAAATATACAAAATAAACAGCCGAGTATGGTGGCGCACGCCTTTAATTCCAGCACTCCAGAGACAGAGGCAGGTGGATCTCTGTGAGTTCAAGGCCAGCCTGGTCTACATAGTGAGATCCAGGATAGCTAAGGCTCCATAGAGAGACCCTGTGTCAATAAATAAATAAATAAATGAGCAAATACATTTAAAAAAAAAAAACAACAAAAACTACTATACAGCAGAAAACCTGTCTCTTATACACATCTAGATGTGTATAAGAGACAGAAGGATTTCTGTGCAAACTGTTCTTCCATGCAATGGTCAGGCTTTTCCACTATGAGACGTCTTCTGTATATTCCTCATTCTCTATTAACAACAAATTATCTAAGTATTTAATGGTCTGTACAACACTAGTCTCAAAGACCTGCAACTTTCATTTTTATTTTATGTGCATTGGTGTTTTGTGTGTCTGTATGAGGGTGTCAGATCCCCTAGAACTAGAGTTACAGACAGGCATGAGCTGCCATGTGGGTGCTGAAATTGAATCAGGGTCTCCTGGAATAACAGCCAGTGTTCTTAACTGCTGAATCATCTCTCCAGCCCCAACCTGTAACTTTTTTTAACCTGTTCTAGGTCACACTGATTCTGAGGCTACCACAAGACACTGAAACAAACAAACAAACAAAATAATAAGAATTGCCAGGAGTAGAGTGCTTGCAGGCCTGCAATCCCAGCTATTTAGAAGGCTGACGAAAGAGGACCACAAGTTCAGGGCAGCCCGAGCTACATAATTCAAACCCTGATAAATGAAAGACAAGACACTGGAGAGAAGGAAGGAGAAAGGGACACAGGTCGGGGTAGAGCACTTGCTTAGCATGCAGGAGGCCCTGGAGTCACTCTCCTGCACTACAGAAGCTACACATTGTGAAAGCCCTCGAGGATGTGGCTCAGTTGCCAGAGTGCTTGCCTGGCATGAACACCTGGATTTGACCCTTAGCACTTCCCAACCTGAGCCTCGTAGTTAAGGCTTGATTGAATCTTAACACTGCAGAAGTGGAGGCAGGAGGATCAAGAGTTCAAGGTCATCCTCAGCTTGGGCTATGTAAGACTCGTCTCAAAAACAATATAAATAAAAATAAATTAATCAAAGAACAGAAAAAAAGGAAGGAAGAAAAGAGGAAAAACTGGCCAGAGGCCCTTAGTATCTACTCTAAAAGACATGAGAACATGTGTCCAACCATCACACTTAAATTTACTGACACTCAAGTAAAAACAGGAACAGAGGACTGAAACTGCATTGGACAGTTCACTTTAAAAGCAGAAAACAAAGTTCTTTGGATGATCATGATGAAGCAACATTCTGTCATACAGATCCAGAGAAAGACAGGACACTCACCAAAGGTATCATGCCCTGCAGACAAGCAAGCACACTAAGCCACAGGCATTTCCCGAGAGCACTGCTGGGGTTCATAGCTTTCTGATGGTCTAAACATCAGTGCAAGGGTTGGAAACACATCCACACCACCCTCCAACAGGTATTTTTCTTTTTTAAATCCAAGGTGTAGGACAAAGCTTTAAACAAACTGTTTCCTTCAGCACACGCAAGACAGCTGCCCAAGCACTGCACTGCACAGACACTACTGAGTCTAGCCTAGGACCACAGAATAGGCTACCATGCCACTCTGACAGGAACTTAAAAGAGCAGCTTCAGTCACTTCTACAGAAAGCCAATTCAATCAACTGGATGGTTAATTGTATGATTGGACTGAGTGACACCCGAGAGACAGTGAAGCACACCTGTGTCTGTCTGAGGACGCTGCCAAAATCCTTACGCCATAGGCTCCCTCCGAACTAGCAAGGACATTGGTTAGACCTGTCAGCACTGCAGAAATTGTGGCCTGATTATAAGAGGGGGTCCACTGAGGGTGTGTCCTGGAGGCTGTATTTCTCCCCAAAGCTTTCTCTCCTTGTCTACCCAGAAGCCAGCAGCTCTTCCACACCCTCCCTACCAAGACAGACCAGGAGTAAAGTGAGTGTCCACTCCTCCAAGTGATGTCTTGTCAGTGTCTGATCACAGCAATGTTGCCCAACACTAACCAAGGTGTGAACAGAGAATTGTCCAGGTCACTCTGTAAGGTGGACAGGAACCTTAAGAGGGCTGAGAGAAACTTAGAAAAAGTCAGATTTCTTCAGAATTTTGAAACCTGAAATTTGTCCCACCAAAGATCTGCTGATATCTTTGTGTTGGCTTTTTAATTTTTCTGGACAGATTTTCATAAAGGAAGCATAAAAAGTGACATTTATTTCGGCCTAAACAGTTAAGCCATCACACTTGGCATGTAATATTTTCAGTAAGAGTAACATTATTCGCTGGGTTGTGGCGCATGCCTTTAATCCCAACACTCGGGAGGCAGAGGCAGGATGATCTCTGAGTTCGAGGCCAGCCTGGTCTACAGAGAGAGTTCCAGGACAGCCAGGGTTACACAGAGAGACCCTGTCCAGAGAAACAAAAACAAGAACAACAACAACAAAAAAANATTACATTAATCACATCTAGTCAAACCAAGGCCTTCATTTTTGTAAAACGAATGCAACAAATCACCTTTTTCTCAACTGTTAGCCAAAGGAAGACAATAATTATGCCCTTTTATTACTAGTGTTTTCTGGTTGTCATTATTTAATACCAAATGATCTTAAAATCACCTTCAGATTATCAGCTGTTTCAACATCCTAGTTAAGAAAGAAACCCTGGAAGTCCTTTCAAGTGCTGACTCCCATCAGCAGGGAAGGCAGGCTAGCAGCATCAGCAGGTCGGCAGTGGTTTCAACAAGGCAACAAGAAATTTAAATTTAAAGTCCTAAAAAGCTAGTCTGGGGAAACGGGTTAGTGTACACAGTATTTATGAAAAGAATGAGAGTTCACATCCACAGACACACAGAAGAGAGGGAGTGGTAGCAGACACAGAGCACCAAAGGAACAAGTTGATTAGCTAGGCCAGAAAATTCAGTGAGCCCTGGTTTCTAGTGAGAGACCCTGCCTCAGTAAAATAAAGTGAAAAACAATCAAGGAAGGCACTTGACTTCAACCTCTGACACACACACACACACACACACACACACACTCTCTCTCTCTCTCTCTCTCTCTCTCTCTCTCACACACACACACACACACACACACAAACATGCATACCTAAAAAATTCCTTAAGGGACTGGAGAGATGGCTCAGCAGTTAAGGGCACTGCTGTTCTTCCAGAGGACCCCAGTTCAGTTCCCAGCACCAAGACTGGTTGGGTCACAACCATATGTAACTCTATCTCTGTTAAGAGGCCTTGCTGGTCAGAGGTTGCAGTCTATCATGGCCTGGCAGTTCTCTCCAAAGCTTGACAACAAGAGGGATTCCATCCCCGGTGAGACTTGCTGCTCTCTACCTGCCCTTATCTGGATAATGTCTCTAAGCCCAGAGGACTGACCTTATCTGAAAGCTGTCCCTGATTTATCTCTAGCGTGACCCTTAGCACAGTTTCCTGCTAAAGGTTTTCCCCTGCTGCACATATGGCAACTAAGACTTGTTCTAGGAGCTTTGCTATAGAACCCTTGTGATAGAAGTGTGCCACCTAATCCAAATTAGGGTTTGTCCCCAGGCTTCCCAATCCTATATATTTCCTATACTCTGGAATAAAACTGAACTGATTCATTGAAGTTATCTCCCGGAGCCAGGAGAGGTTTCACAGCCTTCAGAACCCTGTTCCCCACTTTGGCTCCNTCCCCCCTCAGAGACTGGCAGCCAACAATCCTGAGGAAGAAGGAGAACCACACATCTCCAAGGCATCCAGAACCCTTTTACGGCATCTGTGGGCACCTGCACACAAGTGGCATGTGCACACAGAGATGTATGAATAAAAATAAATCTAAAAGAGAATATTTTAGGACTGGTAAGATGACTTGGTGAGTAAAGGTGCTTGTTGCAAGTCCTGAGGATCTGAGATTGGACCCCAGAACCCACACAGTGGAAGGAGAACTGAGTCCTATACATTGTTCACATGTATATGCACACTCATGCACAAGCACGTGCATGCGCACACATTAAATAAAGAGATGTAAAACTAATAACCAAGTGCTCTGGTTCTGTGCTCCAGAACAGCTAACACTGGGATGGGTAAAGCAGCTCAGTGGTACAGCACTCCACTGCCTTCATCTCTCACTAGGTATTTTCCCTTTTAAAAATAGCCTTTTGGGTCTGGAAAGATGGCTTAGGGGTTAAAAACAATAACTGCTCTTCCAGAGGACCAGGGTTCAATTCTAAGCACCCACATGGTAGCTCACGAATATCANTTAACTCCAGTCTCAAGGGCTCTTACACCCTTTTCTAGTATCCCTGAGTGAACAGATGTACATGCAGGCAAAACGCCCATACACATAACAATAGTTAAGTAAATAACAGAAGTAGTTTTCCTGGACTCAGGAACAGAACTCAGAACAGCACTCTTGCTACACGAGCAAGACCGTTAGATGCCAGCACCACACAGACAAACAAGGCTCCCCTTTACAGAGCAGTGATTGTGTCTCGATCTCTCCATCCTCGCACCTTGCATCATCATCATCCTACGTAGCACAGACATTAGATGACAGGGACTTTATATCACAGGGTAAGTTCAGGGGAAAGAAAAGTTCATTTACATCCGTGCCACAGCCAAAGCTCTCCATACAACAACTGGTACAGCACAAGCAGACAGTAGATGGTGAAGGTGAAGGAGCAAATAAGTGGCTTTCTTAACCCCATTTATGTTCAAGGACATCATGTCTAGCACTTATGCTAATGAAACTTTCTAGGACTCTGGGGTTTAAACAACTCTTACCATATATGCTCTAACACCCAGTTCCCTTCTCCCACAGCACTCACAGTGCTGACTGACTGACTTATGAAGCTTAACCACTTGGCTCAGTGAGAAATGGGAATTCTTTTTACTTGAACGCTCAGAGGCCACTGTAGCACTATTAAATCACATTACATAGAGAGGGCTGGGGAGAGGGACAAAGAAAGAAGGGTAGGTTGGTGGAGTTGCCAGGTGACAGGCACACTTACTAATTCCCATGTGAGTAGTATGTCACACCCCAAAACCAGAACTCCAGCAGTAACAAACATCTCTTCACTGAAGATATATCATGTCCTCTGGGAGACTCCTCTGGGATACCACCTCGCCAGAGCCTCGGCTAATTTTTTTTTTTGGTTTTTCGAGATAGGGTTTCTCTGTGTAACACCCTTGGCTGTCCTGGAACTCACTCTGTAGACCAGGCTATCCTCCAACTCACAGATCCGTCTGCCTCTGCCTCCTGAGTACTGGGATAAAAGGCATGGACCACCACCGCCCAGCTCCTTTATTTTTCATGGGCCTTAGTTCCCTAGCCTATTTCTTTCCCACCTAGTACTTGAAGTATTTCCGTGATCCTTCTTGGAATGGTTGTCCTTGGAATAACATTTGAGACAAATTAGTCTGAATAAAACCAAAGGTGATTAGTAGATTCCTGTTTCTGANTAAGACACAGAGAGCTGCAGTGAAAACCAGAGCAACTCTGAAGGATAAAAAGGCTTTCTTCAACCCATCAGAGCGGAAGTTGCAAGAAACAAAGAGGACAGGAGACTGAGAAGGAGATCCTGCAAAACTCAGTGAGTGATTCTTTCTCTTGTGCCTGTTTGGTTTCATTGCTGTTATTCTGGTCTTAGAGTTTTTGTTTTTCTGGGGGGGTGGGGGTGACAGAGTTTGACCATGTACAGTTGGCCAGGAACTCACTATGTAGACCAGGCTGGCCTCAAACTCAGAGATCCACGTGCCATGATCTCTCCTGAGTGCTAGGATTAAAGGTGTGCACCACCACGGCCAGCCACAGTTCAGTGATTCTTGAGAGTGCAGGCTGTCAATCTCCCAAAGGGATGCCCTAGACAGACANCAGTCTACTCCCAGTTGCCACAGCTTTCTGTGAGGTTCTTTGGAGAGCCAGAGAGCTCTGTTTTGACTAAACATGACTTCCTTGTTTGCTCCAAACTTCACTTCTAAAGACATGAAGAAGAGCCTCATGAAGGTAACTGTTACTTCAGAAAACGAAGACTAAATGTGGAGATGAAGCATGGAAGTGTCTCACCTCCACAGTTTTTAAAGGCAATCAGTCTTCTGCAGGACACAGAAGCTACACAGCAGTCTTAGAGACAGGATGAAGGCAAAACGACAGCCCAAGACACTTTCTCCCGAAGCCATGTCGCTCTGCTAATTCTCAGGAAATATCTAATCTGTTGTGAATATATTCTCAAACGGGGACAGTTTCTTCTAGAAAGAACACCAAAATCCAACAGATGGTGAAAATTGAACTGAAGCAGCAAACTCCATTCAAAGTGAGGCAAGTGCTAACTTCTTCATATACTATTTCAGAAAACCTACTTGATAAAACATGTAGGTCATGGCAGGAACTTTAGGGACCGAGTGTGCTTTACACTGTTTCATTGCTTCCTCAATGACAGTGTCACTAGGAGAATTCACTGAGAAGTCACTGAGATCAGGTTAGACCACTGAAAGATCCTGAGTTTCCTTTTTACTAAATTAATCAAAGTGTTAATAATGTTAAAGATTGGGTGTTTAAGTTATTAAATCAAAAATATTAACAGAAAACAGTAGAAATAAAAAATGAGCTGCCAGCAGACTGGGCTCAGCTCTTAAAATGATCCATGATTAGAAGATACAGCATAGAAATCCCAACACAATTCTTCACAGACTTGGAAAGAACAATACTTAACTTCATATGGAAAAACAAAAAATCCAGGATAGCTAAAAGAATCCTGGGCAATAAAGCAACCTCTGGAGGCATCACCATCCCTGACATCAAGCTCTACTACAGAGCTATAGTAATAAAAACAGCTTGGTACTGGCATAAAAACCGACATGTGGACCAATGGAATCGAATTGAAGACCCTGACATCAGTCCGCATACATATGAACACCTGATTTTTGACAAAGAAGCCAAAACTGTACAATGGAAAAAAGAAAGCATCTTCAACAAATGGTGCTGGCATAACTGGATGTCAACATGTAGAAGATTGCAAATAGATCCGTATTTGTCACCATGCACAAAACTCAAGTCCAGTGCATCAAAGACCTCAATATAAATCCAGTTACAGTGAACTTAATAGAAGAAAAAGTAGGAAGGACTCTTGAATACATTGGCACAGGAGACCGCTTCCTAAATATAACACCAGTAGCACAGACACTGAGAACAACAATTAATAAATGGGACCTCTTNAAACTGAGAAGCTTTTGTATGGCAAAGGACACAGTCAATAAGACAAAACGACAGCCTACAGAATGGGAAAAGATCTTCACCAACCCCATATCTGACAAAGGGCTGGTCTCCAAAATATATAATGAACTCAAGAAACTAGACATCAAAATATTGAACAATCCAATTACAAAATGGGCTACAGAGCTAAACAGAGAATTCTCAAAAAAAGAATCTCAAATGGCTGAAAGACATTTAAGGAAATGCTCAACATCCTTAGTCATCAGAGAAATGCAAATCAAAACGACTCTAAAGATACCACCTTACACCTGTCAGAATGGCCATGATCAAAAACACTGATGACAGTCTATGCTGGAGAGGATGTGGAGCAAGGGGAACACTCCTCCACTGTTGGTGGGAGTGCAAACTTGTACAACCACTGTGGAAATCAGTATGGCGGTTTCTCAGAAAATTGGGAATCAATCTTCCTCAGGACCCAGTGATACCACTCTTGGGTATATACCCAAGGAAAGCTCATTCATACCGCAAAGATACATGCTCAACTATATTCATAGCAGCATTATTTGTAATAGCCAGAACCTGGAAACAACCTAGATGCCCATCAACTGAAGAATGGATTAAGAAAATGTGGTACACATACACAATGGAGTACTACTCAGCAGAGAAAAACAATGACCATATGATATTTGCAGGCAAATGGATGGATCTAGAAAATATCCTGAGTGAGGTAACCCAGACTCAGAAGGACAAACATGGTACGTACTCACTAATAGGTGGATACTAGATATAAACCAAAGGACAATCAGACTGCAACCCACAGATCCAGGGAGGCTACCTAGCAGGAAGGACCCTAGGATGACTATTGCATAAGTTTTGGTTTTGCCCAATCACTGGGTATGCTTTAGTGAAACATTTCACTATTAGGATAAGAATTTGTAACCTGTATTTATGTTCAAGATATCTGTATATTATCTCTCCTGCAGTTGTACATCAAATGTTTTAATAAAAAAAAAAATTCCAAGAAATAAAAACTGAGGGACCAGGGCGTGGCTCCAGTGGCAAGCACTTGACTAGCTGCATGGAGCCCTGAGCACCACCTCCAGCGATTCAGGAAAGCCAGTGTGTTGATCAACACTTGGAATCCTAGCACTCAGGAGACGCAGGAGAATCAGAAGTCCCAGGTCAACCCAGCTACATGAGACGTCTTTTAAAAAGAGGGGGCAAGGGAAAAAAAGAAAGAAATTATCCAAATCTAACTAATGTGAAAAAATATTGAAGGCCTGACATGCAAATAACTGAAACTGCAAAAGAACAAAGTTAGCCAGATGGTGGTGGCCAATACTTTTAATCCCAGCATCTGGGAGGCAGAGGCAGGTCAATCTCTGAGTTTGAGGCCAGCCTGGTCTACAGAGGAAGTTCCAGAACTACACAGAGAAACCCTGTCTTGAGGGAAAAAAATAAAAACAAAGTAAGAAAATACTTAGTATGATAGCCAATTTTCCAAAAATAGTCAAAGACAGCAAACCAATAAACTCAGGAAAATTTCAAGACAAACAGAAAACAAATCAACAAACACCCTGGCACATCAAACAGCTTGAAGGCAGTCCAAAAAAAGAGCACACAGCCTCAAACAGGAAGAGGACTGCAGCAGGCCTTCTCAGATGCTACAGGAGGAAGGGGAGCTGCAGCAGGCCTCCTCAGATGCTACAGGAGGAAGGGGAGCTGCAGCAGGCCTCCTCAGATGATACAGGAGGAAGGGGGGCTGAAGCAGGCCTCCTCAGATACTACAGGAGAAGGGGGGCTGAAGCAGGCCTCCTCAGATGCTATAAGAGAACAAATGTATTTCGGGTGCCTCAAACAGTAAGAGGAAATCCATCAATCCAGAATTTCATATGCAGCTACGACTTTCCAAATGACCAATGTGATGGTCACTGTCAACACAATGCTGTGTGTGCAAACTCAAGATAAGGCAACAGATACTTTCCTTGCAACTCAGTGTCTAAGTGAGGTTTCTACTGCTGTGATAAANACCACAATCAACNGAAACTTGGGGAGAAGAGTGTTGTAGTTGATAGCTTGCAATCCACTGTGAAGGGAAGTCAAGAGCAGGAACTCAAGGCACGAGGAAACTGGAGGCAGCAACTCAAGCACAGACCACAGACAAACACTGCTTACTGGCTTTCTCCACAAAGAGTGCTCAGCCTACTTTCTCATAGCACCCAGAACCATCTGCTGAAGAATGACACAGCCCATGCTGGGCTGGGCTCTCACACATCAGTTTTTAATCAAGAAATGCTTCCCACACTTGCCTTGAGCCAACCTAATGGAGAAGTTTTCTAATATAGGCTCCTTCTTCCCAGATGACCCTGGCTTATGTCAAGTTGACCAAAAAAAATCACCAGGACAAAGAGCAAAATCACATTTCCAACCCTTAAAAGCAGTTTAAAAAAAAAAAAAAACCTGGAAGGTCCAAACATTCAAAAATTCTTCTAAAAACCCTTCCCAATAAATTCTGGTTCTTTCTATCCAAACTCTTAACTCCAAATACTGTGAGAAAACTAAAGCAATTAAAACTAGTGGCTCAGGGGTTGGGGATTTAGCTCAGTGGTAGAAAGGCCCTGGGTGCAGTCCTCAGTTGAAGGAGGGGCATGGACACGACAGACTAGNGGCTCAGGGTTCTGCCAAGGCTCTGGGTGTCATCACGGGAAGGGAAAGGAAGAAGGGGAAAGGGAAAGCAGGAAGGAGACAGGTGGGGAGGAGGGAGCACAGGGGCCAAAGTGGGTTAAGGAGCCTGTAATCCCAGCTACTTGAGGTAGGAGGACTGCAAAGTCAATGTCTTCCTGGGTTANAAGTTCAAAACCAGCCAGGGAAACTGTGAAAACCACTCTGGAAATATAGCTTAGGGGTAGAGCGTTTTATCCAGCATATCAAAGGCTCCTGCAGGACCACAAAAAGTAAAAAAGAGGATGAATACTGTTCTCTGAATAGTGAAATAGGTTTGGTTTGGTTTTATATATTTGGCATGTAAGCATTCTCACTTTTCTCACTTGCCTCAAAACAAAATATTCTATTACACAAAATGATAATGTTCCAGAATTGACTGACACTACAAGGATTTCTAAATAATTATTATTGAATTTATTTGTTCACTTGTAGAAGGGGTACAACATGCATGTCAGAGGACAACTTGCAGGGTTAGATTCTCTCTATCCACCATCTGGATCTCAGGGATGGAACTTGGGTCATCAAGCTTGGTGGCAAGCCCCTTTACCAACTGAGCCATCTTGCTGACCACAGTAACACTACATTTCACAAGCAGCTGAGGTCAAGCACAAACTCTGCTTTCTAACTGACAGCGTTGTACCCTACTGCCTGGCACATTACAGCTACTTCAAGGAAAAGAGAGGTAGTCACCAAGATGGAAGCATAAGCCAGTTGGTGGTNCATGCCTTTAATCCCAGCACTTGGAAGGCAGAGACAGGTGGATCTCTGAGTTTGAGGCCAGACTGGTCTATAGAGTGAATTCTAGGACAGCCAGGGCTACCCAGAGAAACCCTACCTCACAAACAAAAAAAGATGTAATCATAGACCAGCCCAGGCTCAGAAGCCAGAAACAGGAAGATACCATGCTGGAGGTTAGCCTGGATTATACAGTGAGACCTTGTTGCTGGGGAACTTAGTTCAGTGGAACAGTGCTTGCCTAGTAAGTGTAAAGCCCTAGAGTTTGTCCCCCAGCAATGCAAACAAAAAACAGTGACTACAAATCATTTTGATATATACCTATCTAGCTGGAGTCTTTTAAACAATGAAAAATTAGATTTCAAAAATAATACATTTTTAAAAAATCAAGCAGACCAGAAATAAAGCGGTAACTTAACAGTAATGAAACCAGCTTGGGGACGGGGAGGGGGAGGCAGCTGAGAAGCTCTTGAGAAGCCAAGCCTACATGCATCTGAGTTCACAAGTATTAGACTGTTCCCTGACAGTCTAACAAGGTCTTTATTGGTGCATTACTAAGTACCATAAAACTGAATCGAATACATTATTAAGATATAATTCTGTTATTTGGGTTATGACTCAATTATACTGTTTAAAATTCTTTTACATGTGAGCGTGTGGGCTGGAAGAAAAAGGATTTCGCCAGACTACATCTCAAAAGACGACTTCATTCACAATTCTGTTCAACAGCTAGCAGATATACAACAGACTTCTTTTGTTTCCATTTTAATGAACCACTGTGTAACTATTTCATTCATATGAGTATATGCCTGACCAAAAAAAAAATTTTTAAAACTAATCTGGAAAAAAACTGCTGGTCTTAGCAGGTACCTTTGTCATCTATTTTCCAGAAAGCTGCAGAATGAATACATTCTATAGACAAGCAAAGGATGAGTCAGGCCTGGGCACCCACTGACTCACATACGATGAGCCCATCAATGTCAGGTGTACATTCTCAATGAACTACTCCCCGCTTAAGTCTGCTAGCTGTCCCCAACTTCTGCTTCTCCCTAATTTCTTGATAAAAACAAAAGGGTCTAAGGGGCTCGGGCAGGTGTTCTGAGACACCAGGTGACTCTTGTCCTCCCNTTCCCCTTCCTGCTAACTGGGACACAAATATGCAGAACTGAAGCAGACCAGCCAACACTGGGTGAGTATCTCTGACATCCAAGTGCCACAATGGCTCAAGACTGGATACCATGCTAATTAGGGATACTCACGGATTAAAAAGAAACACTTCTGTTTTACACCAGGGAATTTGCTAATACATTCACTCCTGCAGCGGCAGGCACCATCTTCTTCTCATGTTTTGCAGGCTTACAGAATTTCAAAGAATCCTCCATCTTACTGATTTGCACAAAGTCTCTATAGAAGAAACTGCTAAGTAAGAAAGCCCACGACAGAAGAGCTCAGCAGTAGAGCACTTGCGTGGCATGTGTGGGGCTGTCAACCTGATTCCCACCCAACACCACAAAAGGAAAAGAAAGGTGACTTTATAATGGGAAGGAAAATGGGTGGTGGCTGTCAGTGGCCATTAGTCTATTAACCTGACTAACTGCATGCCGGTAATAAATGTTCTAAGAGGATGTCAAAAGTAATGCAGAAATAAAAACTAAAGGGCACACCCACTGAGAAATGAAATCAGTTCATTTCTGCATTTCTCTAACACTCAATACTCCCAAAGTATTACTGCAACAAGCAAGGTGGCGAAGTGAGTGGCGGTGGTTGCCACCAAGTCTGGGAACCAACTTCAATCCCAAGAGCCCAGATAAATGTGAAAGGGAACCAATTCCATAGTGTTGACTTCTGTCTCCACAAGTACACATGTGCCACATATACACACGAAAAAATGCATAATAAATGAACTTTAGGAAAAAGTATTGCCCCAATAGCTATGCAAGCCCCAATTTAATATCACATTTAATATTTAAGACCTAAATTAACACCCAACTTGGGACTGGAGAGGTGGCTCAGAGGTTAAGAGCACTGGCTGGCTGCTCTTCCAGAGGTCCTGAGTTCAATTCCCAGCAACCACATGGCGGCTCACAACCATCTGTAATGAGATCTGGTGCCCTCTTCTGGCCTGCATGCAGAATACTATATACATAATAAATAAATTTCTAAAAAATAAAAAAGTCACATCCAACTCACCAACAGTTGGTTCTTTTTTTTTTCCCTAACTTTCTAAACCAGAGATCTTTTCCTACCGATCAGCCACAGCTCTGAAATCTAATTCAGGTTTGCNTCCCTTTTTTAGGGGGGTAGGGGGCTCAGTTTTGCTGTGTAGCCCACTGCTCTCCAATTCTCAGACTTCATACTTCAGCCTCCCAAATGGTGAAATTGCAAGTCCATCTTTTTGTTTTGNTTTGTTTTTTCGAGAGAGGATTTCTCTTTGTAGCCCTGACTGTCCTCAAGAGGCAGAGGCAGGTGGATCTGCGTTTGAGGCCAGCCTGGTCTACATAGTGAGTTCCAGGACAGCCAGGGCTACACAGAGAAATCCTGTCATGGGGGGAGGGGGGGTGTACTAAGTGCTTTTCCTTGTAAGGCACTGCCTCTCCACAGGCACATAATGTGAGCTGAAGGAAAGCAGCAGCATGTGCNNGGTGACGTACTCTTCCCCTAAAACCCAGGACCCTGGGTCTACACAATGATGCAACAACACTTGAGAGAACCATAAAACCAAGCAAGCCGTTTTCTGACTGCCATATTCCATGTTAAAACTATACAACAGCATCTTCAAGATGCAGGCACAAGGTTGAGCGTGCCAGAACTTGCCTACAGTTCCAGCACCTGCAAGGCAGAGGCAGGCGGATCTACACACTGAGTTCTAGGACAGCAAAGGCCAAAAAAAAAAAAAAAAAAAAAAAAAAAACAAGGCACAGACAGACTAGGAAACTCTTTATATAAATAAGAATAAAAACAGGTTAATAGTTACTAAAATAAAAACTACTGCTGTAAAATCACCCAAAGGGAAGTAATTTCATGGTTTTTAGCAGGAGGAGCTGACACGGAGTCTCACTATATACACAGCCAAGCTAGCCTGGACTTCACCAGCCCAGGTTCAGCCTCATGCGCACAAACCACAACATCTAGATAACGAAGTGCTTTCAAATACAGTTAGCTACCTATCAGTTTGAGAACAATTAAAAATTTTGGCTGGGGAGGAAAGCTGAGTCAGGAAGGGCTTGTCTTGCATTCACAAGGACCTGAGTTCAACCCCTAGAACACACACTTTAAAAAAAATACAAGCGTGGTGGCGCATGCCTTTAACCCCAGCGCTTGGAGGCAGAGGCAGGCAGATCTCTGTGAGTTCGAGGCCAGCCTGGTCTACATAGAGAGTTCCAGGACAGCCAAAATTATGTAGAGACCCTGTCTCAAGCAAAAACAAAAAAGCAGAAGTATGGGTACAGGCTGAAAGTCCCAGCACTGGGGAGATGAAGACAGATGGGTCATACTGTGCTGGTTTCAGTAATAAAGCCCCCCCACTTGGTCATATATCTGAACGTCTGGTCCCGATCTCGTGGATGTTTGAGTAGGACTAGGAGGTATGGCCTTTGTTGGAGGAGGTGTGGCCTTTGTTGGAGGAGGTGTGTCACTGGGGTGGGCTTTGAGGTTTCAAAAGCCCATGCCAGGCCCAGAGTGCCTACAGTGGCACTCTCTGCCTGTGAATCAGAGTGTAGCTCTCAGCTACTTTGTGTTGTTAGAGTTGCCTTCATCATGGTGTCTCTTCACAGCAATAGAACAGTGAATAAGACACAGAGCAACATATTATATTTTAAATAATAATAGTAATTAATAACAAGTAAGAAACAAACTAAATCTTTTTATTTTTGTTTGGTTTGGTTTTCTGAGGCAAGGTCTCAATATGCAGACCAAGATGGCCTTAAATTCACAGAGATTTTCCTCCCTCTACCTGTCTCCTCAAGGCTAGGATTAAAGGACACCAGCCCAGACGTCTTATTTTTTAATTAGCATTTATCATGTATACAAAATACTGGGTCTCATCCTGACATCTTGTACAGAAATGCACTTTGGTCACTTTCATGGAACTGAATGCTTTAGATAATTAAAGAAACAGAAAAGGGGGCTCTGCCCTGGCATTAGTGGCCGAGCTGTCCCCATGGGCCCTCTCTACACTTGGCTCTGAGAAAAGTGAATGTAATCAGTGCATCATTTTCAACTACTGCATTCCTAAAATCCAGCTGGGAGCAGCTCTGCCACAGAGCACCTCCCTGGCATGAGAGTGGCCCTGAGTTTGATCCTTTCACAGCACACATAAAAAATTTAATTCCAGTAAATGAAGTAAAAATGCTGTGCACGTAAAGCCAACCATGAGGTCCCACTGGGAAGTGAGAACAGCACAGGCAGAGGAACTGCTGTAATGTTCTGGGCTCCAGAAATCTTTACTAAGGAAATATCTGAAATACTGACAATCATCTGCACAGAGATAGTCCCAGCAAAACTACTCGACAGCCATAAAGACCTCTGACCTATACACACACATGTACACACATGCACATACATGCACACCACACACACACAAATGTTAAAGAGGAAAAGCTTTAAACTTTTTTTTAAGATGACAGTGTCTTACTGCCCATGGAGATATATTATTTTTTCCTAGTTGCTAAGCAGCCGATCCTGGTGTCCTACATCACATCATGTCTATCTAGTCACAGACAGAAACAACAAGAACTCAGGCAAAACCACATCCATCCAACTAGCAGTGTATCCAGTCTGGGGAGTGGCCCAGGGTATAAATGACAACTTCAATTCCCAAATCCAACCACACCCACCTCTCACCTGGGGCTTCTTTCTGAGGTTGCAGTATTCCTCAAACCAGCTGCACACCAGAAGAGACCTCTTTAATTCTGCCCCATTTGCCACTCATTTCATCCTTAATAACCATTTGCATTTCATCCAATTTACCAACTAATCAGCAATCTGCATTATTCTGCACACTGCTGTCATCATCTGCCAGACAGGTATGCCTTGCTGCTTTCGGGAGCTTGCTGCTTTCGGCAGCTAACACTGCTCAGTGAACGACAGCATCTGCTGAGGTTTCTTGCTGCGGCAGAGAAGGGGTGGGTCCCTTGCTGAGGCTATAAATCCCAATATTAGTGGCATTTCCTCCCAACTGCAGCATCGCTATACTCTCCCTCCAGCAATCCCCATTCTGGCAACAACAACAACTCAAAGAATCCTGACCCAGGGCACTGTCCCCCGAGCTGCTCCTCCTGCTTCATCCCAGGAAGCACAGAAGCCGAGTCCTGTACCAGCCCTTACTGCAGTAGCAGCCATTTTTGGTTCAGCTCTGCTGAGCTCCAGCTGAAAGGCAGGACAGCAAGAACAGAACGGCAAAGGACTTCAAAAAGGAAACTGTTGAACACACTGTGTCTCACAAACAGTGCACTACTTCACGTCATTAAAAAGACAGCCCTCCTTTATATCACATATACAACTTTCAACTACTTCCTAGGCTGGCAATGTACCAGCAGAGTGTGGCTACTATGGGAAAACACAGACAAATCCTACTGGTTACGGACAGGACACTTGATGAGCTGGGTTTTTATGTAACTGATTATAGGCAACAAGCAGGTTTTCCGATACTGTTTTAGGGTGGAGGTTCAGTGCTGGGGATCAAACCCAGGGCCTTGTCCATACTAAGCAAGCATTCTAACACTGAACAATGTTCCCAGCACTTAAAAACCAAACTGAAAAACAAACAAGTGCTGTGAGAGAAAGCAGGATCTGAGGTGGGAGCCTTCCTCTTCCTCTCCCTCCCCTGGTGAACCTCCATGAATGTTATTTTAAATCCTCTTTTTGCTCTCAAAACAATCAATGTAACTTATTCTGTCTTACAAATACAGGACCTTATAGAGCCAAACAAGCTTTATTTCATTTTTCAAAGTAAAGTATNTTCATGCTTCCAATTAAAAAGCAGTACATGAGGGCTAAGGATGCAGATCAGTGGTAGGGCACTTACCTAGAGCATGCCAGGACCTGGGTTCAAACCCCAGCACCAGGAAAGCAGTATGTAATTAAAACAAGTATCACTTGTTATGTAAAAACTACCTAACCTCACTAGATAATCCTATGGACACTAACTAGTGTATAAAGCACTTTTTCCACATTTATAATTTTTTATCATCTTGGGTGTGTATGATGAGTCTGTTAGGTACACATGCCATAGCCCTTATACTAAGGTCAGAGGACAGCTTCCTGCGTCAGTTCTTTCCTCCCACAGTCTGGGGATGGAATTCAGGTCCCAAGCTACTGAACCATCTCACTGGCTCCTCCAGGCATATTTTAAAAATAAAATTTGAGCCGGGTAGTGATGACTTTAATCTCAATGGGAGGCAGAGGCAGGTGGATCTCTGTGAGTTCGAGGCCAGCCTGGTCTACCGAGTGAGTTCCAGGAAAGGCACAAAGCTACACAGAGAAGCCCTGTCTTAAAAAAAAAAAAAAAAAAAAAAAAAGAGGGGTGATCTACTGTTCATTGCTACAGCACTTGCCCACCATGACTGAGACCCTGGTAATCCCAAGGACTGCAAAAACAAAACAAAACAAAACAACAATGGGGTTGATCTGAAATTGGTCAAGCTGAAATCATTTGCAAATATTAAGGATATCTGGGGCTAGAGAACTGTTCAGTGGTAGAGTACTTGCCCAGCTGTGTCAGGCCCTCCCTGCAGCCCACCCCCAGCACAGCAAGATGAATAAGTACTAGTATTTGCATAAAGTTCAGTTTCTCTTGTATCATCTACAAAAACTTAAATCCCTGCAGCTGTCTCTCACCTGCCCTGCTAGGGAAAAGAGACTGGGTGGGCATTTCCAATGCTAGATACTAATCTATAAACAAAATACACACACACACACACACACACACATACACACACACAGAATCAAGGTTCAAGTTCAAGGCCAGTCTAGGCTACGCAGTGAAGTGAGAAACTGTCCCAAAAAGCAAAGGAAAAACCAAATAAAGACCTGATACAGCCCTCTGAGCATGTGGGCATCTCTGAGCCCCATCCCCAGACTGAAGGATGAAAGAATGAAAGTACACAGCAGAGGTTCTACTACACACTCAGATCTATCTGTAAGTGACAACTCATCAGGGACCTCTAAATTGCAGTAAAGCTCAAAGCAACAAGGGGACTTCCAAGCACTTGGAAAGCTGAGGAGCTAGGAGGGGAGTTTGATGCCAGGTTATAATACAGAGAAATTCTATCTCTAAAAATAAAAAAACAAAACAACCTAAACCACAGACCCAAGTGCTGACAGATTTAAAGAAGCATTACCAAGTCTGGTGAAACTGGGCACAGTGGTGCTCACCTGTAAGACCAGCAACAAGGAGAATGAGGATCCCCAGTTCAAGGCCAGCCTGGGCTACACAATGAACTCCTGCCTCAAAAAAAAATAAAAATAAAAATAAATAAATAAATAAATAAAAGCACCTGGGACTGGAGAAGCAGCTCAATGATTAAGAGCAATGGCTGTTCTTCTAGAGGACCCAGTTTCAACTCCTAGCACCCATGTGGAAGCTCACANCCCTTTGCAAACTCCAGGACATGGGGAGCTGACGCTCTCTTCTGGCCTCCTNAGCACTGCATGCATGTGGTNCACAGACAAACATTCAGGCAAATAACCATACACATAAAAATAAATAGCCGGGCGGTAGTTGTGCCCACCTTTAATCCCAGCACTTGGGAGGCAGAGGCAGGTGGATCTCTGTGAGTTTGAGGCCAGCCTGGTCTACAGAGTGAGTCCCAGGACAACCAGGGATACACAGAGAAATTCTGTCTTGAAAAACAAAAACAAAAATAAAATAGTAAAATCTCAAAAAACTTTGCCAGGTAAATGAGCTTATACACATATTGTTACATTGATTCCTAAATGTTGCACTGTTTCCCACTCCTCTCAAGTGAATTTTCTAGTTACATTTACATTTTTCCTGGTACAGTGGTCAATCTACTTCATCCCACAGTCCTCCTGAGGTATACAAGAGGCACTAACTGTATGCTACTCCTGCACCAAGCAGCTTTCTGACACTGTTTGAAGAGAGTAAAAGGTTCTCATCTCCAGGGTTCCTAGACAGACGTCCTGGCTCCTTCACAAACTTTATAGGCACTCTCAAGNCCAGCAGCACTAATTCTAACTCAGCTATGGCGCTTGCCACAGTAACATGCCCTTCTGACAGCTGAGGCCATTTGAGAAGCGACTGAAAAGAGATTCCATGACCAACTCCACCCTCAAGACTCCGGCCCTTTGTATTCTCAATCCCAACATAAAATAACGCTGGTTGCTGCGAGCGGTCCAGGGCCGGCAGATGAGTCAGCAGGTGAAGGCACTGGTGAGAACTGGTTTCATTACACTTTGGACAACAGAGAAGCCAGCAAAAGACAGCTGCCATTGTTTACATTGCTGAACATGCTGTCAGGCTTCACAGGCTTGGAAAGCTACCCATTGTCAGCAAGCCCCACTCTCCTTACTTAAGGGTTAAGAAGCATCAAGCTTAGCAAGTAGCTCCGAAAACGCTATGAACAATCTCCTTTCCCAAGCACAACTAACACGTTTAGCCACCAATCAGGTCACTGGTTGAAAGGACTGATCATTTCTGAAGATCTGTGGCCCACAAAGCAGGTAAGTGAAAACTCAACAACCAATCTTACCACTACAAGCCTGCCTCTAGTCACAATAACCCCAGCTCTACGTAGACAGACATCATTCTCAGACATGGGAAAGTGCTTCAGTAACACACAAACGGACGGCAAGGGCACTAAACTACTTAAAATACAAAGAGAGGAACTGAAAATAAATGGGTGAAATGGGAATTGCTAATCTCTTTGTGACAGCCACTTTCTGTCACAAAGTACCCTGAGCCACTCAGTGAAACTCTCTTGTCTTGCTTTTGAATGCTCACCACTCACTCAGTTTCACTTCTCAGAGCTAAAAGTGGTCATCTTTAAGAATCCTTGTGCCGTAAGATTTCCCTCTCCAAACCCACTTTTCCATGTTTTCACTTTCAACAGAATGACAGAGACGCTCCACTGACTTCATACACAATGGTAATTTACCTACACATTTTCACCTGTAGTCCAGCTACTAGGGAGGGTGAAGCAAGAGGATCGATCGCCTGAGAACCCAAGAGCTCAGGACCAAAAAAAGAGGCTAGAAATTAGCCATCAGCCATGAGGCAGGAGAGCAGCTAACTGAGCTAATCAGCTCCTCCTGCTTAAACCTGATCATCAGTCTTGCTCAGTGCTAGGGAGGCAGGGACAGGCAGATTGATGAGTTCTCAGGCCAACCTAGTCTACACAGNGGTTCCAAGCCAGCCAGTGTTACATAGTGAGATCCTGTCTCAATAAAATAAAATAAAATATAAAACCTGATCAATTAAGGGTAAGGAACGAGGGTAGAGCTGGGGATGAGAGTGAATATTCAGTATGCAGGGTCCCAGGTGCCAGGATACAACACTTAACACTGTCTACCAACTGCACTTCATTCCTCATTAGCATTTAAAGATCTTTTATCAAACAATGTGGGGACAAGATATGGCTCAGCAGGTAATGGCAGCCACCATACAAGCCTGGAGACCTGAGTACTCAGAAAGAAGTGTGCTGTAGCACATAAGTGTGCTTGCGCACACACACACAAAACCAGTAATTAATAACAACATTTAATATGGATTTGGGGGCTAGGGAGAAAGACCAATCAGAGTAGTCACTGTGCAAGTACAGGGTCCTGAGTTCAGATCCCCAACAGTCACATAAAGGCTGGGTGTGGTAGTGTAGGCCTGTACTGAGGGCCAGAAAGAGATGGGGATCCCAGGGGTTTGCTAGCCAGTTAAACTAGCCAAAACATCAAGCTCAAGTCTCAGTAAGAGACCCTGTTTCAAAAAACAAGGAAAGGGACTAAGGACGACAGATGATGTTAACCTCTGACCTCCACAAGCATCCTCTTAAGTAAGCACACTTATATACTCACATGTGAAGGGAGGGAAGAGAAGGAGGAAGGGCAGAGAGGAAGGGAGGGCAGGGATGGATTCGCCCCAGAATGGTGGCTCACATCTATAATCTTAGCACTAAGGAGGCTGAGGCAAGATGGTCAGTTCAAAACCAAACTTGGCTACAAAGTGAGTTGTAGGTCAGCATGAGATATATAAGACCCTGTCAAAAGCAAACAATATATGTATGTTTATGTGTGTGTGTATATATATAATATAATATATATATATATTATATATATAGTGTTTAAATTTATATTTTCAGCCAGGCATGGTGGTACACACCTTAAATCCTAGCTCTCAGAAGAAAGGCAAAGGCATGCAAATCTGAGTTCCAGGCCACCTTGGTCTACATAGCTAGTTACAGGCTAGATAGTGCTATATAAGCAGACCCTGTCTCAAAATAAATAAATGAGGCCGGGCGGTGGTGGCGCACGGCTTTAATCCCAGCACTCGGGAGGCTGAGGCAGG
>LZPO01075858.1:912748-924015 GCA_001675575.1 Neotoma lepida | reverse complement strand
GTTTTGATTTGCATTTCCCTGATGACTAAGGATGTTGAGCAATTCCTTAAATGTCTTTTGGCCATTTGAGATTCTTCCATTGAGAATTCTCTGTTTAGCTCTGTAGCCCATTTTTTAATTGGATTGTTAGATGTTTTGATGTCTAGTTTTTTGAGTTCTTTATGTATTTTAGAGATCAGCCCTCTGTCAGATGTCGGGTTGGTGAAGATCTTTTCCCATTCTGTAGGCTGTCATTTTGCCTTACTTACTGTGTCCTTTGCCTTACATATGCTTCTCAGTTTCAGGAGGTCCCAGTAACTAATTCTTGCTCTCAGTGTCTGTGCTACTGGTGTTATATTTAGGAGGTAGTCTCCTGTGCCAATGCATTCAAGACTGCTTCCTACTTTCTCTTCTATTTTTGATTCAGTGTAACTTGTTTTATATTGAGGTCTTTGATCCACGTGGACTTAAGTTTTGTGCATGGAAATAGATAGCGATCTATTTGCAATCTTCTACATGTTGACATCCACTTATGCCACCACCACTTTTTGAAGATGCTTTCTTTTTTCCATTGTACTGTTTTGACTTCTTTGTCATAAATCATGTGTTCATAGGTGTGTGAGTTAATGTCAGGATCTTCAATTTGATTCCATTGGTCCACATGTCAGTTTTTATGCCAATACCAAGCTGTTTTTATTACTATAGCTCTATAGTAGAGGTTGAGGTCAGGGATGGTGATGTCTCCAGAGGTGGCTTTATTGTACAGGATACTTTTAGCGATCCTGGATTTTTTATTTTTCCAAATGAAGTTGAGTATTGTTCTTTCCAGGTCTGTGAAGAATTGTATTGGGATTTTGATGGGGATTGCATTGAATCTGTAGATTGCTTGTGATAACATTGCCACTTTTACTATGTTAATCCTACGTATCCATGAGCATGGGAGATCTTTCCATTTTCTAATATCTTCTTCGATTTCTTTCTTCAGAGACTTAAAATTCTTGTCATACAGGTCTTTCTCTTGCTTAGTTAGTGTTACCCCAAGGTATTTTATATTATTTGTGGCTATTATAAAAAGTGATGATTCTCTGGTTTCTTTCTTAACCCGTTTATGATTTGTATATGAGAGGGCTACTGATTATTTTGAGTTAATCTTGTATCCTGCCACATTACTGAAGGTGTTTATCAGCTGTAGGAGTTCCCTGATAGAATTTTTGGGGTCACTTATTTATACTACCATATCATTTGCAAATAGTGAAAGTTTGACTTCTTCCTTTCCAATTTGTATCCCCTTGATCTCCTTTTGTTGTCTTATTGCTCTAGCTAGAACTTCACGTACTATATTGAATAAATATGGGGAGAGTGGACAGCCTTGTCTTGTTCCTGATTTTAGTGGAATTGCTTTGAGTTTCTGTCCATCTAATTTGATGTTGGCTGTTGGCTTGCTGTAAATTGCCTTTATTATGTTTAGGTATGTTCCTTGTATTCTTGATCTCTCCAAGACTTTTTAGCATCTAACGAAATAATCATATGTTTTCTTTTCCCTTTCAGTTTGTTTATATGGTTAATGTAATAACATTAACAGATTTTTGTATGTTGAACCATCCTTGCATCTCTGGAATGAAGCCTACTTGATCATGGTAGATATGTTTTTGATGTGTTCTTGGATTTGGTTTGCCAATATTTTATTGAGTATTTTTGCATCAATATTCATGAGGGAGATTGGTCTGTAATTCTCTTTGTTTGCTGCATCTTTGTGTGGTTTGGGTATCAGAGTAACTGTAGCCTCATAAAAGGAGTTTGGTAATGTTCCTTCTGTTTCTATTGTGTGGAACAATTTGAAGAGTATTGGTATTAGCTCTTCTTTGAAAATCTTGTAGAATTCTCTACAATTTTCTTGTAGAAAATCTTGTAGAAATCTGGTCCTGGGCTTTTTTTGGTTGGGAGACTTTTAATGACTGCTTCTATTTTCTTATGGGTCATTGGTCTATTTAAATAATTTATCTGCTCTTAATTTAACTTTGGTATATGGTACCTATCCAGAAAATTGTCCATTTCTTTCAGATTTTCCAGTTTTGTGGAGTACAGGTTATTGAAGTGTGACCTGATGATTCTCTGGATTTTGTCGTTGTCTGTTGTTATGTCTCCCTTTTCATTTCTGATCTTGTTAATTTGGATGCTCTCTCTCTCTCTGCATTTTGGTTAGTTTGGATAAGGGCTTGTCTCTCTTATTGGTTTTTTCAAAACACCTGTTTCATTGATTCTTTGTATTGTTCTCTTTGTTTCTATTTTATTGATTTCAACCCTCAATTTGATTATTTCCTGGCATCTATTCCTCCTAGGTGAGTTTGCATCTTTTTGTTCTAGTGGTTTCAGGTGTGCTGTTAAGTCACTAGTGTGAGATTTGTACATCTTCTTTATGTGGGCATTTTCCTCTTAGCACTGCTTTCATAGTGTCCCATAAGTTTGGGTATGTTGTACTTTCACTTTCATTGAATTTTAGGAAATCTTGAATTTCTTTATTTCTTCCTTGACCCATTGGTGATTTCATTGGGCATTATTCAGTTTCCATGAGATTGTAGGCTTTCTGTAATTTTTGTTGTTGAAATCTAACTTTAAGCCATGGTAATCTAAGAAAATGCAGGAGGTTATTCCATTTTTTTTTGTACTTGTTGAGATTTGCTTTGTGACCGAGCATGTGGTCAGTTTTAGAGAAGGTTCTATGGGGTGCTGAGAAGAAGGTCTATTCTTTTTTGTTAGGGTGGAATGTTCTATAGATATGTATTAAGCCCATTTGAGTCATAACATGTTAGTTCCTTTATTTCTCTGTTAAGTTTCTGTCTGGCAGACCTGACCATTGGTGAGAGTGGGATGATAAAGTCTCACACTACTAGTGTGTGGGGTTTGGTGTGCGATTTAAACTTTAATAATGCTATTTTACAAATGTGGGTA
This sequence comes from Neotoma lepida, assembly GCA_001675575.1. Taxonomy (NCBI): domain Eukaryota; kingdom Metazoa; phylum Chordata; class Mammalia; order Rodentia; family Cricetidae; genus Neotoma; species Neotoma lepida. The sequence goes on along the minus strand of LZPO01075858.1, from coordinate 921,087 downwards.
CCCTTGTATTTGGGGCATAAATGTTCAGAATTGAGACTTCATCTTGGTGGATTTTTCCTATGATAAATATGTAATGTCCATCCCGATCTCTTTTGATTGATTTTAGTTTGAAGTCTATTTTGTTAGATATTGGGATAGCTACACCAGCTTGCTTCTTAAGTCCATTTGATTGGAAAGTCTTTTCCCAGCCTTTTACTCTGAGGTAGTGTCTGTCTTTGAAGTTGAGATGTGTTTCTTGTATGCAGCAGCAGGCTGGGTCCTGCTTTCATATCCATTCTGTTAGCCTATGTCTTTTTTTATAGGTGAATTGAGACCATTAATATTAATTCATATTAATGACCAGTGATTGTTAATTCCTGTTATTTTTTGGTGGTAGTGTTGTGTGTTTCCTTTCTTTGGTATTTGTTGGTGTGAGATTATCTATTGCCTGTGTTTTCATGGGTGTATCTAATTTCCTTAGGTTGGATTTTTCCTTCTAGTGCTTTCTGTAGGGCTGGATTTGTGGATAGATATTGTTTAAATTTGGTTCTATCGTGGAATATTGGGTTTACTCTGTCTATGGTGATTGAGAGTTTTGCTGGGTATAATAGTCTGGGTTGCCATCCACAGTCTCTTAGTGTCTGCATAACGTCTGTCCAGGATCTTCTGGCTTTCAGAAACTCCATTGAAAAGTTGGATGTTATTCTGATGGGTCTGCCTTTGTATCTTACTTGGCCTTTTTCCTTTTCTGCTCTTAACATTCTTTATTTATTCTGTATGTTTAGTTGTTTAATTATTTTGTGATGAAGGGACTTTTTTGGGGAGGGTCTAGTCTATTTGGTGTTCTATGAGCTTCTTGTATCTTCATAGGCATTCCCTTCTTTTGTTGGGAAACTCTTCCTCTATGATTTTGTTGAATATATTTTCTGTGCCTTTGACTTCATATTCTTCTCCTTCTTCTATCCCTATTAGTCTTAGGTTTGGTCTTTACATGGTGTCTCAAATTTCCTGGATGTTTTGTGTTTTCTTTGACTAATGAATCTATTTCCTCTATCGTATTTTCAATGCCAGAGATTCTGTCTTCCATATCTTGCATTCTGTTGGTTATGCTTGCATCTGTAGTTCCTGTTCATTCCTCAGATTTTCCATTTCCAGCATTCCCTCAGTTTGTGTCTTCTTTATTGTCTCTATTTCATTTTTCAAATCTTGAACTATTTCCTTCACCTGTTTAATTGCTTTTTCTTGGCTTTAAGGGATTTATTGATTTCTTCCAATTTTTTGTTTGCCTTTTCCTCGATTTCTTTAAGGGAATTTTTCATTTCTTCTTTAAAGGCCTCTATCATCTTCTTAAAGTCATTTAAAGTCGATTTCTTCTGCTGCTTCTGCTTTGGGATGTTCAGGTCTTGCTGATATAGAACCACTAGGTTCTGATGGTGCCATATTAGTCTTTATGTTATTGACTGTATTTTTGCACTGGCATCTACCCATCTCTTCCTCCCCTTGGTGCAAGCAGTGTCTGCGTCTGAGGGAGTCTCAGTTGGTCCAATTGATACTCTTGGTCCAATGGGAGCTCTTGGTCTAATCAGGCCTCTTGGTCCAATCAGTGCTGATGGACTCTGTGTCTCAGGGAGCATCTCTTAGACCAATTGGCACTAGTGGGCTCTGTCTCAGGGAGCAGCTATTCCCAATCAGTGCAGGGTGGGCTTATGGCTCTGGTGGTCACTGGTGCCGCAGGGGATGGTTGGCTTGGTGTGGGGGCAAGGAAAGAGGCAGCTGCTTGGTCCCTGGGGCTCCAATGGCTGGAAGGAGGGGCACAGAATGTGCCTCCAGGGCCTAGNGGCTAGAGACCTGGTCTGCCCAGTCTAGNGATGGGGCCTTANCTGTTCCCAATTGGTGCAGAGTNGGTTTATAGCTCTGGTGGTCACTGGTGTCACAGGGGATGATTGGGTTCGCGAATGGATTCACCTAAGTTTTTAAGACTCACTGGGCATTAAACCTTTGATAACAGATGTAATTTTTTAATGCCTGATACACAGAAGCAAAAAGATCAAATTGTGTTTCTTAGAAAATGAAAAAAATCAATGCAGTTAACCCTTTTGACTATGACAGAGCCACAATACACTTCTATTAACTTTTTCATTAAAAAAATTACTGTTACAACAATAATATGAAGTGCCTTTATCTGCTCAGACCTAAAGAGTATTTTAAAAAGTGTAACACNGGAATGATCATGCTCCAGGTCCTGAGAAGTTTAAGTACTAACTACGACTTGAAACTATTGTTTACAGATTAGTGATGGGCTGATAGTAGGCTCTGGTTGGATTCTGGCCTCCACCTGCCCCAGANATGTAGTACCTGTTCTTCCTTACTCAAGTCCAGCTGGGAGCTATTTTGCCAACATTTTGCAGTAATCTGTATTTTTGTATGTGATTTGTACTTTTATAGACTCATTTTAAAAACAGTCCATTTTATTTTGGCCGGGCTGTGGTGGCACACGCCTTTAATCCCAGCACTTGGCACAGAGGCAGGCAGACCTCTGTGAGTTTGAGGCCAGCCTGGGCTACCACGTGAGTTCCAGGAAAGGCTCCAAAGCTACATAGAGAAACCCTGTCTCAAAAAAAATACAGTCCATTTTTATAAAAATGAAAAAAATTTAAAAAACCAAAAAAAGCATAGTTTCAATAGCATTAGGAGCTAGTGGGTTATGATTTTAAATTCCAATTACTCATTAATAACTGAAGCAATAAAAAGTTCTAGTAAGAGTTTCAGGTTTTAATACCTGAAAATAGCCAGAAAAAAATCAAAAAGAATGTTTACTAATGGAAAGTCAAATAAATCTATGTACTTCTAATGAACATTTAGGGAAAAACAATGTGTGTGTGTGTGTGTGTGTGTGTGTGTGTGTGTGTGTTTGTGTGTGTGTGTGTGTGTGTTTACTTTAGATTTTATACCTCAATGGCTTAGTAAACGATGTGGTTTTTTTTCTTCCAAGGGTATGTATGAGAAGTGAAAGCACTGTGTTTTTACTTTTCAGGTTGTTATATTTGTTATATTTGTTTGTTTTTTGTGTGGATGCATGTGTCATAGCACACATGCCTAAGTCAGAAGATGATGTTATGGAATCTTTTCATTCCTTCTACCATGTAGATCTTGAGGACAAAACTCAAGTTATCAGGCTTGGTGGCAAATACCTGCTGAGCCATCTTAACAGGAACAATACTGTGTTTTAAGTTTACTTAAAGAATTATGTAAACTGGTATTTCCCAAGTATATTTGTTATCACCACTATTGTCTCTGTTATGCTTTGATTGTGTTTGATTGATGAACCTTAAGTTCATACATCAGAAATTTGATACACAATGCTGTGGTATTGGGAGTAACGGAAGGAAGGCCTAATGGAAAGGAAGATATGAAGACACAATCTCAGGAATAGAATATTACTGCACCAATGGAGTGGGTTCTGTCACTCCAGGATTTCTCCTCTGGCTTTCTGTCTCACTCTATGGTCCTTCTGGNTTCTGCCACAGACTTTGCCGGGATGCTAGATTCTAGTTCTGGTTTTTAAATACTTATATTATTTCCAGAGAATTTTGCACCTGTAAGCAGTGGATAATGACCACTCTCACCTTCCATCTCCGTAGGACATCCTATTTACTCACCTTCACCACAAAGTTTTCTCACATTCATGAATATTTTTCTTTTGTGACCACTGCTGTTAACTAGGGCTGTCTGTGTGACCATAGGTTTAGAAGTGNCTTTTGGAGCNTGGTGAACTCAGCAAAGGGTACACAACTGAAGACAGTAGTTCTCCTTATCCAGAGTCCATCAAAAGCCANGAGTTCAGAGGTCAAATGTGGTCTCTATACTTAACTTACTGCTAGTGTTTGTTTTGTATCAGCCCAGCAGTAACTNAAGTTGTGAGTAATGTTAATAGTTGTATTGAATCTACAGAATGGTGTTTCATACTCCTTCACCCCTCTTCTGGCTTGTATATATTTCTGTCCCCTCTTCTACAATATCCCCTGAGCATTAGAAGAGTGTTCAAAATGTNTTGTTTGGAGATGAGCATGATGCTAATGCTTTTCATCTGCATCTTGAGCAGCCATGATTCTCTGAATTCACTGCTATTGATAGCAACATCAGCCTTTTCTGATTGACGATAGGGGCAGCTTTCCTCTTTGGCAGTGACCAAATTCTGTGANCCTTTAATATAGTTCCTCATGTTGTGCTGACCCCCAACCATAAAATTATTTTCCTTGCTATTTCATAACTATAATTTTGCTACTGTTATGAGTCATAATATAAATATCTGATATGCAGGATATCTAATATATGAACCCTGTGGGTGTCACGACCCACAGGTTGATAACTCCTGCTCTTTGGGGAAAAGAATCANTTTGTGATGGGGCAGGGCTGGTTTAGGTCTTGGTGGAAGCTGAATGATGTTAAACTTCTGAGGCAGCATAAAGAGACAGAAAGCAGAAAGATATCAGAGTCTGACCTTCAACAGATGGGACTATGTTTATTAGCACACATAGTGGGGGACAGCCTCTTTTCTGTGGGAAATTGAGGGGTCTGCCGAGGGAAAAAGCTGGCTGTTACCCTTTATTGGGTAGGATGAGCAGCTTGAGAATGTGGAAAATGTTGAAACTTTAGCCCATGTTTCACTTTGGCAGCCTCTCCTTCCTGAAATTTTTTGCCCAAGGTAAGACGGGCTACCTTGGGAGATGGGTTGTCTGCTGACTTTCCTTGCTGTGCTGACTGACAAGGCTGAGAAAAGTCATCTGTAATCTCAGAGGAATCTGATTTTCCCACAAAGATACTCTATCAAATGAGATTATGGTCGGTAGGACAAAGGGAAACAATACTGAGGTGGAACCACTGAGGCAGAACAAAAGGAGAGAACTGGCAGGCTTGATAGGGCAAAGGAATCATTGAGGGACTTGAACCTCTTGGGAGTATGCTGAGATGAATTCAAAGGCTGAGCAGGACTGTCCACAGTCTCAGAAGAAGTGTAAAGAACTTACTGGGGCATTGAGACCTTGTAGAGATATGATGAAGGGAACCAGGGTTGATGGGCAGGGCCTTGGCAGGGAGGAATAACTCAAGGAAGCATAGGAACTGCTTGGATACTGTGGCAGAACCAACAGGCAAGAGACTAACTAGCAGCAGGAAACTCACTAGACCACAGTGGTTCTCAACCTTCCAAATGCTGCGATCCTTTAATATAGCTCCTCAGGGAACCCCCACCCATCTCTGCCCCAGTTGCCAGCCAGCAGGGAAGACTCCTGTGTGCAGGCTTCCCCACCAAAACCTCCCATCGGACACTGCAATCTGCAAGACCCATGATCTACCCCAATACCCATCCCCCTGCGACCTCAGTGGCTTCCTGAGACACAGAATCTGCCAGCTCACATTCAACCAAGCGTTTAATGACTCTTCTCTGACCCAGAGAGTCTTACCTCTAGGACCTAGGCCTTGGGACACAACTAGTCCCTGGGAACTGCCACCCACCTCTGCCCCAGTTGCTGGCCAACAGGGAAGACTCCTGTGGGCAGGCCCACCCACCAAACCCCCCCATTGGACCCTGCAATCTACAAGACCCATGCCCTACCCCAAACATAACCCATCCCCGTGTGCCCCCAGTGGCTTCCTGAGACACAGATTCTGCCAGCTCTCATTGGACCAAGTGGCTTCCTCAGACACAGAATCTGCCACTTCTGATTGGATCAAGAGCCCTGATGATACCAAGAGTGGCTCCCTGATACACACAATCAGCCAGCTTGGATTGGACCAAGAGAAGCTCCCTGAGATACAGAATCTGACAGCTCCAATTATACCAAGAGCTAAGATTGGACCCAGAGTGGACCCCTGAGACACAGACACAGCAAGCATAGATTGGACCAATTGCAGCTCACTTAGACACAGGCTCCTCTTGAAGGAAGAGATAGGTCAACGACAGAGCAAAAATACATACAACAACATAAAGAGAAATATGGCATCACCAGAACTATCACTTCTACAACAGCAAGACCTGAACATCACAACATAGAAGCAGAAGAAAGTGATTTTAAAAATAACTTCATGAAGATGCTAGAGGCCTTTAAAGAGGAAATGAAAAATTCCCTTAAAGAAATCAATGAAAAGACAAACAAAAAATGGAAGAAATCAATAAACCCCTTAAAGATAGCCTAGAAAAAGCAATTAAACAGGTGAAGGAAACAGTTCAAGATTTGAAAAATGAAATGGAGACAATGAGGAAGACACAAACTGAGGGAATGCTGGAAATGGAAAATCTGAGTAAATGAACAGGAACTACAGATGCAAGCATAACCAACAGAATACAAGAGATGGAAGAGAGAATCTCTGGTGTTGAAGATATGATAGAGGAAATAGATTCGTCAGTCAAAGAAAACACCAAAACCAAAAAAGTCATAACACAAAATATCCAAGAAATCTGGGACACCATGAAAAGGCCAAACCTAAGAATAATAGGAATAGAAGAAGGAGAAGAATATGAAGTCAAAGGCATAGAAAATATATTCAACAAAATCATAGAAGAAAACTTTCCCAACTTAAAGAAGGAAATACCTATGAAGATACAAGAAGCTTATAAGAACAACAAATAGACAAGACCACCCAAAAAAGTCCCTTCACCACATAATAATTAAATCACTAAACATATAGCATAGAGAAAGAATGTTAAGAGCAGCAAAGGAAAAAGGCCAAGTCACTTGTAAAGGCAGACCCATCAGAATAACACCTGAATTCTCAGTGGAGAGTTTGAAAGCCAGAAGGTCCTAGACACATGTAACGCAGATACTAAGAGACCATGGATGCCAGCCTAGACTAATATACCCAGCAAAACTTTCAATCACCATAGATGGAGTAAACAAGTCATTCCAGGACAAAACCAGATTTAAACAATACCTATCCACAAATCCAGCCCTACAGAAAGCACTAGAAGGAAATTTCCAAACTAAGGAATTCAGATTCACCCATGAAAACACAGGCAATAGATAATCTCACAAAAGTAAATCCCAAAGAAGGGAAATATAAACATGCTATCACCAAAAGATAACAGGAATTAACAATCACTGGTTATTAATAACACTTAATATCAATGAACTCAACACAACTATAAAAAGACACAGGCTAACAGAATGAATACGAAATCAGCATCCAACCTTCTGCTGCATACAAGAAATACACCTCAACTATAAAGACAGACATTATCTTAGAGTAAAAGGCTGGGAAAAGACTTTCCAATCAAATGGACTTAAGAAGCAAGCTGGAGTAGCTATCCTAATATCTAANAAAATAGACTTCAAACTAAAATCAGTCAAAAGAGACCTGGAAGGACATTACATACTCATCACATGAAAAATCCACCAGGATGAAGTCTCAATTCTGAACATTTATGCCTCAAATACAAGGACACCCACATATGTAAAAGAAACATTACTAAAGATTAAATCACACATCAAACCCCACACACTAATTGTGGGAGACTTCAATGCTCCANTCTCACCAATGGACAGATCTGCCAGATTGAAACTTAACAGCGAAATAAGGGACCTAACAGATGTTATGACTCAAATGGACTTAATCGGTATCTACAGAACATTCCACCCTAACAAAAAATAATATACCTTGTTCTCAGCACCCCATGGAACCTTCTCTAAAATTGACCACATACAAGAACACAAAGCAAATCTCAATAGATTTAAAAAAATTGGAATAACCTCCTGTATTTTATCGGACCACCATGGCTTAAAGTTAGATTTCAACAACAACAAAAATTACAGAAAGCCTACAGTCTCATGGAAACTGAATAATGCTCAACTGAATCAGCAATGGGTCAAGGAAGAAATAAAGAAATTAAAGATTTCCTAGAATTCAATGAATATGAATATACTACATAACAAAACTTATGGGACACTATGAAAGCAGTACTAAGAGGAAAATTTAAGCACTAAATGCCCACATAGAGAAGTTGGAGAAATCTCACACTAGTGACTTAACAGCACACCCAAAAGCTCTAGAACGAAAAGAAGCAAACTCACCTAGGAAGAATGGACACCTGGAAATAATCAAATTGAGAGCTGAAATCAATGAAGTAGGGAAAAGGACACGGTCATTAAGACAAAAATGACAGCCTACAGAATGGGAAAAGATCTTCACCAACCCGACATCTGACAGAGGGCTGATCTCTAAAATACATAAAGAACTCAAAAAACTAGACATCAAAACATCTAACAATCCAATTAAAAAATGGGCTACAGAGCTAAACAGAGAATTCTCAATGGAAGAATCTCAAATGGCCAAAAGACATTTAAGGAATTGCTCAACATCCTTAG
>LZPO01075858.1:855369-871699 GCA_001675575.1 Neotoma lepida | reverse complement strand
CACCAGATACTCACAGAACACATGTAGGAAATGACATTCCAATGGGTCTCTACTGTGGTAATAAATACAGGCTTTGGAGAAGGATGTTATTTTTCTCTCCTGGAGATGGTAATGTGTGATGACATGCCAATTTAGTTATGTTTAAATATCTTTGGTCACAGAGAGGAACAAAAAGACCCAAATTTTATTTTGAGCCAGGGGTATTGAAGTTTACCTTGACTTCTAAGAAACTGGCACTTCCCACAAACTACAATGCTGACTGATGGTTTTCATAGAGACAGAACATACGTGAACAGTTATGAGAGTCCAGGCAAAATGAGAGAGGGTAACTTGCTGATTAATGGACATAGAATTTTCTGACTGAGGTAATGGAAGCATTTAGGAACAGTAATGATAGTTACACAGCAGCATGAATGTCATCAGTGCCACTTACATGTTCCATTTTAATTGTGGTGGACCAGCCACCACTTTTATGACCTAGGGTACTCTTGGGTAGGGAGAAGTGAGAAATATTGGCTAGAAAGAGATACTTAGACGATGAGTTGAAAGACAGAAAACACAGGATAGCCTTGGGAGGACCTGGGTCTGAGCCCACCAGCCCAGAACTTCATTCCAAAGGGCTTTTTATGACAATGCCAAGGGGAGGAGCAAAGACCTCCCCCTTGCTCAATACAGCCAAGTGTAGACCCTTTCAAACACCTGATACTCAGGCCTGTGATCCAATCATCCTCTTTATGCAGACCTGCTGGATAAAGCCACAGGAAACCTAGGTGTGCTCCAACATTTAATATGCTCAAAGGCCACATAGACACACATATACACACACATGCATGCATGCACACATGCATGCATGCACACATGCAAACACACATCACATGAACAAAATGTTTGTAATTTCTAGGACTCATAATCAAAGAGGATGCCAATCTGCAGAATGGTGATTGTTAGTCTGTTGTTGCAGGCATTACTAAAGCCTGGTTTCAATCCAACCCATCCCCACATATGTATTTGAACAAGTAGGGCTAAGCAGATTGCTCAGTCAGTAATCTGATTTCCACAAAACCAAGAAGATCTCAGTCTGATTCCTAGAATCTGTATAAAAAGTTAGACGTGGTGATTCTGGATTTATAATCCCAGTACTAGGGAACTGAAGACTGGACAATCCCTGAGGCTCGCTAGCCAGCCAGCATGGATGAATCAGTGAATTCCATGTTCAATGAAATATCTTGTCTCAAATAAGTTGAAGATCAATAGAGGAATATACCTAATGTCATTCTTTGGTCATCAGAAATGTGCACACACAGACAAATTGGTTGAGGAAAATTTTGATAAGAATATGATTGTGATCATGGATATTATAAGCTGTAAACTCCCCTTGTTCTGGTGTCTTTACCTTTCTGCTTATTGACATTGATGCATTATTCTCAGAAAGTGTCATAGGATACACAAAGTCTCCATGTATAAGCACTGTGAATTTTGATGCTCTCTGTTATTGGAGATCAAGACTCACACAATGGAAACTGACCTTCCTTTCCAGCAGTGTGACTGAGGACAAGAGTTATCTCAGAATGTGAGCCTGGGGGGAAATGGAGGAGTGCAGAACTAATTCTTCATTCCATGCTCAGGTATATTCCAGAAATTCTATTGCCTTTGTTTAATGTTTGACACACAATGTTTAAATATTTAATATTTTCCAGAAAACATTCCTACAAGGCTGAGTCATTTTTATACCAGTGCCTTATGCAGACATATCCCTAATGACTGATAGTGAAAATATTTCCAGCTCCATGAAGATGAAGATAAAGGTGTATGTGTTGTTCTTTAGATGGAAAACAGCGACTTGGGGTGGGCTCTTTTAAGGTTCTATACTCATCTCTCAAGGGTTGACTCTGTCTGGCAGGATGGTCCTAAAGTGAAAAGGTAAAGAGACACTGTGTGCTGGGGAAGAATTCCAACAGGAAAGAGGGATCCTATTATTATAAAAAAAAGGTTGTGCAAAAACAGAAAATTGAATTTACACTAGTGAAATTTTTAATGAGAAAGGAAATAAAGCTAAGAAGCAGCAAAAGTAATCATGATACACACTGTATTTTATGAAAATATAGTACAGAGGGGGGTATATAAACCTAGAAAAAGTAACATGGAGCTGGCTGGGCAACTCACAAGCCAACCTTGATTAATATTGGCAAACAGGAAGCAATAAGTAAAGAGACAGAGTCTCTTATATCTAAACTCTCAATCCTACCCTCCCTAATACATTCTCCTGATTACAAAACCTGCACTAAAATATGAAGGAGTGGCTTTGTCTCTTTTTCGCATTATTATATCTCCCACACCTAGACAAAAAAATCCACTGTGCCACTGGAGCTCAAAAAAAGTCTTTCTGCATGACAAGTAAGCAAAGAAACTGAATTTTATACATTTTGTGAAAGTAGCTTTACTAATCAGCTTCATGGTACTAAATGAATTGCTAAGTTAAGTGATCTATACGGAGAAAGGTTTATTTAGGTGATTGATAGTTTTGAGCTTCATTGGCATGTTTCCTGCATTGGCTCAGTTCTCAGAAGAGCAGTGGATGCTGGTGTATCACAGTGACATGTGTCAGGTTAAGCAGTAATGTCTAGGGCCAGAAAGCAAAGAAGGAAGCAGAATGATGGGAGGGAGAAGGAAAAGGAGGGTGAATAGCTAGAGCTCTACAATCATTTTGGAGAACATATCCCCAAATGAACCAAAGGGCTCCCATTAATCTCCAGCCCCTAGCCTAACATCTCCCAATAGCAGGACCTGGGGACCAAGCCTTTAGCATAGCGGGACATTTGGAACACTAAATCAAACTATTAAGTAATACCCATACCATCCCAGCAACTCACTTAGAAGCAAATCACTAAGATGTTGCAACCATGCCCCCTCTATTAAAATTTGTGGAATAAAAAGGATTTTTTTATTCATCTCCCATTCTGGGTTCTGAAACTTTATAAAAAGACATATCAATGAATAACCTAGCCAACTCTTCATCTTATTTCACCTTTATCATCAAAGAGAACCTGTGTTTTACCTCACATCTGACAGGCTTTAAAACAGATGGCAAGCCGACAGGAATTTAGTAAGTTTAAGAATGCTTAGTCTTCAGAACCTAGCATAATCATCATCAGAGAGACTTTATCCAGCAACTGATGGGAGCAGATGCAGAGACCCACAGCCAAACATTAGGCAGGTCTCAGGGAATCCTCCAGAAGAGGGCAAGTAATGATTGTAGGAGTCGGGGGGTCAAGACCCCATGAGAAAATGGCCCACAGAATCAACTAACCAGGGCTCATAGGGGCTCACAGATAGTGGACCTACAATCAGGGAGCCTGTATGGGTCTGACCTATGTCTTCTGCATATATTATGGTTGTGTAGTTTAATGTTCCTGCAGAACTCCTAACAGTGGGAATCTGGGGCTGTCTCTGGCTCTTTTGCCTGCTCTTGGGACCCTTTTCCTCCTACTGGGTTTCCTCATCCAGCCTTAATATGAAAGGATGTGCCTAGTTTTATTTTAGCTTGACATGCCATGTTTGATTGATATCCCTGGGAGACCTGCCCTTTTCTGAAGGGAAAGAAGGAGGACTGGATCTTGGGGAGGGGTGATATCGAGGGAAAGACTAGGAGGAGAGGAAGGAGGGGGAAATGCGGTCAGGATGCAATATATGAGAGAAGAATAATTTTTTTAAATGTAGGAAACAAAAAATATAAGAATGCTGAGGTAGAAACCTAGTACAATGAAAACTCCATGGAATTTATGAGAGCAACCCTATCAAAGACTCCTAGGAACGAGGGACACGGAGCCTGAACAGCCATCTTCTGTAAGTAGGCAAGGCCTCAAGTGGAGGGATTGGGACACCAACCCAGCCACAATATCTTTGACCTACAGTTTGTCCTGCCTGCAGAGTGTTCTGGGACCAGAATCTAACAGAATTTTCATCAAAGAGACCAGAGAGATTTCATCCAGCAACCGATGGGAACTGATACAGACTCCCACAGCCAAACATTAGGCAGAGCTCAGGGAGTCCTGTGGAGTCACGGAGCAGGGAGATGGGAGGGGGGGAGGAAGGATTGGAGGAACCAGAAGGGACAGGGACACAACGAGAACATGGCCCACAGAATTAACTAACCTGGGCTCATAGAGACTCACAGAGATCAGGGAGCCTGTAGGGGTCTGACCCAGGTACTCTGCATATATGTTATGGCTGAGTAGCTTGGTGTTCTTGAGAGATTCTTAACAGTGGGAATGGGGCCTGTCTCTAACATTTTTTCCTACTTGTGGGAACATTTTTCTCCTACTGGGTTGCCTCGTCCAGTCTTGATATGGTGGTATGTGTCTGGATTTATTGTAGCTTGTTATGCTAAGTTTGATCGATGGACCTGGGAGGCCTGCTATATTCTGAGGGCAGATGGTGGGGGGTGCATTGGTAAGGTGGATCTGGGGGAAAGGGGAGGTGGGGGGAGACTAGAGGAGGGGAGGGAGGGGAAACTGCAATCAGGATGTAATATATGAGAGATGAATAAAAAAGAATGCTTAGTCTTGATTGAGATTGGAGCAGAAAAAGAAATAAAACATGGAGATGGGTAAATTCATGAAAAAGATATATAAAAGCATGGTCTTGAAATTTTCTTTTCAATCTGCACAGAACATAAACTTATGTTTCTGGATGTGAATTTTTGAACAATTGTTTAGGAAAAAGCTTGCTGTGATAGTGGATGGTTTAAATCTTTATATATTAGTGGAATGCCCCAATATGAATGTGGAATGGGGACAATTCATCTGACTGACAAGTGTTACAACTAACTCTGTGAAAGACATACCTCGTGACTTTGGCAGTAATAACTCTGTTAATTTGATCCAGTTCATATAATGGTTTTACCTTATGAGCTTGTGGAAGAGAAGAGAGTCTTTGTAGTTTAGAATGTAGTGCCATTATTCATGAAGTATATAGTCTCAGAAAGTGGCCATCAGTTGATTTAAGGAATTCAACATCCTGGTTTTACATGAAAGTCTTAACTATTATTTGACAGGCAGATAGGGAAAGCTAGTGATTAGGTGTAGAACAGATTTAGACTCTTGTGCTTTTGTTGCTTGTTATAATAGATTCAGGATCATGCATGTCCAATAAGAAAATGTCACAAAGGAATGACTATATATGACCAGTTTGCTTAAGAGGTTTTCTTTATTGGTTTTGGGAGCCTTGCACATATATGATGACATTTTCTGTGTGTGCATGTGGAAGCCAGAGGACAACCTCAGATATCATTTCTCAGGTCCTGTGCACTTTGTTTTTTTGACACAAATTCTTGCACTGGCCTGGAAATCACCAAGTAGGCTAGGGTGGCCAGTGAATCCTGGTGATCTTTCTCCATAGTTCTGCAATTACAACTGTGCACCACCACACTGTATGTTGTATGTACGTATGTATGTATGTATGCATGTATGTATGTATTTATTTATTTATTTTGGTTTTTACACAGGGTTTCTCTGTGTAACAGCACTGGCTGTCCCAGAACTCACTCTTTAGACCAGGCTGGCCTCGAATTGACAGAAATCTGCCTGCCTCTGCCTCCTGAGTGCTGGGAATAAAGGCGTGTGCCACCACCACCCCGTTAACACACCTCGTTTTTTTAAATGTAGGTTCTTAGAATCAAACACAGATCATCAGCTTGGCAGACAAGCACATAACCTACCAAGAGAACTGAGAGGCTGAAATTGTATGGTGTTGCAGCAAGTCTAGGATTGTAAGCTAGGCATGCTTAAATATGGTATTGAGAACCAGGAAGATTCCCTGGCATTCATTTGAAGAACTTGAGAGACCTGTATCTGTTGCACAGGCTTTTACTGCCACATTTCTTGAACACGCAATTCTATCATGTGGCCAGAGTCAAGTCACCTAGAGAAATGCAATCACCTATGCTTACATTTTCTTGAAATTGCTGGATAGGTATGCCTATTGTTGCATTTTCAGCTGCATATATATCTATCATTTGGTCCTAAAACCCTCTGAAGAATTTTTAATGCATATGAAAATGACTCTGAAGATGACAGAATTGCTTCAAAGGCAGGAGTTTTTTACTTTTGGCCTCTCCCCCAATCTTCCACTTCAGCTGGAAATCATGGTTTGTCTCCTGGAACAGCCAGTTCCACTTGAAATAGCCAGTTGAAATGGCATTCCATTTTGTTGAGCTTAAACATCAAAAAAGTGAATTTTTAAAAGTATTAAACAGATGGAGGTTTTCTCTGCATTGTTGTCATTTAAACAAAGCCTTTTACTTCCGGGGTAATAGCAAGCCCTATCATATAACTAAAATGCCTCTCTGTTTACAAATCTGAGTTATAAAAACCCCTTCACAGTTCTGGCACACAGCCCTTCCTTGCATAGCCTGGTATGGGTCAATTCCTGTTCTTATCTTCATCTTTCCATTTCTGTTGTATGTGTTTCCTGTATGCTGCCTTTAAATTAATTATCATGACATGCAGAGTGTCATCTAACATGCCTACAATGAAATTAAAATTTGCATAGTTCATAAAATTAGTTTCTGTAAAATTGGAAATTGTGATGTCTTAACAGAAATAGCAGATTGCAAGATTTTAGAACTTGACTATACCCTACTAGCCCCACAAACAAGCTACATTTTGGTCTGCTACTTTTTCCAATAAAAGGACCAAGTATGTTCAAGTATCTGGAAATATAGCCAAATCTCCACCACTGTGATTTTTGTTTTTGTTAATCCAGGTGCTGTTAGGCAGTGGATTATTGAGGCATAAACAACAGCTGGACCCAGTTTTACATAGGTTCTGACGATCCAAATCTGTGTCTTCATGCTTGCAGAATAAGCACCTTACCCACTGAGCCATCTTCCCAGCCTGTACACACTCCTTTTAAAGTGAATTCAGCAAAGTGCCCATCTCTAAAAGACTATTCTCTATAAATATGTTTAGACTTACAGAATAAAGACCCCCATCTTCCTGCATTCACTCAGATGGTGCTATGGAAGTGATTCTTCTTGCCTACTATGAGGAATTTTGCTCTGCTCTTCTTTCTTCATCATGCTTGGTTTAGACTCTGCACTCACTCAAATGAAAACCCATTGTGTTCACTTTCACCATTGCTGGCTTTGCACATCGCTGGAGTCACAAGCCTGGGAATACTAGAAGTTGAGCAGAGCCTCATCTGAAAGCCAACTCGGAAGGGAGGACCTCAAGTATCAGATTGGAAGTGAATTCTGCCAACAGATCACATAAATCTAGATGTGAGGTTTCTTTGTAGATCCTTTCAATAAAGTTGCACTCAGTGCCTACTTTGACTGAGATCCTTGAAAACATTCTCTTAAAGAACTAGGAGGAGATGTGTGTCAGGTAATAAAAATGGGCCCTCTTAAACTGCTACATTTGGAGCAACTTTTCACGACAGCACTAATAGGTATGTGTTGTCTTAGGATTACTATTACTGTGATGAAACATCATGATCAAAGCAACTTGGGGAGGAAAGGGTTTATTCACCTTATGTTTCCACATCACAGTTCATCATCGAAGCACGTCAGAATAGAAACTCAAACAGGACAGTAACCTGGAGGCAGGAGCTGCTGTAGAGGCCATGGAACGGTGCTGCTTACTGGCTTGTTTCCCATGGTTTGCTCAGCCTGCTTTCTTATAGTATCCGGGACCACCAGCCCATGGATGGCTCCACCCACAATGGGCTGGGCCCTTCCCCATCAATCACTAATTAAGAAAATGCCCTATAGGCTTACCTACAGCCTGATCTTATGGAGGCATTTTCTTATTCAGGCTCCCTTGTCTGATGACTCTAGCTTGTGTCAAGTTAACATAAAACTAACCAACACAAGTGTTCTCAATGTGACTTACACCAAGTCCTGTAAATCTTCATTCTGAAACACTATCAGCTGCAAATGTTGGGATTTTCAGGAAAGAAACATTACTACATTCATTCAGTTCAAGCTTTCTGAAACAAAAGGTAGTTAAAAAGCGAATCTTTTGGGGGCTGTAGAAATGGCTCAGCACCTACAGTTGTATACTGTTCTTACAAAGGACCTAAGTTATGTTCCCAAAACCCAGGCCAGGCAGCTCACAAACACCTGTAATGCAGCTTCAGGGGATATGACCTCTTCTTCTAGCCTATGAAGGCAATTAAAATATAAATACATAAATAGTCTATCTTCAAGCTGAAGAATCATGTTGTTTATTGGTGCTCAAACTGGTAGAATATCCAAGTTTATTTAAAAATACAGGCTCTTCTAGTCCCTCGAAAGATATATACTTTCACTTATTTCTATACTGCTCCCAGACATTTGGGAAATGAATGCATAATTAAGCTGACTGCTAATGTTGGCTTCCCTCTGCCTGCCTGCCTGCACTGTGGTTAAAGGTTGAGAGCTCTGGCAGGTTTATCACTCTTCAGGTGATTTCATAGCATACTCCCCACGCAGGAAGAATGCTGGAGACTTAAGGCAGAATGAACACATGGTAAACAAACAATTTCAAGATTGTTGAAAGGAATGATTCTCCTGTGATTTGAAGTAATCCTCAAAATTGCAACTTGCAACAATCGAAGACTGGTTCTGTAGCTTTTTCTTATGCAACGTGATCATGATGTTTCTCACATGGAAAATAATATATATTTCACCTGCTCATTTTATCACAAGTTGCCAGGAGCCAGGAACTTCTTCTTGTTCAAATCCAATCTTTCTCCAATTAGATTCTGAAATAGCAGCTGTTACTATAAGTGGGTAAGGATTGGTTTTAGCTTGATTTTCTAAGGAATATATAAATTTCTGCTGACTTCTACACCTTCTGACATATCCAAATGTATGCATCTAAGTTAACAAAAGACAAACAACTGCTGAAATTTGTAGCATTTAAAAAAAAACTTCTGAAGATAAACAATTGTGCCAGGTTTTGTTTTTTTGTTTTGTTTTGTTTTGTTTTGTTTTTTTCTGAACTTATTAAGGAATGGTGGTTGAAGGATTGAAGTCCCTGTTCCAAAATCAGGTGACATCTGTTAATGCAAAACCAATGAAAACTGATGGGTTAGAAAGTGTTGGTATTCTGAATTACAAAGCATTTTGAATTACAAGGTGTTCAAGAGTGTGCTGTGAGTGAGGGGAGAGGGGAGCATGGTACATAATTTGTTCAGTATGCATGCAAATATCTGCAAATTTTGCATGGCAGGGGATGTGTCTAAAGTTGAGGATGGGCTATAGCATCTATTGCCCAGGAAAACTTTAACTCAATAAAGCATAAGGTTGTAGAGTAGTCTTTCTAGAGAACCTTCTCTGAGATCTCTGTTCAATAAAACCCTGAGTTCAAACACTATTGGAATGTATACTTTGATTAAAAATAAATGAGGGAAAGGACATTCTTTTCCATTGGCTTTATCAGTCAGCTCACTCTGAAGATTTTTGCTCACTACGTGAATCTGGGATAGAGTAGGGAGCTGTGATGAAGGTAGCTGTGAAAGCCCATCTCAGTTCAACTTGAATAGATCTGGAATCTATAAGCTGCTGGGCAGACCTGTGAGGAATTTTCTTGATCAGGTTATTTTAAGTGGGAAGACCCACCCCAAATGTGGTTGGCCCTACCAGTGGCAGCACAGCCCAGTCCAAGGGAAAAGCTTTACTTTTTGTCTCCCTGCCTTTACCTCCCACCACTGACTTCATTTACTCAGTTGCTGCTGCAGTTGCTGACACCAGAACCCACCTTCTTTGTGTTTCCAATGTGCACTGAAGATCAGCGGCTCTCCAGCAATGCTCTAGGCTTTCAGTGCCAGACCTGGACTTCTGAGGCATCCTGCCTTGTGAAGTGGAAACCTACAGGATTCTTGGCCTCTCTAGTGTAATGACAGCCACTCTTGGACTAGCCAGCATGTACCATGTAAGCCTATCTAATAAATTCCTCTTCAATATACATTCATTCTCTTGGTTCTTTTTCTATGGAGAAGTCTGACTAATGAAGTCATTTAAGGAAAATTTTACCCTCACCATGACTGAATATGCTTCCATGGATTTCCTAGAAATATCTGTTGATTTCCTTTTGTGGAGTCCCTTCTTTCCATCCTTGGCCATCCTTGCTCCAAAGCATCAACACCATTATCATTTATGCTGTTTTACCTCTTCTAACTAAGGTGAAAGACGTGAAGAAATAAATTTCTAAGTGTGTTAGTCCAGTCCTGTGAGGTTGCAGCATGCTGCTTTCAGCTCTTGTTTAATTTAGCACCATCTGAGGTCTACCCTTAACATCACCTCTTCTTGAATGGAACACAAATTGCATATTACACTGTGCAAAGACACTGTGGTAGTTTCTATATGCTACATCATCCTGTGTTTCAGCTCTCTGAAGTAAGTCCAGATAAGCTTGTTTTCTGTTGTGCACAGTGGCCAAAATGTCTCAAAGCTCTCTAAAAAGGTTCCAAAACCATATTAAAGATGTCTGTATCCTGGGGCTAGAGAGATGGTTCAGAGGTTCAGAAGTTCAGAGCACTTGCTGATCTTCCACAGGATCTAGGTTCTAGGTTCAGTTCCCAGCACCTACATGTTTGCTCAGAAACTTCTATAATTCCAATTCCAGGAGATTCAATGCCTTCTTTTGGCCACCACAAGCAGCAGGCATGTATCTGTTACACAGTCATACATGCAGGCAAGACAATCATACACAAAAACATAAAATATACATAAAAACTAAAAATATAAAAACAACATTTAAAAGGTGTGTATCCTGAAATAAAGTATTATGTTGTGGAATATTAGTTTAAGATGTGTTATATTATTTTATGCCATGGAATATTTGTTTAATGATGCAAAGATGTGGTGAATTCTTTTATGTTGCATTTGTTTAACTCTGTAAAGTTGTATTACTTTGCCTGTCTAAAACACCTGACTGGTCCAATAAAAGACTGAATGGCCAATAGCTAGGGAGTAGAAAGGATAGGTGGGGCTGGCATGCAGAGAGAATAAATAGGAGAAATCTAGGGAGGAGGGAGGAGCAAGAAAAGGAGAAGGAGAAGAGGACGCCAAGGACCAGCCACCCAGCCAGCCAAAAAGTAAGATGGGAAGAAAGACATAGAGATTAAAGAAAGATTAAAAAATCCAGAGGCAAAATGTAGAAGAGAAACGGGATAATTTAAGTTAGAAAAGCTGGCTAGAAATAAGCCAAGCTAACATCATGCATTCCTAAGTAAGAATAAGTCTCCGTGTATTTATTTTGGAGCTGGGTGGCAGGCCCCCAAGGAGTTAAAAAAAAAACAGCTACAGTATTATCTGCAAATTATAAAGATGAGACTATATTATTTCAAGGAATAGTGATTTAAAGGTCAAAACAAGAGTATTCATCCCACAAGCCTATTTTTATTTTTAAAATAATCATATGCTATCTTGGTATGTGTAGATTTAGATTTCCTTGGAACAGATTTTGAGATAAGCATTTATATTCATTTATACACAGTCTGTATACCTTTATCTGCACAAGGCAGTGAGTGAATTCATGATGGGTCCTGAAGCTAAGATATGGTGCAATTCCAACACGACCCTCCAGGAGGCAGTCATGAGTCTCTTTTGTATTTCCAGGAAGCCAGTGAGCTGGATTCCTTCCCATCTCAAGACTTTTCAGCTCTCCATCAATAATCAATGGTCTTGAGGTAGGGGAGAAACAGCAGCGCCTCTATATAGTACCCTAGGTTTGAGACTTTTTGTGGCAAAGGGGAAATCTGGGTGCTCTGGTTGTAGTACCATCCTTGTTCTATATTTACTGGTGCCTATATAATGTTCTATATAGACTGGTTCTATATAATCCCTGCTGGTCATTCTCTCAACACATTTTTTTTTAAAGTTTAGACAAGGTCAAGTTACATAGTTTAGGCTGGCCTCTAACTCATGATCCTCCTGTTGTAACTTCCTGAACGCTGCAGTTGAAATTACTCACCACTATGTCTGGCTCCCTTAATTCCTTAAGACATACTCCCTATTCACAACAAGAGACTCAGGGCAATAGCTCCACTCATTCCTCTAGAGCAGTGGTTCTTAACCTGTGGGTATCGACCCCTTTGATAAATCTCTATCTCAAAAAATATTTACAGTATGATTCATAGACGTAGCAAAATTAGTTATGAAGTAGCACTGAAAATAATTTTATGGGTGGAGGTCACCACAACATGAGGAACTGTATTGAACGGTCACAGCATTAGAAAGGTTGAGAGCTACTGGTCTAGAGCCCCACTGTTGTCTGTCGTTAGTGATGTCAAAGGCCAAGTTGGTGCATCAGTAAATGGGTAAGTTTTACCTCCTGTGAATACAAATAACAACAAAAGCCATTTGCAAGATGTAAGCAGAAGGGTTGTAAGCATGTGGAACTAGGTGAGATAGGTGAGTCAGTGAAGCAATTGGCATACAGTGTGTATGTAAGAAATATTAAAGTCTAGTCTTACAGAGAACACTGATAACAAATTTGAATGCCTGCCTTACTGCTTTTCTTTTACTGCCTGCATTGTTGAAAGTAAGCCATTGCTTCCTAGCTTTTGTTACTGGTCTCAAACCACACATTCACGCTCTTCCTCCTCTTCTGCCATCTTTCCAGTCATCTTCTTCCTCCTCTTCTCATCTTTCTGGTTCTCTTCTCAACTTGTTCCATCTCCTTTCTTCTTTTATCATCTTCTGCCTTCTTTTCTCATCTTCCTCCTCTCATCTTCCTAGTCTTCCTCTTCTTGGTATCCTCATCTCCATCTTCCCTTTCCTTCCTTTTCTTCCTCCTCATACTTTCCCTCCTTTTTGTCTTTGTATCATTCTAAATCTAATTGTTCTTCTAATTCTATTTGTTCTCCTATTCCTAAGTTGCCTTAATTTCTCTCCCCACCTTCTTCCCATATTTCTTCTTTCTCCTTTATTATCATAGACATGAGATACATTTTGTATGAACATTAAGAAATATTAAGCCACTTTTCAAGCCTGTCTGGGCTTTTTATAAAATCCCTGCTGTTGCAGCAAGAAATATCTCCCTCCTCATTCTATTCATCACACATGGTGGGCAGCTGGACATTATTAGGTCTGCAAGTGTAAAAAGACAGGTGATTGGTCCAAATCCTTCCTGTTTCCACTGCCAGCTTGTCTGACTATGGCCATTTCAGAGTTAAGTCTTTAAGTACAAGGTTGGAAAGAGGAAGCCAATTCTATTGAGCTACTGCTGAGAAGAGGGGTAATGTGTGGGAAACTGGCTGGAGAACTAAATACACAAATGATAATGTCATCAACATATATGAAGCACCTAATATATGCCATGCAACTTGGTTAGTATTGCCGATATGCAGAGACAGCTGTATTCTTTGAATGAACCTCTTTGCCTTTGAGGCAGAGTGTCTTGTTTTGCATTGCCTTGCCACTATGCTGGGGATGCAACCCAGGGTCTCATGCCTGCAAGACAAGTGCTCTATCTTGGAGCTACATCTCTAACCCCCGAATGAGTCTCACAGATTTAAAGGGGAATTTGTTTTTATTGGTTGGGAGCTCTCCTCCCAATCCTCACTCTGTGTGTGTGTGTGTGTGTGTGTGTGTGTGTGTGTGTGTGTGATGTGGGTAGTGCTGGAGATGTACACTATGGCGTGCACATGGATGTCAGAGGACAACTTGCAAAGGTCATACTCTCCTTTTACCTTCACACTGTTCCAGGTTTTCATGGCAAGTGCCTTTTCTGGCACTGGGTCCTCAGAGTTTTATGTGTTTAATGTGGGAACCAAATTCTCTTGTAGATCTGTCTCTTTGTCTCTCTCCCTCCCTCCTCCCTATGTCCTTCCTTCCTTTCTTTTTCTTTCCTTCTCTCCCCACTCTCGTCATCTGTCCTTCCTTTCCTTTTTCTTCTCTTCCTTTCTTGCTTCCTTCTTTCTGTATATCCAAGGCTACCATCAAAATTACAGTCTCCTGAATCCTAGGGTTACAAGCATGCATCACCACACTATGAGTCTTTTATACATTCCTTTTCTGTCACAGAGTGCGTGAGATGAACCATCAAACTCTGGGTCTTAATCTAGAGCCATGGACAGATCTTTATCTCCTGTTTCCATTTGGAAGGCTGATATGGATCTACACCATTGCCATTTTCATTGTTTTCATGCTATGTAGCATCCATAGCATTCTTGATTTTGTTTCTCACGTATTTAGACACATATAGACACCTTTGATCCACTCATTCCAGCCTTGTCATTTTCCTTCTTACTTAGACTTATCTAAGGACTGTTTGAGACAATCTATCCCCCACTGCTGTAGATAGCTTCAAAACTGA
This sequence comes from Neotoma lepida, assembly GCA_001675575.1. Taxonomy (NCBI): domain Eukaryota; kingdom Metazoa; phylum Chordata; class Mammalia; order Rodentia; family Cricetidae; genus Neotoma; species Neotoma lepida. The sequence continues at coordinate 857,393 of LZPO01075858.1, read as the reverse complement.
CAACCTTCCATTTCTTTCCTTGCTTCTGATAACCCAGATCTTGGGATTCTAGTGGAGTCTTCGTGTGTCTCATCGTGTTTGTATTTTAAAACCCATATCTTGTTTTCAAAATTCCATTTGTCAGACAGTGTCTGAGTACAAACATTTCAAAATCTGGACTCATTATCCTATAGAATATGATGATAATTCTCCTTCCAGCAATTCTAGTGGCTCAAACTCCTCTGTTGAAAAGTATTGTTTTAATGAGCTCCCTATTAGGCTCATTTAAAGGATGTTACCAAGAATGATACATAAAAGACAATAATAGTCTTTCTCACTATCTCAAACTGAATTTCTCAATGCATGTGACAGTTAAATGCTGCCGTTGACTTTTAAGGGAACTAAATGGGCTTGATTGCAGTGACTGATCATCTAGTGCTGGAACTATGCATTTTTCTACTACAGTAGAGGAAATAATTTAATTAGTGGGTTATTGTAAATGTTCTGATTCCAATGCATTAACTCCTGTGGCCTGAGGCTGATAGGAAAGAAATTAACACTGACTCTTTCTGACTGTGGGAATGAATTGGTGTTTCTAGGGCAAGAAAATTAATTATAAATGCTCTCAAGTTTAAGACTGCCAGATTTTTTATGATAAATGATGTAATTATGAGATGTCAAGTATACAAATAGTCATGCTTCGACATTTCAGGTTATTAATTCCAACATTCCCCCATTATATAGGGCACAGTCATCACATTTAACTGCTCAGTAAAAGGAAGGAAAAATCATTGTTCTCTCCACTCTCCCCATGATTTCCAGTCAGTAAATTTCAGGAGACAATGAATGCTAATGCACGGCAGCTCCTCTGACAGTCTCATGCTTCATTTTGAGCCAAGACCAAAATAAACAGAAAAAAAATGACCTAGGAAAGTAGGCTAATACTGTAAGAGTTGAAACAACTTTTTAATTAATTTTTAAAAATTATTATTGTGCCTGTGCTCACATGCATGGGCGTACTTGCCATAGCCCTCTTGTGGAGGACAGAGGACAACTGCAGACTCAGTTGTCTTCTTCCACCATTCCACAGATGCTGTAGACCAACCGCATGCTACCAGGCCTCTATGGCAAGAGTCTTTATGCATTAAATCATCTTGTTGTCCTTGACTTAATGTTTGTAGAAGAAGAGTGAAAAAATAAAGGTAAAAGTCTAAGAGGCACTAAAATGAAGTTGTAACTTTTTTGGTTTAGCATTCAAAATGTAGTATTGAATCTAAAAAAAGTATCTTAATCACACAAAAACTAACCCATTATATATTTTAAAAAAGCCTAAACTCCCCAGAGAAATGACCTAAAACTTAAAACAGCCTGGGGCCCAGTAGCCTGTGGATGGCAAATGCTGGGTGGAGCACACATCCTTGAGTATCTACTCAGGTCATTTAGCATAGCCAGCAAAACTTGTCTCCTGGCCTGATGAGGGTCAGCAGCAGAGATGGCACTTAGGACACATTGGTCATGGGCTTGTACTTCTTGAAGCGTGTCCACTGGCCTGTGGCGTAGTTCATCTGGAACACTTGTGTCCACTAGCATGGTGGTACTGCCCTGGCCGTCTGCCTTGGGCAGATCCACTCACCCTCTCTCTTCTGCTCATTTGCAGATAGAGAAATGTTCAGCGCCTTGATACAGAGTTCTATTTGGTCTCAGAAGATTTGGATTTAGCTGAAAATGTCCTCTCTCCATTATCCCTCATAGTTCCTATATTTTGTGGCATCATGACAATTGAAATTTTTCTTCTCTTTTGAAAATAGATTTTCATACAATATATTCTGATTATAGTTTCATCTCCCCCCTACTCCTCCTAGTCCCTCCCAGTATCACCTTCCATCAAAATCTATACCCTTTCTGTCTCTTGTTAGAAAGCAAACAGGAGTAATAATAACAATAGTATAAAATAAAAGGAGATTAAAATAAACAAATTGGAATATAACAAAACAACCAAACAAGAAAAAGTGCCAAAGAAAAAGCACAAGAAATGCATATAGATA
>LZPO01075858.1:828762-845452 GCA_001675575.1 Neotoma lepida | reverse complement strand
TGTAGCTTTGGCGCCTTTCCTGGAACTCACTCGGTAGCCCAGGCTGGCCTCGAACTCACAGAGATCCACCTGCCTCTGCCTCCCGAGTGCTGAGATTAAAGGCATACACCACCACTGCCCGGCTCAGGGTGAAATTCTTTACAGATTATAGGGATCGAAGAACCTCAAAAGAAACAGCGTTTTACCAGTAGTGCTCTGGAAAATTCTATAGTGTCCTGACAGTATATGACCAAAAGGCCTGGAGCCATCCTGGGAGCAATTAGCACTTAGGGTGATATTTCCAGAAAGAGGGAACAGTCCCCCAGCAGGCTAGGAAAAACATTAGCATACAGACATATGGTAGATCAAAAACAAAGGTAAGAAAGACATTAAGTCAGACAGAAAATCTGTTGAGAACTCGACCTTGATGCCTGTGGTCTGGTGTCTACCCCAAAAGCACTAGGGAGCAATGTTCCATCCCAGATTTTGGAACAGCAAAGAAACACAAGTTATAAGGCCTTGTGCAAATAGAAAATGCTTCACTGATAGTTTTGACAGTAATCCAGGAAGCATGTGGACACATCTGGCCCTGGAGATGAGTGGACTTGAGAACTATTCTGAAGGCCAGGTTGAAAGGGCTTGGAAAAGGAATAATAACAAGAATCATGGATGCCTAGCCTAATATAGATGCCTCAAGTCTACACCACAGAGCTCTCACTGACTGTGAGAAGAACTACCAATCTCAACAGGATGTGTATGAACATCGTCAGGAGTAGCAGCCACAGAATCATGCTAGTACCTGACAACTGAGTGGTCATTTTCAGTATGTTTAAGCAATCATTACAGAATAATGCAGGCATAGAAAATCAGAAGCATGCTTCATTTTGTTCTTGCTGTGTGTATTTATTTTTCTAAACAGAAACTAAGCTAGGCAGTCAATCCTGCCAATCACTTTCTGCACTTGAAGAGGAGTCTGTTCAGCTAGATAAGTGCACATATCTTGGCTGTGCCTCTCTCTGGGAAGCTGCACTTTCCTTGGCCTGGGAAATGATCAAATTAAATAAAGGGGCTACATGGAATGCCTACTTCCAGCTGTGTCCCACAACATCTGGCCTGGTGCTTGTGACATGCTGTTCTCCAAATGCAAGCAATGCCTCTCCAGTTGGAGACTGTCAAATGCCTCCCGCCTTGGAATGAAATGGGGCAACCACTATCACACCATGTGTTCTGAATACATTGCTTATTCATGGAGGAGACTGTCACTCTGCCACCCTGTGTGCTCAATCAAGGTGATGTTATTATGTGAAATAGTTTCCTAAGGCAACTGCTGATTTGACAACTTACAGAAACAGAAATATCACTTGTAAAGCTCTGGAGGTTAGAAGTCCAAAGTAAAAGTATCAGTGGAACTACATTCCATCCCAAGGCTCAAGGGAAGATGTCGTCCTTGCTCCCTCCTAGTTTTTGAGTTCTGTCACCAGTTTTTGAGGTTATTTGCACTGAAGCTCTAGCATTTCAAACTACACCTCCACTGTCACTCAGTATTGGCTCTCTGTGTCTCTGTATTGAAATTTCTTCTCAGCAACTAAATAACCAAGCCAGTGGAGTATTACTTCAGTGATTTCATCTTGATATGATTGTATCTTCAAATATTCTGTTTTTAAATAATATAATAGGTAATGGCGGTCTTTTGAGGAGATGCTAAATATATATTTCACCAAAATTTCCTGATTGTGATCACTATTCTTGGTTGACAACTTGACATGCCCAGGAAGAGGAACCTTGACTTGAGATTGTCCTGTGGGTATGTCTTTAGGTCACTGTCTTGATTGATAGTAGATGTGGGAGGTCATATCCCACTATGGGCAGTGCCATCGTTGGGTAGGTAGACCTAGGGTATGTAAGAAAGTTAGCTGAGCAAGCCAAGAGAAGCATGCTAGTAGACAACATGGCTCCATGATCTTTGTTTCAGTTCCTGCCTTCAGATTCCTACCTTGGGCTCCTGTTCTGGATTCCTTCAATGATGGGCTATAGACTATAAGCTAAAATATAAACCTTTTCATCCCAAGTTGGTTTTGGTCAGTATTTTATTATGACCAAAAGAAAGCAAGCTAGAACATTGATATTTCTTCTTTAATAATATTCCCCACAAGCCCTGGTATGAATGGAAAACAAAAACAAAAAAGTCCATCAGACACTGACCTCTATCTTGGACACAGAATCTTTTACTAATGACCACACATAATTTAACTAAAATGTATCTGGTTATAATAACTATTGGATCGTGTGCCTTATCCCATCATTGATCTGGAGGTGAGTTCTCTAAAGACACAAATCAATAAACTATACCTGTGTCATTTATTATATAAAGTATAGGTCTTCTTCTACCTTAGCATTCAATGCCTGTCACATAAAGTGACCTCAATAAATGTTTGCCAAGTGGAAGCAAGAAAGGGATGAGAAAGAAAAAAAAAGAAAGAGGGCTTGATCGACTTTCTGGCTTTTTGTTCAGTCTCCACTGCTAACCAGCTTAACTCCTCTTCCCACTTAACCTTTCCTAATGGCCTCCATCTATCTCCCTCTCTGGCCTTGCAAGGCTTCAAACTCATCCTCATTCATTAGTGATAAGCTGAGAAGGGAGTGATAAAGAGTGATGGCTGAGATATTAATCTGGCTCCAATTTGCAGACAAGACAGATTAAGTCCATGACTGAAGACCTGTGATTTAGCCAGCTGCTAACAGAGATTGCTGTGGGGAGAGTCTGTTTGCATGGCCAGGAGAGCTACTGCAAGAACAACTGCCAGTCATAGATGGCACGCCCAAATTACCACAACTTAGAGTCAGTTACTCACAATTGTGTCTTAAATACCTCACCTGCAGGAGGGGGTTCTATTTGCACAACTCTATACCCAATCACCTACTGTATTGGTGTTATATCACTACATACCTATATGGCCACATCTTACCAATGTAAAACAAACCACAGTTCACTTCAGCTTCTGAGGGTCAGGAAGTCAGGCCACTACAGCTGGGTTAAAGGCTGAGAAAACATCTGAGCATTCTTTCTGAACTTACATGATTGTTAGTGGAATTGCTGTTTCTTTTTGGCTCCTGGCAAGAATCTGCTCTCAACACCAAAGGGTTGCTTTAGTTTCTCTTAAACTCTGGGTTTTACATGGGCACTTACTTCATTGAAGTCAAGCAAGAGAAAGAGACCCTCTTCCCGAGATGGAAGTCAGTCTTAGAGAATGCATATAATTCTCCCTAAGCTCATCATAATCTACAGGTGATCACAAATCTCAGATCCTGACCACACTGGCAGGGGGAACTCCACAAGAGTCTGAAAACCAGGACAAGGATAATGAGAGCCATCTTAAGTCTGATTATTAGACTTCCTGGTCCCAGTTAGGTCTTCTCATTAAAACTTACATGGGATGAGCTTTTACAGATAGCAAGATACAAGGATCTATATGGCCCCTAACATGGAAATGCCCAGGTACTATGTCTGCTTGCTGCAGACTGACTATGTATCCTTAAACTGTGGAAATCTATGACACAGGGAGGGCAGAAGGTGGGGTTGTAGGGATATAAGCAATATGTGTTTGATGGGAATGTCTTTCTAAAAATGTATTGCTCTGACTGGTTGATAAATAAAGCTGTTTGGCCAATGGTGGGGCAGAATAAGGTTAGGTGGGACATTTGAACTAGGGGGAGAGAGGAAAAAAGCAGAGCTGGGCAGACGCCATTCTGCCATCTATAAAACAACATGTAACAGCACACAGGTAAAGCCATGTGGAACATGTGGCGACACAGATTTATAAAATGGGTTAATTTAAGATGTAAGAGCTAGCTAGCGAGAAGCCTGGCCATAGTTTAAAATGATGTAAGCCTCTGTGTGTTTACTTGGGTCTAAGTGGCCGCGGGAGCCGGGCGGGACACAGAAAAACTTTTTCTACATGTGTTTGTAATCTGAGCAGTTGAGGACATTTTATTATGAAAGCGCAAGTAGACTAAGACAATGATAAATTAGCCCTTGACCAGTGCAGTGGACTGAATATCTGCCCTGCCCCCTCAATTCCTATGTTGAATCCTTAACCCCAGGGTGATGGTGTTAGAAGGTGGATTCATATGGGCATGATGAGGTCATGAGCGTGGGGCATCATGGATGGGATTAATGTTCTTAATCAAAGAGATCTCAGAGGGTCCTGCCCCTTCCACCATGTGAGGAAACAATGAGAAGACTCCATGTATGAACCAAGAAACAGTCCTCTTCAGGCAACAAATCTGATGCTGTTCAGACTTCCAGCTACCTAAACTGTGAGCAATGCATCTCTCTCATTTATACAGCAGTATTTTGTTACAGCAAACACAAATGGACAAATAGATTGTTTGATGAATCTCAAACTGAAACTGTTCTTCCACTTTGCTTATTCAATGTACCTTTACTAAACATATTAAAATTTTAGCTGTCAAGGGAAACTAACTTGTATATCTTAAAGCAATTAAGGGATTTTTTTATTTCAAGAAACACTTTTGTTATAAATAACCCAACTATTCAAATATGATATTAGATATCTTTGGGAAAATGAGCACACTAACAAATGAATAGTTGGAGCCTAGATATAATAGGAAAGAAGGACAAGGTCAGAGAGACAAGGCTGCCGCATGGTTAACTATAGCTGCTGTCTGCTGGCCTTATGGAGGCAGCCCACACTGAGGAATCCTGTAGAAAACACACTTTAAGAGTGGGCACTTCACAGGAAAATAAACATTTCTCTGATCTTGCTTTAGACAGACTGAGAAAGAGAGACAATAATCTCCAGGAATTCCTGAATTACCATTCTTCATGTTTGTGCCTTAAGAGTGAAGGTATAGTATTGGTAAATGCCACCCCCCAAAAAAAAAACCACCTTCTCATCATATTTTAATTAAAAATGTTTTGTATTTGCCTTACCAAAGCACAACTGGAAAATCTTCACACGCTAATTTTTGCTCATTCTTACTTGCTATGTGCATGTGTCTTAAATAACATTTGTTTCTGACACATAGAAAGGCAATTTCTATAAACTGATCTTACTGTGTGGCCACCTAGTTAAGTGTACCTATCATTTGTGATGTGCCCTAGGTTTTTATAAACATTAATAACATTTGCAAATAATTGTGATTGTTTTTGCCTTTTCAATTTTTAGATTTTAATTTTTTCCTTTTTTTTTTCCTTTTTATACTAGCTGCAACCACTAAAGCACTGTGAATAATAGCTGGGGATTGACTTAGTTGCCTTTGTTCCCCTCCCGATTTAAAAGTGGGATTCCCTGAGTATAACGTACTGCTACATTTTAAAGTGATTTATCTATTTAGGATGCACTTTTTGCTCCTACTTTTTCTGAGGATTTGTTTAAAAGCCTACATTTACTTCATTAACCATTCCCTAAATTTATTGACAAACTTACTGTCCCAGTTATTTTATACTTTGATATGACAAATTACCTGAATAAACCAACTTAGGGTAGAAAGAGTTTATTCTGGCTTACAGTTCTAATGAGAAACCATCCCCTATGGCAGGGAAGGCATAACAGCAGAATCATGCAGACTAGATGGTCATATTTCATACACAGTCAGGAAGTACAAAGAGAATAGGAAGCAGGGTCAGTTTATAAACCCTCAAGGCCTGTCTTCAGTGACATACTCTCTAAATGTTACACAACTTTCTAAAACAGAAGCACCAACTAGGGGCCAGGTATCCAAACACAGGAGCCTATGGAAGACATTTCACATTCAAACCATAACACTTAGCCAGAAATCCCTCCATGCATATATTAAGTAAATTAGATGGCTAGATATCCTAACCTTGAAGAGGATAACTCCATAAGCATTAGCAACTAAAATTATGTTCACAGAAGAATACATGCCAAAATGTCTATACAATACAGTAAATACTTGATAAACACTGTTTAAATCAATAACAGAATAATACCTATGATAGTTGTCTTGATTGTTAACTTGAAAGTACTTAGAATAACATCTCCTAGTGTGTCTATGAGGATATTTACAAAGAAGCTTAACTAGTGTGTATCACCATCTCATGGGGTATGGTCCTTGGCTGAATACAGGGAAGAAGTCAGATAGAGTGCCAGCATTCATTATACTCTGCTTCCTGACTATGGATGCAGTGTGACCAGCTGCCTCAAGCTCTAGCAGCCACGTCGTCCCCACCATGACGAACTATACCCTCAAACTCTGAACCAAAATAAACTCATTGTATGTAACTTTATATTAGCTAGCTGGTACAGCACTACATTAACAAATTACTGGTGGAGATAATCCTATTAAATAAAGCTTTTCTTGATCATAAAAAATTATATGCAACACTCTTTTCCATCTAAGTCCTAACCAGACCCTACCCTGCTTAGCTTTCAAAATCACACAACATTGAGTACATTTGGGGGTGGTACAGCCACCATGATATTTGATAGACAAAATACATTATATAAAGTATGGAATTGTCACAGTGAAACCTATCATCATGTATAGTTAACACATGCTAACAAAGGAACTTTAAAAAACAATATCTGATAAACAATTTTATCTTTATCCTTAGGCCTCATTTTTATTCTCAGAATAATTTACAAGTTGGAGAAGCTAGATAGAAAATACAATTTTATTTTCCAATCTCATACTAGCTCCTATCTCTCTAAATTGTTCTTGAAAATTATCTTGCTCCATTCCTAGCTCATACTTTTTTATATTCTGCACAGTTAAAGTATACCAACTGACAATTTCAACATTCCTTTCACTTTGCAGAAAGGGAAGCATTTAAGAGGGCTGGGATGACTACATACAGTCATTATTATTAATTATTATTAAATATTATACCATTATTATTAATGAGCAGATACACATATAGAATATTTCAATAACCATGAATGTTTTAAGCAAGAAAGAATGTATGCTAATGTGAAGAGGGATGAATCCTCTACCTGGGGTGCCACTTACAAAGGATTTTATGAATCAAAGTCTGATCTAAAAACAGAAAGTGTCTTGAGTTCCAGCACAAGTTCAGCACTCTGCACAAATGAAATGGCACATGCAGAATCCTTTAGCACAAATGTGTCTGCTGTGTTAAAACATCATACAGGGGAGTCAAATGGGTGGATGGTTACTCACTAGCTGTGCACACTCTGGAAATGACAGAAAAATCACATTGAATTTGCCCCATATTAACCATATTAATAATTTGGATTCCTTGTGTTGATCAAAATTGTGCTTCTGTAGATGACAGGTGGAAAATTATCCTGGTTATGTAGCCCTAGTGAGGAATAGGTGATAAAGAGAGAAAGATGAGGGAGAGAAAGAGCAGTGGGCTGGAAGCAAGATACAACCCTAAAATTTAACTTCAGTGACCTCCAACTGGGACCCATCTTCAACATTCTGACACTTCTTCATAATGCCACCATTATACACCTACCACTGGATTAATCCAGTAATGAAAGTGGATCCCTCATGATATAAGCACTGCTTTAAATCATAATCTAACAACAAAGCCTTGAACATATAAGCATTCAAGGGATATTTCAGATTCAAACTATAACAACATAGTTAGCAAAGTTTATACCAATGACTTAACCTTTCCACTTTCTGCTTCATATTGCCCTATGTAAGTGTTGCATCACTCAAGAGCCCTTTCACTCTTCATATGGATGGCCTTCCTACTTGGGCCAGCCCTATACAAACAGCATTGCCATTCAAAGATTAACGTACACAGTGGTTCTCAATCTTCCTAATGCTGTGACCCTTTAATGCAGTTTCCCAGGCTGTAGTGACCCTCAACCATAAAATTATTTTCATTGCTACCTCATAATTGTAATTTTGCTACTGTTGTGAATTGTAGTGTAAATATTTCTGGAGATAGAGGTTTAGCAAAGGAGTTGTGACCCACATGTTGAGAACCACTGATCTACTAACTATATAAGCTCTGCTGTAAGTCATTGCCTGAAACATAGGATTGTATCATGTTACATGTAAACACCTTCTGCGTAACCACACATTTGTCCTTTAAAGGGAAACTCCAGGATAAACATATATCAACTATATAATATGTTTAGGCTTTAAGGCCACAATTGAGAAAGAATCCCTGCCACCCTTGTGATCCAGACATCCTAACTCAGCACACATCCATGAGAATACTAATGGATGTCCATTAAAAAACACTAGAAGGGGCTAGAGAGAGTTAGCTCAGTAGGCAAGTTGCTTTCTGCATAAGTAAGAGGACCTGAGTTCAAATACCCAGCACCCACATAAAAAAGCCAGGTGTACTAATAAGCATATGTAATCCTAGTGCTAGTGTAGTGGAGACTAGTAGATTCCAAAAGCTCAAAAAGGCAGCTCTAGATTCAGTATGAGACCATGTCTCAAAAAATAAGATAAAGTGGGGCTGGAGAAATGGCTCAGGAGTTTTGAGCACATAGTGCTCTTTCAAATGACCAAAGTGTAATTTCAAGCGCCCACATTGGGTGGCTGACAACTACCTGTAACTTCAGCTCCATGCTCTCTGATCTAAACCCCTCTTGAGGCCTCCATGGGCACCTGCATTCACCTGCATATACCACACACACACACACAGAGAGAGAGAGAGAGAGAGAGAGAGAGAGAGAGAGAGAGAGACTGGATTGGAAAGACAAGAGAACAATAGCTCAGAAAAGTGACATTAGACTCTTGGCAATACCTATTCTATTCTGGAAATTGCACAAGGGACAAGGGGGAAATTTACGTATGTGTTGTTTCTGTAATCTTTCTCCCCTTCCCACACTAGATGTCACTGTGTAGCTCATTATTAAGGAGACTAAGAAAAATCTTCTCAGAGAAATGGAAACTATAAAAATATGAAGATCCCCAAGCCATCCTCACATGGCAGCACTGAGAGCAAGCACTCTGCTTACCCTTCTGACAGAGACAGGAGACAGCTCAGTCTTTGCACTCACAGAAGGTGAGCCTGCCCTCATGGAATGCCACAAAGACTTAACAACACCTCAAAATATGTTTTTCTGTCTTTTCCCCATTTGCATACCTGTCAACCTGATAAAAAGTGAGAATTTGGAAATGCAAATAGCTTACTCATGAAATTTAATGAAGCACGCATATGCTCTAGTTTTGAAGTCTTGCAAAAATATACCATTCCCTTGATGCATTAAAAAATTACTTTCATGAAGACAATGGAGCTTGGAATAGAATAAGGACACCTCCCACATTCTTTGTCTCCTTTCAATGATGAGGTAATTTTTTGTACATAATCCTTGAAGTCAGATATGTGTTTAATCCGAAGTGTGTTTGTTACTCTCTCCTTAGAATGACTTGGGAGGATTTTTTTTCAGACACATTGTTACTATGTAGCCCTGGCTGGCCTGGAACTAGCTATATAGACCAGGCTGACTTTGAACTCACAGAAATCCACTTGCTTCTTCCTCCAAAGTTCTGGATAAAAAAATGGCACCCTGCCTAACTTGACTCAGGAAAATTTTAAAACATCCCCAAATTATCTACCTTGCATTTCCAGATCCCAGAACCCTAGTGAAGAAGTACGTTGTACATACACAGAAACCTCATTTCCTGTATCTGGGAACCAGGACAAGACAATGAAGGTTACTCAGCTTACAAGGCTTTTAAATTTCATCAAGATGATGAGTATACAATCGTTGATGGATGATGCTAAAGAAGAAAAATATTTTCAGGATCTTTCTAGAGATGGAATCATTGGTCATGTCCACAGTTGCAGCAAGATTAACCACAAACATAAATAGAAGTAAACAGTATCTCAAGGTGCAAAGAAATAGCCAGGCTCTCTTCTAAGTTAAATATCGTAACAATCCAATGATGATAATATTAGCTGAGAGGGTTACACTTTTAAGACAGAAAGGAGTTAATTTTATAAATAATTATATGTGTATATATAGAGTATGTGAATGTCTGTGTGTGTGTCTGTGTTAGTGTGTGTCTGTCTGTATATGTCTGTGTGTATATGTCTGTGTATGTATATGTCTGTATGAGTGGTGTGTGTGTGTGTGTGCAGGAGACAGAACCCAGATCTCCTATGTGCTTGGCAAGTGCTCTACCACTGAGCTATGTTGTTACTTTCCACCTCTTTGATGTAAGAGGCAACATTACAATATACACACAGTTGGTAACAATGAATTCAAAGCCATGCTCTTATGTGAATCTAAAATAAAACTGGGAATAAAATCAGTTTTTATTAATTAGACGTTATGTTGCTATAACCAAATACTTGAGGAAAGAAACTTAATGAAAAATCATTTATTTTGTATCATAATCTCAGAGGACTCAGTCTACAGACACTTGGCTACTTGTTTCTGGGTTGAATATCATAGTCATGAAAGGAGGTAGCAGAGGTTATTAATTTCTAGTAGACAAAAAGCAAAAAGAGAAAATGCCAGGGACAAGAAGACACAGCCTCAATGGCCTACTTCCAACAGTGAGGTCTCACCTCCTAAAATTCCAGAATCTCCCAAAATGACACGAACAGCTAGTGACCAACTGTTCAACATATGAGTCTATTATAGTCTTTTCATATTCCAACCATAGCAATTGTTTTCTCCAGTGAAGAGAAAATCAACCTTTGTTCTATTACTATTAGGAAGTGATGATAATGGTAGTGATGGTGGTTAGTGTTATGGTGAGGAGAAGGAGGAAGATGATAGTGGTCATGATGATGATAATGATAATAAGATGGTGATATCACCAACTTAATCTTCATTCCTTCCCTTTGAGGAATGTATTTTCATCTCTATCTTATAGACAAGAAAATTAGAGCTCATTCTTGTTCTATTTTTTTGTAGACAAGGTGATGAAAACTGGCTTTGAAATTCTCTCTCTTGAAAATAACTGACTGGACTCTTCTCCAGCACTCTTCATTGTGTCTAAGGGACTGGGCAGATTTCAGTCAATACCAAGGTCCTACTCAGGACTTGCTATCCACAGGATCCATTTTTATGAGTACAGACTATAATTATTAGCTGAGGACCATCCCAGTTAGGAACACCTAGCTTTTAGCTTTCATCTGAAATTTCTTTCTTCAAAAGAGTATGGTTAAGAAGAACTTGTAGAAAAGAATACAATCCACACTAATACTGCTTTCTGCAGAATTTTCAAGCAGATAAAACACAATAAAAATAATGATGAAGCATTTCTCTCTCACTCCCCTCCCCCTCCCAAAAAAAAACTGAAGAGAGTTTAGAAGAGTGATTATTTTTTAAGATACTAGAGAGAATGCTGCATGTGATCCCTGGGGTTAGGGTCACAGGTAAAGAAATAGCCACCACTTCTGACTTTCAATGGCAGTGGATAGACAGAGAAACCAGAATTCTATACTCACTGGGTGTCCAGGTTGGTTTCCTGCCTCTGGCCAGTCTCTATCAGAAGCTGACCTCTGACAGCGGCAAGACATCAATAAGACTCCCTTCTCACCCACTCGCACCTTTCCCTTGTCTCTAAAGCTGCACACCCCCAACTCCATGATCCTCCCTCTTAGATCTTTCTTCTTTGTATGCAACTTTCAGCTGGATCTCACAGAGCCCGAGTCTTAAAATAGAAAATGTGCAAATACAGATTTTGGCAGTTCTTTCTCAGCACTGTGATTTGATTCCCAAGGCTACGCTCTTATTGCAAAACCTTTTTTGCCATTGGCATTCGAACATGGCTGTGGCTGTGATAGACTCCTTGCCTTTCTTCTGGGAGAGAGCAGACTTTCACCTACTTCCTCAACTCTGTCCAGGTGGGGGAGCCCCCTGAACAATCTGTAGGAAAGACTGTCTTTTTTAAAAGGAAAAGAGAAACAGAGGATGGAGTAATTTCATAATATCTCTTGTTCTATGAAACATCCAACTGCCAAGCATTATTGCTGTGTCAGGAGGAAAATAAACTCAATGTCCTTAGGCATCTTGTGGTCTGAGTCAGCACTTTGAAAATATAGCCAAACACTTGAAATCATTGTGGGAGCCTAGGATTCCCCAATACCGTTCATTCCCGGAACTTTGTGCCTGATAGTTACAATGCCAACAAGTTTCCCTGGGGATGCTGATGTTACTTGTCTAGTAGAGGATATATACATTGTAAGCCCACTTGCAAAAATGCCTAAGTAAAGCATGGTGCCATTGAGTAGAGGAAGCGAGTAGCTCCAGACAGGAAGCATAGGGACAACCTGAGCTGATGGAAAATGTGAGGTGTGAATTTCATTAGGAGACTATAGGATGAAGCATGATTTGGGCAGCAGTCAAAACCAGGACTGAGGATGGAAAGTAGAGAGAAGAAAAGAAATGAAGCTTTATGTCAGGTGGCTCAATCGAAGTCTGAAATAGAGATTCAGACTAAGGAAGAGATGGAAAGGGGAGACTTAAGGATTGGTAGCCTTTCCAGGGCAGCCTAAAAGTGTTGCATGCAGCCTGAGAGAGTTGCCTGCAGTCTGTAGGAGTTACATACAGTCTGGGAAATCTGGGTACTAGATAGAGCCACAGGGAGCTGGATACAGATGAAGGGAACTGGGTATAGTATAAGGGATAATCATACTATTGTCTAGACACATGTACCTGAATGCTAAAGGTAGGAGCTGTAGCTGATACCTTCTCCTTCACAGCTCCACATTTCATTTCTGAAAGCCAAAGTTGGCTGCATCCGGAAGCCATCTTGACACCTCACTGAATTAAAACATCATGTGATTTTATATTTTACTAGAAGCCATGGAAAATTTGATCTACTTCTTCTAGGAGGCCAGACCCCTAGTGTTTCTGGAAGCTTACTAGCAGCAGATTAACAACTGCCAATAATTCTTCAGTACAGCAGTATAGGCGTGTCTCATTCTAACAAGACTGAGTCACAACAATAGGAATACAGTTTTTAATAATTTATTATTTCATTCATTCATTAACAATTTCAAGCATGTATATAATATATTTTGGTCATTTTGATATCTCATTACCTTCTGTCATCCCCTCCTACTCCTGCTGAACCCTTTCTTCATCCCAATAAGTTCCTTCCTACTTTTCCTGTGTGTGTGTCCCCTGATGAGGTTTTATTTATTAGAGTATAGATAAACAACCAGGGGCTACACTGCTAAATAAAATGTCTCCTGCTCCCCCAGCAACAGATATCTACCAATATCTGCTCAGGGAAAGATGGCATATCCTAAGCTCTCCTTCATCCATGATGGAATGTTAGAAAGCCACATCTTGTCCTTGTGAAAATACCAGCGTTGCTATGAGTTCATAAGTGCAATGACAACACTGAATCCAGAAGATATTTCACAGAACTCCTCTCTGTCCTCTACCTCTTACATTCTTTCCACTCCATCTTCAGCTGGGAATATAAATACTTTAATGGGTCATGCGACTACATAAAGGGAAAGCCCACATCCTGCTCTCACCTGTAGAAATTGAGTACAATGAGGAGTCATGCTATTCTGCATGTGAATGTAAAAAAAAAAAAAACTCACTATACAGGACAAGGCTGAAGCACTAGGAACTATTCAGACAATTGGTAGCAATGGAAGGATTCACTGCTCTTTACAGAAAAGATCAGAAATGAATCCTTAGTCCCCACCAGTGGCATAAAAGGAAGCCCCAAGAAATGGCAGTGGACCAGGACTTGGGTAGGGATAGGATGAAGCAGGCAGATTTGTGGAAGCTTAATACAGCATACACAAAGTATTCATGGGTTACAGTCCATTCATGTATGTGGATTCACTTGTTTAGTGCGAGTTTATCCAGTATATGACTGAGGATAGAATTGTAGACCTAGATGCACACAGCATAGGTATTGGGGAAAGCTAGATAGAGTTATAGACAGCTTTATTTACATGGAGATAGTTACAATTGTAACTGTAGCCATAAATGTATACATAGGTTTAGGTGTGTGTATAGACGTCAGCAGAAATATATTGCTAACTAGTAATGTGTTAGGATGGGTATATACTATGCTTTGCATGTGTGTTTCTTCGCAACATTCCTATGTGGAAATTCTCACTCCTCTCCAATGTGATGTCTTTAAGAGCTTCCTGAGACTTATGAGTTGTTTACTTCCTGAGTCCTAAGAGCTCCAGGATGGCAGGTTTCAGTTCCTAGAGTATTGCTACGTAACACTTTCAAGCAGTGCTGGAAAAGTCTAAACATCAGCACCACCATCTTCAATAGCAAATACACTCTTTTTTTTCACAAGTAGTAAATAAATCTTTACATTAAAACACAACATGACCTAGATGTGGTCCCAATTCTATCAGTTATGACTGTTCAAATCTCTATGTTATGTGAAATTTTTCTCTTGTGCAATTTTCCAGAACTATGTAAATAAGAGTCATTTTAAAACATATTAAAAATCGGGCAGCCATAGCAACCAGCTGTCATCATACAACATGTGCTTATATAGATCCTGGGCAAAGAACTCTCCAATTCTCTTAGAGGCTTGTTAAATGATTCCATCATGGTCTGCCATGTTTACTCAGTGTTCACTTTACAACTAAAGTTTGAATTCTACTGGTTTGTGTGCNTTTAATAAGCATCCAGTACAAATTTGGGATATAAAAATCTGGGAATCATGGGTATACCAGTGAAAACAGTGATATGGATGGGGGAAGTTTTGCAGGACCCCATCTCTAGATGAAGAATTACAAGCTGCTAAGGGAGATAAAATTTGTTTTCTCCAAGGATGAGTCCTCTAATAGGTTATCCAATCCCAAATGATCAACCCTAAATACATATATATAAGTAACACTAAATGGATTCAGTAAGGTGTGTATGTAAAATATAAAAGCTGTCTCTTATACACATCTAGATGTGTATAAGAGACAGGTGTGTGTGTGTGTGTGTGTGTGTGTGTGTGTGTGTTAATATACATAGATGTGATAGGTGCATGATTCTATAAAATAAAATATAAATTCAATAAATTAAAATAAAATCTACACATTTGCTTCACACAATTGATGTCAGTAAATAGAGTTAAGGTGAAAGTTGAACTATAAATCTTAAAAATATAAATAATCCTAGCCTTATTGTAACTTGTTGTGCTGTGTTTAGTTGATATCCCTGAGAGGCCTGCTCTTTTCTGAAAGAAAATGGAGGAAGAATGGATCTGGGGAGATCAGGAGGTGGAGAGGCACTGGGACAAGTGGAGGGAGAGGAAACTGTGGTTGGGATGTAGTGTGTGGGAGAAGAATAAATATTTTTTAAAAAGAAAATACAAAAAAAAATAAACCAAATTTCTAGAAGATAGGATAAAATATATCCTTCCTATTTTGCTTAAGTAAATAGAACTGAATATGTAGGATCTAGCTTGCTTGGCAAGTGCATACTGCTTCCGTATTCTGGGTTTCCCTAATTAATTCTAATAAAATTCAATTGTTATCCAATTTATGTTTTAACACTTGGGTACTCGTTGTGGTTTGAATGTATTCCCTAAATGTTATGTGGTGAAACTTAATTGCCATATGTAATATTAAGAGGTGACTAAGTCTTAACAGGTTATAAGGAACTGGCATATGGGTGGTCTTTTGTCTTCTGCCTCCTGCAGTATGAGGACCCAGATTCATTCCCCTCAGGAAGGGTCAGAACCATCTTGGAGATAAAGAGGCCCAGACCTTACTCAGCACTTAACGCACAGACACTTTGGTCTTAACAAGTATCTTTTCCCTATTTGTAAATTATCTACCATCAGATATTGTGTTATAGTACCAAACTGATGTACTGGGAAAATATGGAAATTTACCACCCGTTACCATTCATATTGATTTTCCTTAATACTGTGCAGACAAGCATTAAGGAAGTCTACTGAGTTTTCCTGATAGGATTCTGTTCATCGATGATCCTAGAAACCCTCCTTTCCTTTCCACCATTCACAGCATGGTAACTTGTTCCAGCAGAGCAAGTGACAAACAGGCCCACAGTGAAGAGAAACTACACTAGCAAAATGGAATGCAGTCATTTGAAGGTATACCCCATGGGTTTTTTTTTTTATATATTCTGTTTGTTAGAAGCAAATTTCTAGGTACATGGAATAATTAAAGGATGAGAATTACACAAATGTATGAATTCACCAAGGCCTGAAGATTCCCCTTCAACTTTAGCCAGGCGTCCTACCAGCTGTAGACTCCTGACCTCTCCTTCTTCTACCATTTTCTTTTACAAAACTATAATTGTCAGTCTGTCTCTGCACTTTGAGATACACATCTTCCCAAGGAGATAGGGTCCCTATAATTAGCAATGACCTTATCATATTTGCCTATGACTTCTAATGCATCAATATTTTTCTGTTAAGACACAACTGTATTTAATATTTTTATATGTTACTTTATGTTACTAGAGAGTTAGTTTCAGTACCCTCACCTACTGCAATACTCTTTTACCACAATACCTTGATTATGTTAGTCTTAGAGTCTTAGATAATATCTTCTTTGATTATGATAATGATAATGACGCTGCTGGTGGTGCTGGTGTGTGTGTGTGTGTGTGTGTGTGTGTATGAATGCATGCAAACATAAACACACTGAAGATCAAACCTAGGGCTTTGTCCATGCTAATCAAGTAGTCTACCACTGACGTACATCATCAACCCCTTCTTTTCTGATTTTAATAAGCATCCAGTACAAATTTGGGATATAAAAATCTGGGAATCATGGGTATACCAGTGAAAACAGTGATATGGATGGGGGAAGTTTTGC
>LZPO01075858.1:811120-821783 GCA_001675575.1 Neotoma lepida | reverse complement strand
CTGTGGTTGGTATGTAAAATAAGAAAATCTTAAAAAAAAGAAGATATGGTTACGAATTTGAGAGGGAGTCAGGGAATAATGCCAGAGAAGTTGAAGGGGAACAGGGAGAGGTGAAATCATGGAAATACAGTGATTCATGTGTTAAATTCTCAAAAACATGAAAAAAACTTGAATTTAAAAAAAGAGGTGGTGTTAACTGGAGGCCATCCAAGGAGATACTTATCACTGTATGTGTCCATATGTTTTCATGTGTATATGTATCTGTGTGTCTAGATCTCCAAAATAACTCAGAATAAGGCTAAAGTACTTCATCCTAAATGTTCACTCTTTTTACATGAGACCTGGTTATGGTATGCTTACATATCAATGAAACGTATCCTTTTTTTAAGTAGATGTGTATAAGAGACAGGAATAAGGCTAAAGTACTTCATCCTAAATGTTCACTCTTTTTACATGAGACCTGGTTATGGTATGCTTACATATCAATGAAACGTATCCTTTTTTTAAGTTGTTACCATAGAGTTTGAATGTTTCTGACAATGTGAAAAAAGAACAGCTCTCTATTCCAAGGGAATGTGTTTATTCTAGAGCCAATATGAATGACTATGGCCCAGGAACACAGATTCAGGCTACTTCAAATACCATGTTCCAACATGATACCAGTTTCATGAAGTTTTTATAGTAAACTGAATAAAGAAAGTCAAAAATCAAGAAACTTTTCAAATACATCAATGGGTGGGTACTTCAGGTGGGGAGGATCCAGCAAAGTGAGAAACTCTCTGCTGTAGGCCTAAGGGGTTGTCTGATGACATTCTTAGCTTATGAGTTAGGAAAAAAGCTTGGAGTCTGTAAATACATTCCAAAAGAGTTTATCTGATATTCACAAAGACGTTAGGTCACACATAAAGGTATGAAATGAATGGCTATTAAGGGGATTAACAATAGCCCAAGATAATTTACCTCTGTACCTGCCATATTCCAACCTCTCCACAATCCCTGAAATTCTATTCAGTCTAGTGAGCCTTGTGGAATATTTAACACAGGCACTGGCTTCTCTTTGGGAACTTCAATTCACATCCCAAAGGACCGACACTGCCAGAATGACCCAGATAATAAAGGAGGTAGAGAAAAATCCAACCAGGATAGCACCTGTCAGCAGTAGACTGTCCAAAAGAGAAAAAGATTAATTTCCCAGCAACCATTGCCCCCATTAGATTCAAAATCAGCATTGGCCTCAATCATTAATACTCACAAAGTGAAAACAAATGCAATTGAGGCAAAAAAGCCATTGCCTTCATTTCCCTGAGTCTGTACGTTAGAGAAGTCAGACTTGACATTAACATCTTAATAGTTCTGATGGAATCAGTTACAGCTCTACTCCTGTAAAAAAGAGAAAATGTTAATGAGGAGAAAATGTGGATGATTAATAAATGTGATTGTAATGAAATGACCTTTATTTATTCGCTGAGTAATTAAAGTAATTAGGGGAGACCCAACTGCGATGAGAATGTCAAAAAAACAGAATTCAATGCAATCACCTATCCTCTTTGTTGGGGGAAAAGTAAGTCCACTTGATACATATTTTTAGACAAAGAAATACTTTTAAAACTGGCTTTTTGAGTGAATATAAGAGTTTTGGAAATTGACTAGGAAATTATCCCACTTTTAGGCAATTATATAAATATACTCTAATGAAAACTGCAGCCCCCACGAGATAATAAAATAGCCTGCAAAGATTTAGTTTCTGTAGCCTCACATATTCTTCGAATTCCAATTAGAAGTCCTCCTTGGTTCATGGGAAGTATCTGTCAGAAAACAGAAAACAGCTCAGCAGCACCAGGTCATATTAAGTCTCTGTCATGATTCGTTGAGGGGAAATTATGGACAGCGAGTACATTTTCCCTAAAAGCATTTGTCCTCCATTTTTTTTGTCAGAGGAAAGAAAAGCAATTCTGCCCAAAGAAGCTGAGAAGGAAATCAATCCACAATGGAGAGTCAGCAGTAAATTTTTCCTCTATAAAACTGATGAGGAAGATCAGAACATTGCTGTTTTTATTCCAAGAGATGAAGAAATGAAATACGCCCCATTGTCATGCCCAAGCTCCCTTTTCTCTTCCTTCTTCTCAAAACACACTAACCAAGGGCTGAGGATACGGCTCAGTAAGGTGTTTGCTGCAAAAGCCTGAGGACTTCAATTTGATCCTTGGCACTCACATAAAAAGCCAAGCAGATAGCATGATAACCCTAAGTGTGCAATAGTGGCATGCATACCTTGATGGTAACCAACAGCTCTCTAATTGGACTGATGACCCACCCAACAAGAGAGAAATCATACCTGGTACTGGAAAGCTATCCTACTATCCAGCAATAGTGAAATCATGAATCTTAGAGAAGAACCTACAAACCACCACTTTATTAAATCAGAATAATCCCTAACTATACTCTAAATATGTGTCCTTTACCCACAGATAAAAGTAGGCCACACTCCTCATCAAGGAAACTTCTCTTTGCCATAGACAGAAACCATTATAGAAAACTACCAATCAAGATGCAGAGTTGTAGATCCCAGTCCCAACCGAAACATGTACAAAACACTCCTGTACCTATGGCTCTGGGAACATTACAGAAGAAGGGGTGGAAAGACAGTAAGAGACAGGGACAAGGGAGTTTGCTGTGAGGTTGTGTCTCCTAGTAATGTAAGAAGCTACACCCATAATGTCTTATAAACATGACTGCTTTAATGTGATATGAACATTGACAACAGTAAGAGACATGCTAATATGGATGAGGGAAAGACCAAAAGGACTCAATTCTGCTGTGAATATGTGTTGCTCTGATTGGTTGATAAATAAAACTGCATTGGCCTATGGCAAGGCAACTTAGAGGCAGGCAGAAATCCAAGGGATAGACAGGAAGAGAGACAGGAGGAAGGCAGGGAGAGATGCTATCCCACTGTCCAGGGAGCAGCATGTAATGGCACACAGGTAAAGCCACAGAACACATGGCAACATACAGATTAATAGAAATGGGCTGAGTTTAGGTATAAGAGCTAGCTAACAAGAAAATTGAGCCATAGGCCATGGCCATGCAATTAGCAATTGATATAAGCCTCTGTGTGTTTACTTGGGTCTGAGCAGCTGCAGGACCAGGCGGGACACAGGAAAACTTCCTGCTACACAATTCTACACAAACAATTGTGAGCAACTAAGGAATGTCTTCCCCAGGGAAGACTACAATTGATTATCTGATACAAAATGGTTAGTCCTGAAAACATACATACAAGCAACATGTATTTATGTATTTAGGAATACATATGAGTATATAGCACCAATTAATGAAAAAAAGAGTCCATGAATTAGAAAGATCACATTCTTTGCTCATATACTGTCACAGCAATGAAAGCTAACAGACTTCATTCTGAATTTTGATCTTTGCTTATATGGGAGCGTTTGGAAGGAGAAAAGGAAGGGAAGTGATTTAATTATATTTTAATCTCAAAAACCAAGAGAAGTAACTTTTAAAAGATATTCTTAAAAGAGTAAGGCAGAGTGGCAGGCATCTCTAACCCCAACATAGGGGGTTTGGACAGAGATAGGCAGATCCCTGGAGCTCACTGGCCAGCTAGACTAGGTGAATCAATGAATTTAGCTTCAGTGAAATATCCTATCTCAAAAGTAAGGTAGAGAAAAATCAAGGAAGACTCCCAACTTCACAAGGAGTTGTGATGTCAACTGATGGTCTCCTTGCACACAAATGCATTCACACCTGCAAAACACACACACACACACACACACACACACACAAACACACAAACACACGCATCACAAACTGTCAGGACTCCAATGGTCATCTCCCATTATAGATGAAGTAGAATTTCAACAGCACAGTACCTAGGAACTGACCCAAGTGATACACTCTCCCAGTATCTTTGCAGGGATGGTCAACTTGCTTACCCCACTGACCCTCACTCTCCTCATTCTTTCATTTATGTTTGTTCATGGAAATTCTTGCTATATTAATATTCCAAATACATCAACACTATGGCAAGCAATTTATATACATTTCACTGCTTGGAAGCCTCTACATGTCTTAGAGAAATAACTTTAGCCTCTCTGAGAACACTTCCCCATCTATATAATGGGAATAATAATAATAAGCAATAATAATACTTTCTAAATCTATTGTAATGAGATTGATCAATAGATAAACAGTATATAGTATGTACTGAGGAACCAGCTCTATCTATATATTGGCTATTCTAATTTATTTGCTCTGTTCTGAGCCCCATATCATGAAGAATAGGTTGAAAGATTGACAACTATACAATGATGTTATTATCATAACATTAGATATTGCCCCATCTAGTCAATTCCTACCATGTGGTAATTCAACTTATTTTCAATTTTATGGTAATAAGAAAGCAGCGGAAGCCAAACTTTCTATTAAAGTTGAGATCTTAAATGTTCCCTAAAGACTTACGTGTCAAAGCTTGGACCCCAGCTTGTGGTGTTATTGAGGAGGAAGTAGAGTCTATAAGAGGTGGAGCCTAGTGGATGGAAGTTAGGTCAGTGCAAGTGTAGCACTGAGGAGGATATTGAAGTTCCAGGCTTCTTTCTTTCTCTGCCCCTTGACTGCCACAAGGAAAGCAGCTCTAATCTACTACATTCTCCTTCCATGATGCTTTAGCATGGCAGAGACCCAAAACAACAGATCCAAATGACTATAGACTGAAACCTCTGGCCATGAGCAAACACCTTTCCTTCCTTGTTCATATCAGATATTCTGTCCTAGCAATGAAAGATAACCAAGATGCTTCATTTTGAATTTTGATCTTTTCCTAGCCTAATATTACACAGGTGGCATTGGGCTTCTTAGGAGTCAGAAACAAACAAAAGGTTGTACAGGGAAAGCTTTATCTTGGTATATTTGGTGTTTGTTCTTTTGGGGTTTTTATTGGGGAAAGTTTGTTTTAATATAATATATTCTGATTATATTTTTCCTCTCTCCCAACTCCTCCCAGATTCTACTTAGTTCTGTACCCCATTTTTAAAATTGAGTTTTTTGTGTTTTCTTGGTGTTCAGTTTTTTAAGCTCTTTATGTATTTTAGATTCTAAGCTTCTATCAGATGTGCAGTTGGTAAAAATCTTTTCCTATTCTGTAGGCTGCCACTTTGTCTGAATGATGGTGTCCTTTGCCTTATAGAAGCTTTTCTATTTCATGAGGTCCCACTTATTAATTGTTGATCTTAGTGTCTATGTTGTCAGTGTCCTGTTCAGAAAGTCGTCTCCTGTGACAAGGGGTTCAAGACCATTCCCCACTTTCTCTTTTATCAGATTCAGAGTATCTGGTCTTATGTTGAGGTCCTTGATCAATTTGGAGTTGAGTTTTGTGCAGATATGGATCTATTTGCATTCTTTTATGTGTAGTTTGACCAGTACCATTTGTTGAAGATGCCATCTTTTTTTCAGTGTGAATCTTTTGCTTCTCCATAAAAAATCAGGTGTTCATAAGGTGTGGGAGGGCTTATGTCTGGGTCTTCAATTCCATTGATTCCATTGATCAACATGTCTGTTTTTATGCCCAAACCGTGATGTTTTCATTACTACAGCTTTGTAGTACAACTTGAAATCTGGAATGGTGATAACTTCAGCAGTTCTTTTATTATTCAAGGTTGTTTTTAGGTATCCTTGGAGGGTCTCTCTCTCTCTCTCTCTCTCTCTCTCTCTCTCTCTCTGTGTGTGTGTGTGTGTGTGTCTGTGTTTGTGTCTGTGTCTGTGTCTGTGTCTGTATCTGTGTGTTTCCATATGAAGCTGAAAGTTGTCCTTTCAATTTCTCTGAAGAATTGTGTTGGAATTTTGGTGGGGATTGCATTGAATCTACAGATCAATTTTGGTAGAATGGTCATTTTCACAATATTAATAGTACTGCTCCATAAGCATGACTGATCTTTTCATCTTCTGATATCTCCTTCATTTTCTTTCTCCAATGTCTTAAAGTTTTATTATACAAGCCTTTCACCTATTTGGCAAGAGTTATCTCAAAATAATTTTGAGGCTATTGAGAAAGGTACTGTTTCCCTGATTTCTTTCTCAGCCTGTTTGTTATTTATATATAGGAAGACTACTGGTTTGGGGGCATTAATTTTGTACTTTGCTACTTTTATAAAAGTGTTTATCAGCTGTAAATGTTTCTAGGGAGAGTTTTTAGAATCTTTTATCATAAAATCATATAATCTCCAAATAGACATTTTGACTTCTTCCTTTCCATTTTATATCCTCTTGATCTCCTTCAGTTGTCTTATTGCTCTAGCTAAGACTATAAGTACTATATTGAATAAGTATGGGAAGAGTGGACAACCTTGTCTTGTTCCTGATTTTAGTGGAGTTGCTTGGGGTATCTCTCCATTAAGTTGACACTGGATATGGGCTTGCTGTAAACTGCCTTTATTATGTTAAGGTATGTCCCCTGTATCTCTAATGCATAGGACTTTCTGTAAGTGAAGTTAAATGGCCTAATGTGCAGAGATCTCAACAATGAGCTTGCAAAAGCAGAAAAGAGCTCTAAATTTTTGTTTGATTTGTCTCATGTGAAGCTATGTTGCTTCTGCATTTTATTTTCATTCGTGATAAATTAAGTCAACTCATCAGGAGAGTTACCTGGTTCAGGGATAGCTATTCACACAGCTAAGCCCACTAGCCACTAGCCAGTAAGTTATTCAGCAAGTATCTGTATTAACACACCTTCAAAGCTGTCCTTTCTTTTTGTATCACCTAAAAATCTTTGGAGACATTTGCAGAGAACCAGTAAAGGTCACAAAGCCAAGATGACATATTCTGTTAGGCAACCTAAGTAAACTTGGTTCATTTAATACTGGACTCTGTGCTTTCAGATTCTTTCATATCCACCATTTTTAATTACCCTAAACTGAACATGCCCAGTAGTGCTCATGTCTACCATCTTTATGACCCTTAACTGAGCACGTCAAATACCGTTAACCTCCATAATCTTTATGATCTTGAATTGAGTGTGCCCAATAGTATTTAACTCTAGAATCTTTATAATCCTGAATTGAGAATGCCCAGAAAATTTCAAGTTATCATCTCACCTTATTGAACACATGCTCTATGACCCTAATGTGCACTTGCCTAGAAGTATGTCCACCATATTTTCTTTGTAAATTTTGACTTTCAGTGAAGCATATTAAGAAATGTATGGCTTAAACTGAGTATCATCAGAACTGATACCTGCATATAAAGTGCCTCCCTATGTGAATATACCTAGGCTTCTCAAATAAATCCAACATGCTTACATTGCTGAAAGGGTTCTGTTTGGAAACTAGCTACAGTGGTCTTTGCACTTACTATAAGTAGTACATCTGTCTTCACTCTTTCATTTCCTAGTTGTTCTCCTTGTTCTTACACTCACCAAGATTTGCCCTCATTACATTCAAATACCTGAATACAGACAGAAAATGGATTCTTTCATAGAACAAAGGAAGAAGAATGAAAATTGGACAGGTCAGACTTCCTGTTTTTCTTGTAATAGCTTTCTGACAAGACTGAGGCAAAATCATGTGTATAGTAAATACAATGAGCATATTTCAGTCGTGTCTTATAGTGCTTGCAAAATAACTCAACAAGTATCTGCTGAGTATCTAAGTGCATAATGATTGTGTAATTATGAAAATAAAATCTACATTTTTGCCCTGAGGTAAACAGATTAGGGAGAAAGACATATTAAGGAAAAAAATCAAACTCATTGGGAAAGCTGTAGTTGTAGTTTGAAATGGTTAAATATAAATAATTTTGTAGCTTGTGTTGCATGATGTTTCATTTTTAATTAGCGTGGTTTTTTGGGGGGTTTTTTGTTTGTTTTGTTTTTGCTTTGTTTTTTGGCCTGCTATTGAATGGAATATGGTAATCTTAATGTAAATAGCTGCTTTGCCTTTCACAAACGTCCAAGTAGATTTAGCATGTTTAATTCATACCTCTTCATTTCCAAAGAACAGTGGTCAGTTCCCTGGGTTATAGAAGCCCTGACAGAAGTGTGTGTAAAGACTCTCCTTGACTTTGGGTGGGATTGTGCCCCAATTAGCTCAGCAAAAGTTGAACATTCATCAAGTCCTACATCCCTAGTACCCAGGCTTAGCAACACAGAATAGTGTGGCTGCTCCAGGCCTGCAACGCACTGCAAATGGTTAACACTAATCTCTTTTCAAAGCACTTATTTTTAGACAAAGTTTTACTGTATAACACAGGTTGGACTATAACTCACTATGCAACCCTGGCTTTGGTCCACCTATAATGTTGTCCCAGGAAAAGATCAAAAATCCAAGTAGAATTTCTGCTGAATGCGAATTACTTTCACATCATAAAGCTTCAAGAATTGAAAGTTAGAGTTTGGAGAGATAGTTCAAAAGTTAAGAGTGTTTGCTGCTCTTGCAGAGGAACCTGAATTCCATCTCCAGCACATATCAAGTAGCTCCAGGAGATTCAATGCCTGCTTTCTGCTTCTGCTGGCACCTTCCCTCACATGCACATAACCTAACGTAGACCATATAATTTCAAACAGATTTTTTTTTTTTGGTTTTTCAATACGGGGTTTCTCTGTATAACAGTCCTGGCTCTCCTGGAGCTCACTTTGTAGACCAGGCTGGCCTCAAATTCACTAAGATCTACCTGCCTCTACCTCCCAAGTACTGGGATTAAAGGCATGTGCCACCACCGCCCGGTGAAATAAATCTTTTTGAAAAAAAGAATAAATCTAAGTTGTGAATTAAGGAGCATTTATCTTGGAGTATCGTTCTTGCAGTTAGGAAACCAATTTGGTTTTTAGAAGCTGCTCAGCCAACTACAGTATCTTGAGTAGAATACCCATGCCTGGGCTTGAGCTTTCCCCTCTGTGTATATTAAATCCATCGGGCTCTTCTTTATATTCCTTAATTTCCAAAGATCCTTGAAAATTCCCAATTTACTCTTCTCCATGGGAGATTCAATTTGACCTCGGTGTGTGAAGGAGAAGGAATAAGAAGAATCCATTTTCTCAACCTAACTGAAGCCAAAATATGGCACCATGCAGCCACTAGATAGCTTTTAGAAATAAAAGTACTTAATTCTCCACTCTCAAGTGGCCATGTTCCCCAGGGTGACTTCTAGCTAACTCAACATGTGTGAAAGTGTCAGTGTCCACTAGTAAGCCATCTGGAGATACCTATGTACACCTTTTGACTATCTCCTGACAAGCAAGTCATCTCTCATCTATGTTGTGGCGAAGGGTCTCCACTTCAGTGGAGAAGCTTTTGAAAGCAAGTAGAGTGGATGATGGCTCATCTTCTTAGCTGCTGCATATATTGGAATGAACTTTCTCCTTTGACTTTGAACTCAAATGTGTTTTATTATTTTGAAGAGAATGGCTTGGCTGAAAAGCAACCAGAACTCAAAGACGACTTGAAAATTTGAACAGAATTTCTGTTTTTTTGTCGATTGTGGTAGTAAGGTTGTATGCTTGTGGGGGAATGTGGGAGGGAGCACATGTGAGTGCTCAGGATCCAAACTCAGAACCTCACATATATGCAACAGGTACTTAAACCACTGAGCCAGCGCCCCAGCCCTTGAACACTTTTCCAGTTAGCTGATCATTTTGAAACTGTTTGCATAGATAACCATGATTTTCAAAAATAAACAACTAAATAATTTGCTAGAGTTTGCTAGGTGCATCAAACACACATCAGGGGAACTAGGGGTAGTGGTGCACAGCTGTGATTCTAACACTTGAGAGACCGAGGAAGGATCATGAGTTCCAGGCCAGTCCAGGCTGCATTGTGAGTTTTATAGCAAGACCTGTTTCAAAATCATGTTTAGAAAATTAGCTGAGTACACAGCTCAGCAGCACAGCACTTCCCTGGATCCCCACAAATTAATGTCCTTTTTATCACTTGGAGTAACAGAAATATTATAAAGAGCATTGTTGATCAGAAATCTGAGAAGGGAAGGACAGGCTTCTGTCAGACTATCTTCTGCAAAAGAAACAAACACTGTTTTATTGGTTTGATCTTGGCTTCTTCTGTCTCTGATTCTCTGTTGCTCTTTCACACACACACTTTTCATGGCTTGTTCACTTTTTTTATCCTTTATATTAGGATATTATTTTAGCTTTTTCTACAATTCGCCATTTGATGACTACTTTTCCTCATATTTATATTTGTATATTTTTATAGTTGACCCTGAAAGGTTAAATCCCTAGCATAGCACAAAATGGGTGTGGTAGCATATGCTTCTAATACCAGCACTGGGGAGATGAAGGTAGGAGGATCATAGGTGCAAGGTCATGCTCAGCCAAATACTAAGTTCAAGGTTAGCCTAGGTTATGAGACACTGTCTTCAAATATTTTTTCTTGAGAGAGGGAGGAAGGATTATATAAGCAAGGGGGCAAGGGGGAGTCAAGATCATGATGGGAAATCTACAGAGACAACTGAACCAAGCTCATGGAAACTCACGAGCTCCAGACCAACAGCTATGGAGCCTGCGTGGAACCAAACTAGGCTCTCTGTATGTGAGAGACAGTTGTGTAGTTTAGTTTGTTTGAGGGGCCCCCAGCAGTGGGACCAGGCTCTATCCCTGGTGCATGAGCTGGCTTTTTGGAGCCCATTCCCTAAGGTGGGA
>LZPO01075858.1:759205-784676 GCA_001675575.1 Neotoma lepida | reverse complement strand
GATTATCTTGGCCAGGTGGTGAACACCATTAATACCAGCACTTGGGAGGCAGAGGCAGGTGGATTTCTGTGAGTTCAAGGCCAGCCTGGTCTACAAAGCGAATTCCGAGACAGCGAGGGCTGTTACATAGAGAAACCCTGTCTCGAAAAGTACAACAACAACAAAAAACCCTCTATGCAGAAATCATATACCAATAGGCAGACACAGCATTTACCTGATGATAGTGATGACCTTCACTTGGCCATCTGTGCTGAAACATTCTAGCTGAGTCAAACCCTTTCAGGGATATGTGCAGCAATGGTGTGATTAACCTCCAGTTTCTCAGAATGGGCTGAGAACTTCAATTTCATTTGTAGGAAAAGATATAGGCATATCAGGCCAGGCATAGTGGCACACAACTGGTGTCTAAGGACTTAGAAGTGTGAGGCATGAACTATGTCAGGGCTACATAGTAAGTTCCCAGTCAGCCTGGGATAAAAGACGTGGCCCTGTCTCAAAAAATAATTTTAAAAAAGCCAAGTAACTTAAATTTGGGTTTATTTGTTTAAGACAGGAACTTGCTATGTATTTCATGCTGGCATGGAACTCAGGATCCTCCTGCCTCGTCTTCCTGAATGTGGGATTATGTACATGTATCACCATTCCCTACAACAGATCAAATGCTTCTGTTTTCTTTCTTTGTGCATTTGTGTATGTGTAAGAGGGTAGATGTACATGTTCAAGTGTGTCCATATGTGCAGATACATGTGGAGGCCAGAGGTTATTGTCAAGTATCTTCCTTAATCACTCTCCATCTAATTTTATGAGACAGGGTCTCTCATTGCAACGGCAACCCACCAATTTTCCTAGGCTAACTGGCCCATAGGCTAGGGTGCCCTCCTGTCTCTATGTCCTCAGCAGATGGCAAGCATGAGCCTGGACACTTGGCTTTTTCATGTTGATTCTAGCTGCTGAACTGAGATCTTAATGTCTCTGTGGCAAGACCTTCACTGAATGAGTCATCTCCCAGTCCCCAAACTCACTCAATTTCTAAAAATACTATAGGACATATTTTTATTAGTATAATGTTTTTAATTGTGCAGTGCGTGTGTGTGTCTGTGTGCAGTGCATGAATATAAAAACATTTTTTAAAAGCCTCACTAAGTTGATACTTTAGGAATGATGGAGAAAGACACTGACCATTGCAGTCTTATCTGTCCTTTGCTATCCTGTACTCATATATGGCAGAGATGAAGGGCTTAAAAGTTAGGTCTCATTAGTGAGTAAACAGACATATTCTAGAGTTCAAATTGATCAAAGAGGAGGATGTGTGCGTGTGTGTGTGTGTATGTGTGTGTGTGTGCGTTGGTCAGTCTGTATAATGTTAACTTTTGTGTACATGATTATTTGGTATTAGATAATTGGAGTACCCTTCCCTGAGGAAGACTATTTCTTCCACTCTCATTATTCCTTAGTTGCCTGTAGTTCTTTATGCAGGCTTGAGGCATCCTAGTCTTTCCCCCAATCCACTTTGGCACATCTATTGTTGTTGTCTTTGTTCAGCTCATACTTAGGCAGTCATGTTGGTGAGGCTTTATGTGTGTAGCTTCTGATATGAATAGGAGACACAGTCTCACAGCAAACTCCCTGGTCTTCTGGCCCTTACAATCTTTCTTCTCCCTCTTCTGCAATGTTCTCTGAGCCTTTGGTGTTTTGTAGATGTATCCATTGGAACTGTGCTCTACAGCTCTGCATTTTGATTGGTTGTGGTTTTCTGTAGTGGCCTCTGTCTATTGCAAAGAGAAATTTCCTCAATGAGGAGTAAAGACCACACTTAACTGAATATAGAAGAATAAATACTTAGAATGTAGGTAAGGATTACACTGGTTTAGTAAAGAGTCAGTTATGGGTTCTCCAAGATCCATGGCTTTACTAGCTATGGATGATTGACTAGGTTTCTAGTAACAGGTATAATTTCCCTCATATTGAGTGGGTCTAAAGTCTAATTAAAGAGCTGTTGGTTACTGCCAAGGTGTGTGTGTGGCTACTGCACCATTGGGGTTATTGTGCAAAGCTGGTCACTACTGTAGTTCATAGGTTTCATAGCTGGGTAGGGCCATTGGTTGCTTCCCTCCTTTGGAAGCTTTCATGACACTTTCTGGTACCATGAAAACTAGTCCTCAGGGAAGAAGCATTCATGTCAATATGGTGGGGAGGGTGGATTCAGTTGTTGGAGAGACAGCTCAGTGGTTAAGAGCACCTGCTGTTCTTGCAGAGGACTTGAGTGGGTTTCGGTTCCCAGCATCCATATGGTGGCTTACTACCACCTGTGGCTCCAGGGGGATCTGTCTCCCTCTTCTGGCCTCTGTAAATACTGCACGTGTGTAGTATACATGTATATTCAGACATTCATGTGGACAAAATAAACAAATGAAATGTTAAAATAAAAAAGAATATGGGACTGGAGATATGGCCGAGTGCTTAAGAGAACTGGTTGCTCTTTCAGAGGACCCAAATCCAATTCCCAAGACCCACATGGCTGCTCATAACCATAACCATATTTGTAACTCCAATACCAGGGAAGCCACATGGCAGCTGGGGATTCGATGCCCTCTTCTGGCATTCACAGGCACCAAGCACACATGTGATGAACTTAAATATATGCAGGCAAAATACCAATATACATACCAATAAATAATAAATACCAATAAAAAATAAAAATTATAGTATATCAACCTGTGACCAAGAGACAAGAACAAATGTTCTGGTGAGAAGAAGCTACAAATATCATTTTATGGAAGAAATGTGATTATGTAGGAAAGATATTTTGAAAATAATTTTTATAATTCACAGCAGAGTTCTAGGATACAGACATTTTGATATATGACAGTATATTTGCTGTTTTTCTTTTAATTAATTTAAAAATTTTATTTTTAACTCTCTCTGTGTGTATACATGTGTGTGCGTGTATACACGTGTGTGCAGGTACTTACAGAGGCCAGAAATTGATGTTGGCTCTCCTGGAGCTGAGTATAGGTAGTCGGTCATAAGCCATCTGACATGGGTACTGAGAACCAATTCCAAACCTCTGGAAAAGTAGCACATAGTCTTAATTGCTCAGCCATGTCTCCAGCACCTGTTTTGTTGTTTTGTTTTATCACTGGGTCTTGGAAAAGATGAGGAGATTCTAGGTTAAAGGTTGGGGTGGAGCTATGGATAAAGCTTCAGGCACATATTTCCAATACTGTAAGAAAAGACCTTAGCTAAACAGCTTATAAGGAGGAAGGGTTTGTTTTTGCTCCTAATTCACAAGGTCCAGCTTATTATTGACACTGTTGCTTCTGACTCTGTGCGGAGATGATTTACCATAGTGGGAAATGTGTGATCGAGCCAGCCGTTTACTTCATGACAGCCAAAAAAACAAAGAAAAGCCTGAATCTCTTTTACCAACACACCTTTCCTTCCATATGACGCATGAGTTAACTTCCTTCCACTATGCCCCACCTCTTAAAGGTTCTGCGACCTTCTACTAACTAGACAGGCTGATGACCCAATCTTCAATATACAGGCTTTGGGAAATACTTATCCAAGTCACAGCAAGTAGAAAAGGGAATATCCTATGCAGAGAGAGGCTCTAGAAAATTTCAATCAGCTGACTACATATATCCTAAGTTCTCAGGCTATAGCTACAATCCTGTATAAGCTTAAGGCATTTTCATGAGATCCCAATTCTCTACATAACAGAGGATGACTTCCCAAACCAGCTACTTAAAAGATTTGTTTGTTTATTTATGATTTTATGTGTATGGCTGTTTGCCTGCATATGCCATGCAGTAGCTGCACTACGTGTATGCCTGGTGCTCATGGAGGCCAAAAGAAGGTATCAGATCCCCTGAAGCTAGAAGTATGGGTGATTGCGAGTCTCTGTGTGGGTTCCAGAAATAGATTCCAAGTATTTTACAAGAGCAGAAAACACTCTTAACAGCTGAGCCATCTCTCAATTCACAGCATCCACCACTTCAAGCAGAAAAATTTTGATAAGCACACAACCTCCTGTAACGGTTAGCATCTTAATGCTGCTTTATAGCTCTCAAGGTCTCTTTACACATGGAGGTCATACACAATCATCCAAAGGCAATTTTCTAGACCATCTATATTTCCCCGCCAGGCTGCAATCACCTTGCTTCTGGGCATTTTGTTGCATCCCACTGCTTTTGTAGCACTGTGAAGAAAGAGAAAGCCGGAGGGACTCATGTTTGTCATGCATCAGTGATCTCCAAAAGAGGCAGGGGAAAGATGAACTTAGAAGTGCAGTGGTGATTCTAGATTTGTAGACTAGTTTCCCATTAGTGCCGCCTTTTGATCCTCTGAATATAAAGGAAGAAATCACTTCTGATCCATTCCTCTGTTATGTCAGAGTTCTAGTAAGCACCAGTCACTCCAAAGATCAGTGTGCTTCAGTCCACATCTGCATTCATAGGGAATGGAACATCTTGAAACCTCTACTGTTTGGACCTCACAAAATCACCTTGATGCCCCACAAAATTTTACTTACTATAATATTTTGGTCCCTTAACCTCCCCTACAGAAAAGTTCTAGGTTTTTCACTCAGTCGTATCACTGGAAAGAAAACCTCCATCACACACCCACCACAACTAGATGGTAAGACCCTATTGCTGAATACACAGACAAATCAGCCTTGAACTAAGCAGGAAACTTCTTCCCTGCTGGCTAGCTTTCACAGTGTCAGAAGGTGTTATGCCGGCTGCTGGGAGACAAAAGACATCAATGACTTTACCCAGCAGTAGATCCAGTATGATAGAATACTGACCTGCCAGCTGCGATGTACATACTGGTACAATAGTGAAGACTATGGAGGTGTCCTAGTTATGGTTTCTGTTGCTGCAGAGACATCATGATCACAGCAACTCTTATAAAGGAAAAGCATTTCATTGGAGTGGCTTACATTTTCAGAGGTTCAGTCCATTATCACGATGGCAGGACATGGCAGCGTGCAGGCAGACATGGTGCTGGCTGCATCTTCATCAGAAGGTAACAGGAAGTAGACTATGACACTGGGTGATATCTTGAGCATATATGAGATCTCAAATCCAACCTCCACAGTAACATACTTCCTCCAACAAGGCCATATCTACTCTAATAAAGCCACACCTCCCAACAGTGCCACTCTCTTTGGGGGCCATTTTCTTTCAAATCACCACAGGGGGTAACCAACCATTCTCTTGATTAGATTTGAGTCCTGTTCCACAGGAGGGAATTCAAGCTTGGTACTGTAAATATGGTTAAACCCCATGGTTTGGAAGGTCATAGGCTCTATGGAGGAAACTATAAATGTGTTTTGCTGAATGGTCATGTTGTCATATATATTATATACACACACACATATATATATATAAAATATGTATGTGATAGATGATAGATAGAAGGAGGGATAGATAGATGATAGATAGATAGATAGATAGATAGATAGATAGATAGATAGATAGACAGACAGATTTGTGCTGCTTTCAATCTTGATCAGAAAAGTTTCTTACCTAAGTGGTTACTGGTTAATGTAGAGATGAATCACTGTTCAAAGTGCTGAGAATAAGCAACTGTGAGTGATCAACCATAGATATGGCATCTATATCAACCATTCTCCAACCCCAGGGCTCAAGTAACATCATGGAAGACAGGGCAGAAAGAGCCAGAGGGTGGGGAGAAGTGATGTGAAATACTGTCTATGGTATATGACATGGCTGCTGTACACCTGAACTCCTAGAAGGTACAGTTACCTCCACAAGACGGGAGCATTGGAGAGGGGAGTAGAGAATGAAGATGATAAAGGGCCTAGAGAGGAACATACTACTGTTGTTGGACTAAATGCTTATCTTATGGAACGGCCTTCTAAATATTTTTAGAAAACAGAGGTGATGGGTAGAGACCACGAAGCAACCATAGTTTGAAACCAGGTCAATTCATGTCTAGGAACAGATGAGTAACGCAGAGTGATTTTTTTTTTACCCACTATCTCTCCCTGGTTCCTCCGCTGGCTCTTCTTAGTGGGGAAGGTAAATGTACTGAGGCATAAGTGTGGAGACAAGAGAAGAACCTGTGGTTGTTGGTTCTCTCCTTCTACCACATGGACGCGAACTTAGTTGTTAGGCTTAATCAGAAGGCAACAGGAAGTAGACTATGACACTGGGTGGTATCTTGAGCATATATGAGATCTCAAAGCCAGCCTCCACAGTGACACACTTCCTCCAACAAGGCCATACCTACTCCAACAAAGCCACACCTCCCAATAGTGCCACTCCCTTTGGGGGTCATTTTCTTTCAAATCTCCACAGGTGGTAACCAATCACTCTCTTGATTAGATTTGAGTTAACATTTGACCCCCTTCCTTCCCTCTCCACCCCTCCTTCTATTTCCTCCTTTATTCCTCTTCCCTTTTCCTTTCCTTTCTCTCTTTTTTTCATTTAATGTCTTTTCCTAGGATGTGAAAGGAAATTTCTTTCCTTTTCTTCTTTTATACCACATAGTTCACTGGACTGAACCTTGAGGCAACACTTAAGAGAACAAAGTAGAGCTCTTTAGAAATCACAGTTCAGTTACTGCTCTATACCGGCATTTACTTCAGGGTCTTTTGAACTCCATCTCCTCTGCTAGTATATCAAATCATCTTCTTATTTATAAGGATTATTAAGGTGATTTCTCTGTCTCTGGAATCTAGTGAAGCAGGATTCTGGGTTTTAAATGTTTATGACACATAAGGCATGTGCAACTTAGTACTGGATACTTTACATACAGAAAGCACGTTGGGTACACTATGTTTATGCCAAGGGTTAAGTATTTCATGGAAAACTCACAGGGAATTTTTTGCCATCATCATAGTATTGGGATGTGGAACCCTTAATAACTAATTAAGTCATAGGGCTTCTGGCCTCATGAGTGGATCCATGGTGATAACACAGAGAGAGTAACTCAGATGTGGCTTGGTTATAAACTGTCATTCATATTCTCTCTCTTCCTCTCCTCATCCATCCTTCTCCCCCTCCCTCCTCTCACCTCTCTATTATCTCATGAGTAACTTTGTTCTCGGTATGCCTCACTCCCTCCATCCATCCTCTCCCCTCACTCCCTCCATTCACCCTCTCTCTTTTCCCTCACTCCCTCCATTCACCCTCTCTCTTTTCCCTCACTCCCTCCATTCACCCTCTCTCTTTTCCCTCACTCCCTCCATTCACCCTCTCTCTTTTCCCTCACTCCCTCCATTCACCCTCTCTCTTTTCCCTCACTCCCTCCATCCATCCTCTTTTTCCTTCACTTCCTCCATCCATCCTTCTCCCTCCTCCCTCTGTTAGCTCATGAGTAAGTAATCTCTCTGTGTGTCTCATTCCCTCTACCCACTCTCTCTCCTTCTCACTCTGCTTTTCACAATGCTCCTATGGTTTAGCTCTGAAGTGCCCCCAAAAGCCCTGGACAAAGGTTTCCTCTCTGATAATGATGACATTACTGGGAGGTGATAAACACTTCAGGCAGTGGGGCCTACATAGAAGAAGGAGGTATTTAGAGGTGCCTTTGAAGTTTGCCTTGTTTCTTTTCCCTTTCTCTCTGTTGTGCGCTCTCTTTTCTGGTCCCCAGGAAGTGAGCTGCATCATGCCCATTCCATCTTGACTCTGCCTTTTCACATGTCTTTCCACAAGCAATGGAGCTCAGTAATCATTGCCTGAGACCTCTAATACCATGAACTAAAACAAATATTCCCTCAGTTAAGTTGTTTTGCTAAGCTATTTTGTCACAGTGACAGAAGCTATTTGTCATGTTTTGGTTTTTTTGTTTGGTTGGTTGGTTTAGTTTGGTTTTTTGAGACAGGATTCACTGTGTAGTCCTGACTGTCCTGGAACTCACTCTGTAGACCTAGTTGGCCTTGAACTCACAGAGATCCCCGTTTCTGTCTCCCAAGTGCTAGGATTAAAGGTGTGCACCATCACTACCTTGCTATTTGTCATGTTATACTGCAGCATCACTATATATTACCATCCCATCATGGACTAACCTAGGGCACTGCCCACGCATTGCCTCTGACATAGTGGAACTACGTAGGGTAGGTTCATTCCTGGCTTTGCTTAAGCACTGATGTGGCCAACAGAAGTTGATGCCCGGCTTTTTTCTGGACACGTGAAAGAAGAGAGTTTTCATTCACTGTGGAGCAGTTAACAGAGATTCAGCATGCACTAGGAAGCATGTGCTAACAGCTACATCTCTGTAATACAAAAGTGGACAAGAAAGGAAGAATGTACACAGGGAAGATGGGTTTACGCATCTCTTGGTGAGGCAGGTGATGTTTAAATTCCCACACTTTTGTCACAGTTCAGTGTTTGCGCATAACAGCAAGAGACTAGAGGAGCAATTTGGCCCTATACACTGTTGGTACACTCCGTTTCCCCATACATAAATCAGGGACTACAGATTTAAACACTTGACAACAGGTGCACCTTCACAGAGACACCTGGTGTGAATTAAGTGATAATTACAGAAGCATGTTTGCAGTGTTCACAGGATGGTATAGATTGCATATGCAATTCTAGAACATCAGATTTTCCAGTTCTTCAAGAATAGCTGAAAATTTATTTTTAGATGTATAATATTTGCATGTGTGTTTATGTCTGTGAATATACATACATGTGTGCATGCAGGTACATGTCCATGTGTATGGTAGCACATATGGAGGATGGAGGACAACACTAGGTCCTCTTCTATCACACTATACAGTATTTTTGAGCCAGGGTCTCTCAGTGAACCCATCAGCTAGAATAGATGGCCAGGGAGCTCCAGGGAACTGCCTGTCTCTCTGCCTGCACCAGTAGATATGAGCTGCCATGCCCAACTTTTTTCATAAGTTCTGGGGATCTGAACTCAGATACTCATGTTTGCACTGTAGGAATTTTACTCTATCAGCCGCCACTCACCCCACCCCCAGGCTCCTATGTACAATACTTTTTGAGAAAGGGTTTCATGCTGGCCTCAAACTCACTATGTAGCCTAGGCTGACTTTGAAGTTCTGATAATCCTGACTCCATCTTTCAAGTCCTGGGAACTGAACCAAGTACAGCTTGCATCCTAGAAAGGTACTCTTCCAAATGAGTTCCCAGACCAATATTCTTATTTTTAAATGTTAATAGGATGTTAAGAATTTTAGAATACTGCAACCCAAACAAATGACCATGTATCTAAGTTACATAATGATAGTCAAAGGAAGACACAATTAAGGTTTAGCTTTAATACACATATGATTTGCAGAGAATTGAATGTACTTTATCTAGTAAGATGGGAACAGAATTTTTGCTCTCCAAAAAACATGAAGTCTTGTCAGCTAAGATTGATTTTCTTTTGCTTTTGCTTTAAAATGATTATCCAACTCAGCTGATGGAAGTAACCTTCGGTTGCCAGGAGAAGGTAATCAAATTTTGTCTGATGAGTCTTCATTAAAAAAACTGCTTTGTCCTCCGCTAACTTGTTCCTGTTGGTCAGTGTGTCTTGGTTCTGTGTGTGTGTTTGTATATGGCATGTATTTGTAGATTTGCATATAGTGTGTATAAAGGGTGTGGATACTTGGTATGCAATGGACAGGAAACAAAGTTAATTAAGAGACATTAGTCCACTCAGACTGCTCTAAAAAATCTCCATAAACTGCGTGACTTACAAACAATAGACAGTGGTTACAGATGGTCTGGAGACTGGCAATCCAAGGTCAAGGCATGGAAATTTTAATGTCTTGTGAGGGCTTGTTTCCTGAATCACAAATGAACCTTGTCCATGTGTCTTCACAGGGGGCATGGGGTAGGGAGCTCTCTGAGTCTCTTTGGTAAGGACATGCATTCCATCCATGAGGGTCCACCCTCCTGACATCATCTCACAGAGGCTCCACCTTCCAGCAACATCACCTTGAGGGTGAGGATCCAACACAGGAATATTTGTTTGACAAATACATATTTGTTCTTGGACATAACTTAAAATGTACCAACAATTTCTTGGGAGAAAATTACTAATTTTAATATCCAATTTTTAAAGTCTGCAAATGTATGAGTTTAAAATAAAATATAATACAGGTAAAACAGAAAAGTTCAATCAAACTCTGGGAGGATCTATTCAGCAGAAAAGAACATTAGTGTTGTGTTTTCTCTTCTGTTGATTGAGCTGTGCGGGTCTCTTAGCCATCAGGCATCAAAAGTCAGAAAGCGTGAAAGTTCCCAAGAGGGCTATTTATGTCACCATCACTTTCATAAAGAATGAACGAAGAGGCATTTTCCAGGTAAGCAAACTGCTGGGTAATAAATGTGCTGAGCAACATGCTTACATAAACGTTCCAGGGAGTTGATTTACTTGGAAAAAGAATTAAATGCAATCAGGGGAGATCATTGGGGAAAGGCTCATGTTGACAGTCACTTGGAAATGTGTCCCTAAAAGTCTTCAGAAGGGCAGGATTTCAATGGATTGACAGGTACTCCTCCAGTGTTCAGAGCCTTTTGAATCCACAGACAAAGGTGTTCTCTCCAGAATTGTGCAATACCAGCACCTGTGGGGCTCCAGAATGATACTCCTCTGACAAAAACATCACCTTCCACTTGGTGGACCTCCATTCTCATCACTTTATGTTGCCAAGAATGGTAAATTGAGGCCTGCACATGTCCACTTATCTGCAGAATTCCCCATGTAAAGAGCTTCTCTACACCTAATGATGTGTGGCTTTAGATAGATAATCCTACAGGTACTAAAAGGCCCAACCTCAGTTAGAAGAACATTCATTTATTCAATAAACCAGATTTAAAAATACAAGTACTTTATGACTAATTGGCTTTACTGCCACAAATATGCTTCAATCAAACTTGTGAATCTCTAATATAAAACTAAGTCCACCATGGAAGGAAGTCATGATGTGCTCATGTACGATGTGCTCTTCTTGTCTGCTCATGGGACTGGAACAGAACTTGATAGCCACCATGTTGAATGTGGGAATTGTTGAAGGCTGTGCTTACAGAACTGTAAGCACCCTTCTTTCAGCTGGCTGTCCAACTGGCACCACTCATAACTTGGTCACCCAAAGACAGTGTTTGCAATCTCTCCTCTGCTCCCATACAGAGCCATGGGAACACTCCCCCAACAAAAGTTATTGTGGGGTTGGAGGCCATTCATCTGCTGTTGTCAGGCATGCAAAGAATCCAGGCCCATTGTAATCAGCTTCATTGTGACTGACAAGGTAATTTATTGGCTTCACTATGACTGACAAGGTAATTTAGAGGGTGCCTAAATTCTACCTCTTACTACTCAACTTAAAGAAAATGGGACATAGCTACTTAATCTTTCTTTCCAAGTTGATCACAATAGCTGAACTCTTGGCTACTCTTCATTCTCTAACTTACCCTCCTCTAAACCCTGGGCTGTTCCCTTCCTCAAGTTATCAAAGTGTCTTGCTTCTGTTATTAGCATAACTGTGACACTACGGGGTGAAATCTCAAAGCTACACACCAGATAATGTCAGGTAGTTATAGCTTGCATCTGTAGAATTGGTGTCACTGCAAATGAAGCAGAAGGGCAGGAGTTTGCACTGTGTGTTTGGTTCTGTTTGTATTTAGATAAATTCCAGGGTAGAATGTATGTAGCCAGACTCAAACGATTTGAGATCTTTTTGACATAAATTTATGACATAATATGTCCATTAAAAATGCAACCTGGAGACCAGGAAGATAGATCAGTTAGCAAAGTACTTGTTATGCAAATATAAGGAACTAAGTTTGATGTTCAGCATCTATATAAAATGCTAGTCATGGTAGTGCAAGCCTATAATCCCAGTGCTGGGGAGGTAGAGATGGGTGGATCCTTGGAGCTCTTGACTAACCAACCTAGCTGAATTAGTAAATCCCAGATCCCAGTGAAAGACTCAAAGGACAGCTCCAA
Organism: Neotoma lepida; assembly: GCA_001675575.1. Classification (NCBI taxonomy): domain Eukaryota; kingdom Metazoa; phylum Chordata; class Mammalia; order Rodentia; family Cricetidae; genus Neotoma; species Neotoma lepida. The sequence continues at coordinate 772,739 of LZPO01075858.1, read as the reverse complement.
AGGAAGAACCAGGGTTAATATCTGCTCACACACACACACACACACACACACACACACACACACACACTTGCACCCACAAGTGCACCCACACATACAAACATGGGCACTTAATAAAAATTTAAATTGTATAATGATAGGCATTAAAGTCCATATACAAATACGACCACACACACACAAAAGATCTTTGGTAATAAATACCTGAGTATTAGCAATCAAACTCCTCAATTCTGTTACCAGAAAAGTATATTTGTTTACTTGGTTCTTTATTATGGTGCAGCTAGAACCTAGTTACTCACACATGCTAGTTATGCACAGTTCTACGGAGGTACAGTCCCAAGCTCTAAAAGGAACACTTAAATGAATGTAAAATAACATGATAAAAATCTTACAGCTACACATAAATGTATATTTAAATTTACAGGTATTTTTTCATTAGGTTTCCTATGTTAACTATAGTGTAATTATGTTAACTAATGTTACTTTTCAAATTATGAAAAGTTTGAAGGAATAATTGTCTATCCTTCAATTGAAAAATATTTTACTTCATCTCTTCTTTTTTGGTTATTTTTATAATTTTAATTTAATCACAATGTTTCTTCTCTTTTCTCCCTTCAAACCCTCATATATATCCCTTTCAATCTCTTTCAAATTCATGGTCTCTTTTTTCATTAATTCTTATTGCATGCATATATATATATATACATGTATTTTATATACATATATTCCTAAATATAACCTGCTTAGCCCATACAATGTTACTTGTATGTATATTTTCAGAGTTGACCATTTAATATTGGATAACTAACTGGTATGTTCTTTCCTGGGGATGACACCTCTCCCATTCCAGCTTTACAGTTGGCTGTATTTCTTTGTGTAGGGTTGAGGCTTCACCTCCTTTTGATAGAACCCTAACAATAATGGCCAAGAGCTAAAATATAGAAATATTTTCTTTTAGGAAAAGTAAACATACAAATCCATGTCACAAAGCAAAGGTTTGATTTCATCCCAGTTACTGGTGACATAAGAGCCATGTGACATTGTGTAGGATTGAATAGCTCTTGCAGACTGTGGTGATTTGAAAGAAAATGGTCCCAAAAGTGAGTGGCAGTATTCATTGGAGTAGTTGTGTCCTTGTTGGAAGAAGTGTGTCACTGTGGAGGTGGGCTTTGAAGTCTCATATATCCTTAAGTTATGCCTAATGAGACAGAACATTTCCTGTTGCCTGTGAGTCACGATGTAAAACTCTCAGCTCCTTCTCTAGCACCATGTCTGCCTGCATGCTGCTTTGCTTCAGCCATGACAATACTGTACTAAACCTCTAAACTGTAAGCAAGTCACCACAACTAAATGTTTTCCTTTGTAAGAGTTGTTGTGGTCATAGTATCTCTTCACAGCAATAGAAACCCTAAGACACAGACAAAGAACTATAAAACCCTGAAAAGGAGCCAGTGGTCTTATCTTTTTTTTTCATGTATATGGGTGTGTTGCCCACATGTATGCCTGTGCACCACATGTTTGCCTGGTGCTTCGGAGACCAGAAGAAGGTCAGGGCATTTTATTCCCTAGGACTAGAGTTACATACAGTTTTTAGCCACCATATAGGTTCTGAGAGTGCAATCTGGGTCATCTGGAAGAATGGCTAGTGCTCTTAACCACTGAACCATCTCTCCAGCCCCACGTTCTATCATTTTGTTATCACCTTTGCAGCTTAGAATAAGATGGCTTTGACTGAAACAATCATGCATAATTCTCAGCAAACTCATACAAAGTCAACTATGCTTTTTATAATTAGTATACAAATGAATGTTATTAACACATTTTCTTTTATATATGTCATTAAATGGACATTTAGGAATTACCCCAGCTTGAAAACTGCAGAGGAGGATACTGAGTTGTTAGAACATCTAAGAAGGGCTTAAAATATCCCAAGGAGAGGTTAAGTATGGCCGAAAGAACACTGATGTATTTACAGTTTTGAGTCTTATATTTGGAAATCATTTGAATCATTTCAGTCCCATATTGGAAAAAAATTGATTACAAAGCATTGAACTTTATTTCTGTGAATTAAGTATTCCCTCCAGGCCAATGCCAATTTTTTATTACAAAAATAGCTTACATTCCCCTACCTTTGAAAGTGCATGGGAAGAACTGACCCTTCTATGCAATGAGAGGAGCAACGACTTTCATGCCCTAGTTAAGTTGTCATGTACTTAATCCTGTAATTATTGTACATTCAAAATTGGGTTTAGCATTGGGATATTGGCAAGCCCTTGTGGTATTTAACATGTATTTTCTCCAGGAACTGTCAAGGCATGCCAGAACCCAAGAAAGCTTAGATTTTCTCCAACCTCCCAGTAGCCCCTCACTGTGATCTTTGAGCATTTCTACACCTTTTGTTCCTACAGTGCAGAAATAATTGCTGTTTCTTTCTGCCCAGTTCTTGCTTTCTTATGCCTATGCTACACACAGAGGAGCTTTGATTTACAGTTGAGCAGGGAATTCATGTTCCAGGAGACAGAGGTGGGTAGTTCTCTTGATCCAAAGATAAGACATAGAGATTTTTCTAAGTTCTTTTGCTCCACCAAGTTGGATTGTTGGTAGTGATGAGTGAACCTGGCAATCCTTTAAAATTTTTGTGTGCACATATGTGTGATGTGCATGTATCTGTGCATGTTTATGCATATGTCGCCTCGTATGTGCAAATAAATATGTATGCATGTTTGTGTGAGTGCATGTGGAAGCCTGACAATGTCAGGTGTCGTCTTCTATTGCTATTGACCTCATATATTGAGGCAGGGTCTTTTGCTTGAACCCAGAGCTCTCCAGTTCAACTACTCCCAGTTTAGGAACTCCAGTTAGTCAGCTCAGTTATCTTTTGTCTCAGCTTCTCAAGTGAAATGATTATAGGCTGGTGGCCACACCTGCCTGGCATTTACAGAAATACTAGGGATCTGAACTCTATTCCTCATACTTACAAGGCAAGCACTTGACCTACTGAGTTATTTTGTCAGCCCTCGTGACTGGCAGTCTTTTTTATTCCTCTGAAATTGCAACATATCTAGAAGAAGAAATATCTCTTTCAAACCATTCTAAAATTATGGGAGTCTAGAGGTGATGCTCTTGTGGGGAGGACTGCCTTGAGAAACACTGATGGAGGGTTCGTCCTGCTGTCGCTTCCCACTTTGTCAAAATAGCATATGGCTTCTGACTGCAGGGTAAGGCACTCAGAAGCATGAGCTGTGCATCCTTGACATCTCCACTTCCTGGCCAGACCATCCAAAACCATGATGGAAGCTCTCACACTGCTTCTCCTAGTACATCTATAATGACAGTTTATTTAGGTCACATGTTTAGAGAATAAGTTTGAGTCATAAGTTATTTCAACACTTGATTAGGCTGATCATGCATTTTTAAAAAATTTTTTCCCAACTATACTGTCCAATTGTTCCATTAACTCTTCCTGGGGAGACAGAAAAAAGCAACTGTTCACTCCAGACAGGGCACCCAGGATAGAACACAGCATGATTCCAGTAAAGAACAACCTGAGGAACCAATGAACACAGATGAGGACTTACATCTAGGAGGACTAGTGACCTCAAGAACGCTACACTAAAGTCTCACCCCAGCACTGATGACAACTTTCCCTGGTTCGTAGATGGAATCTTCTCCCCACCCCTCAGTTAATCTTACACACTCGCTATACTCTAGCACCTCCTGAGATAATGACAGAATGGACAGAATTCCATCCAACTAGCAGGGAGGTATAGGAAGAAGTGCTTAGCATCTCAAGTGAGGGCGTAATTTCTTTCCCTGTATCATCCTTCCATGAGGTCCAAGTTCAGGGTCTCTTGCTAGTACTCACAGCTGCTGTGACAAAAACGGCTAATAATTGTTAATGTAGTGTTCTACACACATAGGTGTTTGTTCTCATGTCAAACACTGTTGTTTTGATTACTATGTTTTATATCTCTTAAGGTAATTAATTCTTCCTTTTTAGCTATCTTTATCATGTTCATGAAAATTTATTTCTAAATATAAATCTTAGATGAGGTTTATAAAGTTTCTGGAGTAAGCCAAATGAAATATTGAACTCAGATTAATTAGAAGAACTGACAACTTTATAATAGCAAAATGCCCCACTTCAAAAAGAAATCTCTCTCAGTATATTTTTTCTGTTCTTTATAAGAAGTGTGTATTTTTAAAATATTTTCATGTTTAATTGTGTATGTGTGTGTGTGTGTGAGAGAGAGAGAGAGAGAGAGAAAGAGAGAGAAAGAGAGAGAGACGCAGGTACCTCTGAAGGTCAAACCAAGGGTGCTGGATTCCCTCGAGCTGTACTTATAGGTGGTTGAAAGCTCTTGACATGGGTTTTGGGAACCAAACTGATGCCCTCTCAAGAGGCACTCTCCTCCAAGCCTGACAACCTCAGTTCAATCTCAGGCACTTACTCAGTGGAAGTAGAAAAGCAGCTCCTGCAAATAGATCTCCATCTGTTTATGGTGTACATGCACACACAGACACACACACGCACACACAGACACACACACAGACACACACACACACACTAAATAAACAAAGCTCTAGCCTATTTTATAAGAAAAATAAGAAGAGCAAGACATAAGGATCAAACTGTTTTGTACATGGTTTGATTAAGCTCTGAGCTTAATTAAGAGACTGCCTCAATGAATAAGGTGGAAGCGTTATCAAGAATGATTCTTGACATCAACCTCTGGATGCAGGCACACACATGTGCCCTAGATACATGCAAAACATGCATACACATCCACACACTATACACAAAAAAATGGGAAAATATATGTGACAGTGTGTTATTTTTCTGTTGGGTTGATCTGACCACTTCTTGCAGGAGCATGCTACCAACTAAGACTACAGTTGATGATAAATCTATCAAACACACTTATACAGTGATTGGCTCTTCTTGTGGTTCCTTACATAATGCCATGTGATATTTATACCTTAAATTTTATTTTTTTGGACTTTAAACTTACGACTCTTCATTGGCTCTTAACTGACACTTCCTATATTTATGTACTATCTTTTCATGAGCCTGCCTCCAAGAACAAGAAATTACTGAGTCATATTTAATAGCTTAACATCTCAACCTCCATAATTTTACTAACAAATATAGCTTATTCAAACTTTCATATCACTTTGTATCTACTGTCTTATTGTACACTTTCGTTATGGTATATTACTTTCTAAACTTTACTTTTTCTTTCTGCTTTTTTGTGCCAGACTTTTCTTCTAATTTAAATGCAATGCACTGTAATTTTTTTCTGCTCATAGCCACTGTTTAAAACCCATATTCACTACTGATTTCTAAAACTCAATGATGTTTAGATCTTTGTCCTGCCAAGACATGTATTGGAGTGAGTTGTCATGTTTCATCTGCCCTGTTATGTCTCCCACTGTTTGGTGTTGTCTGCAATCTTAACTCTCAGTTAACATGCACATTCCCCTTTTCTTATCCTGATTTTTATGTACAACAATAAAAATACCTACCCTGTATATCTACCCTTCCCCTGTATTTCTCACATCTTCATGAAGTTGAATACTTCCCCGCAGCCTAGTTCCCAAGTGGACTTCCGTTTGGCCAATCTTTGCAAAGCCAGAAGCCTAGAAATTTTTTTTTTATCACATCCTCACTTTTCAGTGACAATCCAGCTGGGATATAGAGCTTTGTGATCCAAAGTCATTTAAAAATATTATCCTGACTTTCTGTTGGCATTAATAATTATGTGTTTAATATTATTCTTGTTGTTTTGGAGTCAGTTGCTTTATCTCTGGAATTTCTCATATTCCACTGTTTTTGCTATTTTAAATTTTCCTTCAACTGTGCAACAGTGGGATTTTGTTCTTTTTGTCCTTATTTATCACTTTGGAAACTCTCTGGATGATTTCTATGTATAACTTAAGATAATTTTTCCTTTTTCTCTTTTTATGGTAGAGAATTTTCTTCTCTCCTCTCCTTCTCTTCTCTTCTGTAAACAAAATGTCCTTTCTGCTGGTTCTTTCTTAGGCTTTCTGGGTCGCCTCTATTTGCTGCCAGTTAGTCTTCTGTTTCCTGGGCCTCTGGTATCCTATGATAATTCATTTTGGTTTTGGCTTTTCAAAACATTTACAAATAGTCTTGAAATCCTCCTCATGGCTCACTCATCTGCTCTTCTGCATTCATTCTGTGGTTCTAACACCTGTACCCTTCATATTAATGATCACAGATTTTTCTAACTACTATTTCAGCCTGATGTATTTATAAGACTCAAGGCTTAGTACTCTATCTTCCAACAGTCTTGCCGAGTCTATTCCTTGATGTCTATTCTGGTTCCATTTCTTTCTGGAATTCTGCTTCCATAGAGGTGTGTTTTTTAGTTTGCTTCCTTTTGTGTGTCTGAACCACTACTTATTTTAGTGTACTAGTATATGCTACTCAAGGACAGGTTCTTACTTAGGAGCCACATGCCCTCTCAAGGAATACCTGGTGATACAGGAGTTATTTTTGGTTGTCACATTTGGGTCACTGAAGAAGTTGTCACCTGGTAGGTGAGGACCAAGGATGCTACTCAACATTATACATTGCATGCAGCAGTCCACCAATTACATACAACTAACAATTATCTGGCCCTAAACGACACAAATGCTGGGGCTGAGTATACCTTAACTAGCAGTCTTCACTGTTCTATGTATGTGATAATTCAAAGTTTAGTCCCAATGGTGAACACCACCCCCAGCATCACAAAATCAGACATTTTTCCACTCTAGTATTGTACCAGGTAGCTCACCCGGCAGACAAAGAAATCTCCAAAGGGTAGACAAATCCCCCAAATCCAAACATGAAAGGAGAGAATTTTTTCCTGCCACTTCTCTCCATACTGACTACGCAGACTGGACCCAGACTAAAGAAAGCATCCCTGCCCCCATGCCATCACTTGCAAAAAAGAGATAATGTGAGGAGCTTGCTGTCTGGTGGCAGCCACTGCTACAGGCATGAGGCAGCAGCTCTCATATTGTGGCAGCTTCACAAGATAACGCTACATCTCTTAAAACTAAAATAACACTGAGTGCTTTATGAAAACTGAGACACCAAAGTGCCTCTTTAAATTCTTTTCTTCATTAATGGATGATGTAATAGATTTTTGTAAGCTTCAATGGCATGAGATATATTTATGACTTGCTCTTTTCCCCTCTTTTGAATGGAAAATTGTTTTTCTTCAGACTTTGACAGTTACCATACACATAAATATCTAGATAAGAAAAAAAAATCTTTTCCCCTTCCTGGTTTCTATTGAACAGTGTTGAACATCGCAGGTCCGTTTTGCTATCTCGGTGAGCAGAATCGCATTCCTATCCACTAATAACATTAATCAAAGTTGTCTTTTGTGACATTTAAATAAATGGATTTTTCTTTATGCACACAAGGACAATATAGACGATCTGTAGAGAAGGGATATTTATCACGATGATGCGTTTCTGTTATCGCATTGCTATTATTTAGCCATTGATCCAGAGAAAGGCAACTGCTGAGGGTACCAAGATATTGTGATGGTAACAGAGAGGAATAAAAAGGGCTGAGAAAAGTCAAAGATGGCTTTTATGGGCCACTTCCTGTGCTGTCTTTAGAGATTCAGTACATGATTTATGTCTAGGATACAGAGCACATGAATAATATGTTCCCATGGCAAAGCTGTTCTTCATATGTAAGCAGGATACACAGTTCAAAAACATTACAGAAAACAAATCTCACACAACCTTAAGCTCAATTTCTGAAAACCAGGTTTGTGTATATTTGGGTGCTGAAAGGGGAAATGACTTTAATTCTAAATATAATGTTTATATCTATTAATTTTCTCTCTTTCAGTGACTTGACATAGAACAATTTTCCATCTCATTGAGATCGAATAGCAAAGCAAAACCAATTATTTATCAAATGCTTGAAATAACACTGCATGTAAACTCTGTTCTAACTACAAGCATTGCTGAGCAGAAAAAAACAACGAACTTGGTGGAAGCTGCATAAATAATATCATTCATTGCTCAAAAGCAACTCAAATGACTTGCTTATAATCATATACATTTTCAATAAAGTATAAACTTTTGTTCATATAAATTTTCAATAAAGTATATTTTGCATTAAAAACAACTATGCAACGCTTTTTCATTCCCTGGGTATGTTAGTTCTGTAATCATTGTGCCATATTACCTCATGGAAGCAACACAAGGGAAGAAGGATTTCTTCTGGCTCACAGTTTTGAAGGTAACAGTCTATCAAAGGGAAGTCACCACAGTGGGAGCACATCCCATCTTGGCTGAGAGGCCCAAAACAGCATTGGCTCATTCTCAGTGACACACCTCTACTCGTGAAAGCCAAAATTGGAAAATTCCCCAAATCTCTCCAAACAGCACCAGCAGCTGGGAACCAAGTTCAAGTGTGAGCCCATAGGACACATTTCATATGCACCTGGTAGCACCAGATAACACAAAAAACAATCTACATTAAAAAAATTGCTTTCTAATTCGTATTTTCTCTTCTCCCATTTTAGAACTGAAGGCCAGAAAACTAGTACGTTCAAGTAAAATCTGACTCACCATGTTTTGTTTTGTTTTGTTCTTTTATAAACAAAGTATTACTGGAATGCAAATATGTCCATTTGTTAATGCATTATTTGTTCACGTGTTCATTCCTGAGAAGGACAGAAGCTGGCCGACATCAGGTGTCTTCCTCAATCTCTCCTCTTTAATTCTTTGAGACAGGGTAGCTCACTGAACCTGAAGGTAACTGATTTGGCTAGCCCTTCCTGACCAGCAAGCCTCAAGGATCCTCCTGTCTCTGTTCTACCAGGGTTGGGATTACAGGTGTGTGCTACTACAGTTGCCTTTTTACAAGGAGGATAGGGGTCTGAATTCAGGTCCTCATGCTTCTCCATTATAGTTAGCCTGTGAAGAAATCAGCTCTGAATCTCCAAGAGGATGAACTCATTCTTCTTTCTTATTACTGTGTGCCGGAAGGGCCAGGGTTCTCTGCCCCTGAAGCTAGTCATAGAAGCTTCCCGATGATCTTACATACTTTGGTGACTCACACATTCTGGAAATTATCACTATCCCCTTTAAGCTAGTCAAGGAGCAGTGATTCATACTTTTGTTGGCAGAATGAGAACTTTGGTTAGAATCAATAATCAAATAGCTGCTGCTGTCAAGTAAAAATGCTTCCAGCCAAGCTTCTGTAGTGATGCTGTCCAAATGGATATGGCCTTGATTTATTAGGGAATAGATGGATGCATGGTAAAAGGTATCGATTTGCACCCCAGACCCCCAGATCCTGGTAGTGGACTATTGATTTAGCATGTCATTAGTGTTGTTTCTGTACTAAGCATTTCTTAATTGCTACTGTTATTTCTCCTAGAGTGAATGAGTTATTCTGGCCTGGTTTTAAATTCCCAGAAATATGGAGCTTCATTAACTAAATTTTTTGTTGATTTCTAAGTTATTGCTTTGTTCTCTGCTTTATATTCAGGCTAAGAGTTTAAGTTTTAAAATGCATCATCAGACTTCTGAGCATCATTGCCCAAATTTTCTATCTACTTTCTTATGCTTGGTTATTTTAATCTGCCATTTCCTGAAGAAAAAAAAATGTGCTAAGATCCTAAAATGATGACCAGTGTACACATGTCTATTGACAGTCTGTCAGTTGTTCTTTCTGGAGTCTAAGGTGTACAGTATTTCATTTTGTTATATCTTCTTGATAGATCTGTCCTTTGGCAGTCTCAAAATAGGTACCACATGATTTTACTAAACTAAATTGTGCTTTAGATGCTGAATGATGAAGTGTTATTATTCCTGACTTGTATTTAATTAGTTTCCCCTTGACTGTCTTTTAGCTGTATCATTTGCATATAACTGGACTTTTACAAGATGAATTTATTTGTACCTATGATAATGTGATTACTTGCATATCAGGCCTTATTTCCACTGTTTTATGGAGGCTGTCCTTATAACAAAGTTTTCCCCCTTTTACTTTTATTTCTCTTCTCCTTTAAATGATGGTTAATATTGATTGTCAATTTGACAGGGTCTATAAACACCTATGAGAGAAATTTACAGGTGTGTTTATGAGGGATTTTCTAGATTATATTAATTGAGGTAAGAAGACCGACCCCAAATGTGAGTGGCACCATTCCATGGGTTGGCACAGTAAACTGAATTAAAAGGAGAAAGTGAGTTGAACACCAGCTTTCATCTATGTCTGGTTTCTGACTTCAAATGCAATGTGAGCCCCTGCCTCAGGCTCCTGCAACCATGCCTTCCCCAACCATGATGGACTGTACCCTAGAACTGAAAGACAAAATAAACCCTTTTTACATTATTTTTCAGGTTATTTTGTCACAGTAACAAGAAAAGTAACTAACATACCTTTTTAAAATTTATTTTCAGTTATTTTTATGTTGCCTCAGATTTGGATATTTATCTCATTTCTGTAATTATGCTTGTTACTCTAGTCATTATATACACTGAATATCAATGGGTTTAATGAATTCTGAAGTCATTCTATAATTGTATTTCTCCTCAAACTATGACATTTATATCTTATTGACAGGATTTTAAGTTTTAATGTAAAAATACTATTTCATCTCAGCATTTGGCTAAATTAAGAGGCATTATTTCATCAGCTTGGGTTTACTACTTTTTTTCTTAGTAACAAGTCTCCCAGTGTTGCCTCAGTGTCCTGAATGCTAAGATCATAGGCATGCCTCTTAAGCAAGCCTACCTTTCCTACTTTTTCTCATATATTCTTGATGAGGATCGTATTTGAATATTCCTTTCCGTGTCACATCTATGGTGTGTGTAGATTATCTGTGTCTGAAAAAAGGTGTCTTTATTTTATGTCTGGCATTGTTAGCAGTTGCTTTGCTTCCCATCTAAGTCTCCTAGATATGAAGCCAGCTATCATTTCCATCCCCTTGTAGTTAATCCCTGTTTCTCTATATCTTAAGAATGTCTCTGTGATCTGAGCACTGTGTGGCCAGTTATGATGGAATGGATTTATGCCTGTTCACGTTTTTACATCACAGTGTATACTGTTCATGGGATGGCTTTATTTGTAAATAATGTAGGATGCTATTCCATTCTGAGGAAATGCATTAGCTGCTGTGTCTTCACATACTGTTTTAAGCACCTGCACCGTGCTCGGAGCATTTGCCTTTTATGGAAGTGGTTTGACAACACCTCAGGCAGGCCTCCCAATCCCAAGGCTTCTCTTTTCTCTTTCTATATAAATCTCCTTTTCTTTCTAATTCTTTTCTTTCTCCATCTGTTCTAATGTTGTACCCAAAGTACTTAAAGAACATTCTAAGACACACTTTGTTATAAAAGGCCTTTCTACACCACAATGAACACTATGAAATTATTGTTTCTACAAACACAATCTGCCACAAGATTTGGAATTAAACACAATATGATGGATGGCAGAGTGGCATGGATGTAAAGATGGCAATAGAGAAGAATGAAGGAACTCTGTAACATGATAGAGCTTCATGGAAAGGGTTAGAACTCTCTACTGAAGAAAGTTCAAAAGCTGTCTTACTGAGAACTTGACACTTAAAGGTAAGTTGTGACGTAAGCAAAAATGGGCATCTCTTATAATGCAGAGCAAGGGACAACAAATAACAAAGAACTGATAAGCAAATGAAAATTAAGAATAAAGCACCCAGAGGCCATATTGATATCCATGGCCCTTGTTACTACCTAAGGCAGTGGAAATGTCCATGGTCTGTGCTGCCACCTGAAGCCATGTTGATCTTCATAGGTTGTGCTACCACACAGGGCCATATTGATGTGGGTGGCCTGTGCAGCCACATGGGGCCATGTTGATATCTGTGGTCTATGCTGCCACCTGAGGCCATGCTGATGTCCACGGGCCAGGCAGTTGCTGGAGTCCATACTGGTGTCCATAGTCCCTGTTACCCTGGAGGCTATGTTGATGTCCTTTGGCCTGTGCTGCCACTAGAGACCAAAGGTCCTTGGCATATGCTGATGCTAGAGACCATGTGGATGTTTGTGGTCCATGCTGTGGCCAGCAACCATGTGGAAGCCCATGATCTGTGCTCCCACTGACTGTAAAGGGCAAGGAAGCTACTTTTTCGGTGGTATTGATGACTGCAGATGCACAGTTGAAAAGGAGGGGCATAGAAGGCTTCTGTGACAGTCCTTATCCCCACCCCAATCTCCCCCTTCAAAAAATGTAACAGCCTAAACAGGAAACCATCAAAGAGAACTCTTAAAAATTGTGATGAGGGTGCTGAAGTATAGCTCTCCACAATTTATGGCTTCTCGCGGGGATATGAGTAGAGAAGGACTCAGTTTTCTTTAAGGGGCTGACTAGGAGTTTGACCATGTTCCAGTGAGTATATGGACAACACAAATTGCACTTGTTTCTTCCCTTTTTTTCTTTTTCTTTTTTTTAGGAGGAGGGTCACAAAGGTAGGGGAGACGACAAGGGAGGAATGGGAAGTGAGTGTGTTCAGGGTGCAATATGATAAATTCCCAAATAATCAATAAAATATTATGTTGGAAAAAAGAATAAAGAATCTCAACATAGATACTATAGATGACTCCTCTATCTAGGACAACAACAAGAATAACTGATACACATGTAATTATCATTGAAGATTGATAAATGGAAGACAAAGAAATGAAACATGAGTTCCCACATCAAAAAATTGTCATATTATAGGTAAAAGTAAGGAAGAAGGGCTAGCAACACTTTTGAATCATAAGAATAAGAAGTACCAGCTAGGCATGGTGACTCACACATATAATCCCAACACTTAGGAGGTAGAAGCTAGAAGATAAAGAACTCAAGGTTATCCTCAGCTACATAGTGAGTTTTGAGGCCAATCTGGGCATCATTAGACTCTGTCTAAAAAATAAAGCCATAGTAAACAAAGCATTAAAAGTTTTAATCACTAAGTCAGTGGTTCTCAACCTTCCTAATGCTGTGACCCTTAAATATAGTTCTTCATGTCGTGGTGACCCCCAACCATAAAATTATTTTTGTTGCTACTTCATAACTGGAATTTACTACTGTTCTGAATCGTGATATAAATATCTGATATACAGGATATCTGATATGTGACCCCTGTGAAAGGGTCTTGACCCACTGATTCAGAACCACTGATCTAAGCAAATCCATATGTTGTTTTACTAGGAAATAAATAACGGGCTAATTGCAGATATTTCCACTAAAATATTTAATTTGCAAGGACAAAAAAACACTCAAATTTGAGTGAAAATAATACTTTAAATGTTGAATTTTGTAATCAAGACTTTATTCAAATATAAAGGCAAAAGAAATTCATTCTCATGTATGCCTGCCCTCAAATAATACACAGAAGTGCTTTTGAAAGATAATTCTGGAAAATGGACTCTAATCAAAGGAAATTACCTGAACTGGCAAAATTAAAACATTCAGTGATTTATGAGTACTTGTCTGGTTTAGACATGTGCTCATAAAGAATCACAA